>JACEFZ010013214.1:0-102515 GCA_014155875.1 Cepaea nemoralis
AGGAGAAAGGGCAGAATTAACAGAAGATAGTAACTTAGAAGGTCCACCTATTCTGAAAGAAGAAGTCGCTGACGCTATGAAACGTATGAAGAAAGGAAAAACAGCTGGGCCAGATGAAATCACAATAGAAGAATTAGAAGTATTGGGAGAATTTGGAGTAGATATATTAACCAAAATGTTGAATGATATTTACAGCAGTGGATATTTACCCAGTGATATGCTGAAATCTGTATTTATAGCTATACCAAAAAGACCAGGAGCAATTGATTGTGAAGATTTTCGTACAATTAACCTATAAACCATATCACTAAGCTTCTACTCAGAATCATAATGAGAAGAACCAAACAGAAAATAAAAATGGAAATTAGTGAAGAACAGTATGGATTTGTGGAAGGAAAGGGCACAAACAATGCAATTTATACATTGCGGACACTAATAGAAAGGTCAATAGAGAAACAGAGGGACATATATTTGTGCTTCATAGATTATACTAAGGCATTTGATAAAGTGAAACATGATGAACTGATTAAAATGTTGGAAGATATCAACACTGATGGAAAAGATTTAAGAATAATAAAGAATATTTACTGGAACCAAGTAGCAGCAATTAAAATGGGAAATAAAGAGGGTAGTTACGAACAGATAAAGCTAGGAGTACGACAAGGGTGTGTCTTGTCACCAGATCTTTTCTCCCTGTATAGCGAAGTAATAATGAGAGAGATCAAAGAGATGCCAGGAATACTAGTTGGAGGTTATAATATAAATAATATACGCTATGCAGATGACACAGTATTGGTGGCGGATAATTCAATAGACCTACAACAATTATTAGACGTTGTAGTAACAGAGAGTGCAAGGAAAGGACTCAACTTGAATATCAAGAAAACAGTAACAATGGTAATATCAAAGAAAATGGTGACACCAAAATGTGACATAGAAATAGAAGGGAAAATCCTTAACCAAGTTGATAATTTTAGATACCTAGGGGCATTTATAACATCAGATGGAAGATGTACAACAGAGATTAGGAGCAGAATAGGGCAGGCAAAAGCCGCATTTCATAAAATGAAGAGTATCTTATGCAATAAGTCACTGTCACTGAATGTAAGAAAGAGAGTGCTGAAATGCTATGTAGAACCAGTTTTGCTGTATGGCAGTGAATCTTGGAATGTAAATGAACAAATTAAGAAGAAATTAGAAGCAACAGAGATGTGGTTCCTGAGACGAATGTTGCGAATTCCTTGGACTGCCAGAGTAACTAACGACGACTGCCTGAAACAGGCTAATGAAACTAGAACATTATATACAACAATAAGACAGAGACAAACAGCTTTCCTCGGTCATGTGATGAGAAGAGAGGCATTGGAGAACATTGTAACAACTGGAAAGATCGAGGGGAAGAGAGGCAGAGGTAGACCAAGAGAAGTGATGCTGGATGGATTGAGACGGTGGCATGGAGGAATATCAGCAGCAGAGTTGATCCAGAAAACCAAAGACCGAGATCTATGGAGAGCCATGAACGCCTACGCCAGCCGGCACGGCACTTGATGATGATGATGAAATGCCCAGTAAATCAACCTAAGGTTGAGGTTTATCGCAATGATCTGCAACATGTTTAAATGTGTGTTGCAATGCTGAAGAAACTAGCAGCCCTAGCATGTGATCAACATCGAGCCGTCAGCTTGATTCACACCATACAGATTATGATAATAGCCCACGTGACAGGTAGTTTTTGGTTTGAGCTGATGAAGGCTAGTCACTGGAACGTACTGTTTGTAATTATAATCTTGTATAGCTGATCTACACTTCATGTTTTCTAAATGTTCTAGTTGACATTTCCACAGCATGACCACAGTTAAGCCCATGTTATTTCTCCCACTAGTAATAGTATACCCTTCTAAAGAAGTCTAATGTCACTAAGGCTAAGGAAATAGTCAAAGAATGCCGCTGACTGACTCCGTCTGCAATAAAAGTCTTAAATGTCCAGAGGATCGACTTCATTGCCCCGGGTTTTATCCCATATGGCTCGGTCTCTTTCTGCAAGGCGACCTGCAGAAAGCATCCCACAAAGCACGAACTCCGTAGCTTCGGCGACAACCCCTAGGAGTCTCTGAGAAAAATGCACTCGTGAACCGAAAGACATAGCCCAGAATCGAACCCACAACCTTCGGAGGGCGAGGCAGATGGCTTGACCACTTCGCCACGAAGACTCCATCTGCAGTATCACGTGATAAGTTTCTGTCGTGTCTGCTGTGCGCCTTTAAACGGGTTTAGATGAGCCATGTTGAATGCATACAGTAAGTTGACTGTGTGCGACATTCGCGCAATTGTTTCATTACATGCCGGTCCTTCACCTGTCTCTGCACAGAGTCGCCATCTTTATCTGCCGTTGTAGCTAAATGTAAAGGCTTCCTGTATTCGCTCCATTGGCTGACAATTGCAACATACAAACAAACATTCTCGGACTTTTTACAACAGACTTGCATAAGCCTTGACATAAACAAATGCCTGCCAATTTAAATCAACATTGTTTCTCAAACGTTTATTTCAAACAAAGCAATGTATATTTACAAGGTGTAATGTGCGTTTCTTTTGTTTGTGTATATCACAGAGCGTTGCCGTTTGTTAGTGTTGAGTGTCACACGTGTGAATAAAACAAATACATACATATACATTTATGATAATATGACATGTAATGTATCACATAGTGCATGTACACAAGTATTCCTTGCATATGCTTAATTCCCATCTCCACAAGCGGAATGCATCTCTCTCTCTCTCTCTCTCTCTCTCTCTCTCTCTCTCTCTCTCTCTCTCTCTCTATGGTGTGTGTCTGTCTGTGTGCGAGTGAGAGTGAAAGAGAGTGTGATATTGAGTAAATGAAAGATGGAGAGAGTGACTTAATGGGTGAAATAGTGATTGCGAGTGAGAGAGAGAGAGAGAGAGAGAGAGAGAGAGGAGAGAGACGAGAGAGGAGAGAGAGAGAGAGAGAGAGAGAGCAACGAGAGAGAGAGAGAGAGACAGTGGAAAATTGATCTGTTAATGTGTGTGTATGTGTGCGCACATTGTTTGTGAGTGTCTATGGGTGTGTGTTGGTGAGAAGAGAGAGAGAGAGAGAGAGAGAGAGAGAGAGAGAGAGAGACAGACAGACAGACAGAGAGAGAGAGAGAGAGAGAGAGAGAGAGAGAGAGAGAGAGAGATTTAAGCGCACACATATGATGTAACATGCTATTCCATATACTGTGTGTATTCTCACGTTCATATTACCATTTTGAATGCCAATTGATGTTATAATTTATAACATACATAAACACATGAACATCACTGCAGAGTGGGTGAGAGAATTAGGGAGTATGAGAGAGAGAGAGAGAGAGAGAGAGAGAGAGAGAGAGAGAGAGAGAGAGAGAGAGAGAGAGAGAGAGAGAGAGAGAGAGAGAGAGAGTGAGTTGAATTGCATCACTAATTTTTAAGTTACAAAATGTATATGTACAATTTTTCCCCATTTTCTTTACAATTTTGCGACAATGCTCACGACAATCGTCACTGTATGTGTGTATAAAGTGTGGGAGTTTGATTATAATAGTAGGTTGGGGGTGGGGATGTGTGTGTGGGTGGATTCGTGATGTGTGTGGGTGGGTTCAGGATGTGTGGGTGGGCAGGGTGGGATTGTGTGGGTGGGTGGGGGATTTGTGTGTGGGTACTTGCAGAATGTATGGGTTGGCGGGGAGATGTGTGTGTGTGGGTGGGGATGTGTGTTTGGCTAGGTGGCTGTGGGTGAGTGGGTGGAGGAGGATATGTGGGTGGATGATTGATGGTGGTAATGGGATGGGTGGGGGATATATGTGTGGGTGGGGAGATGTGGATGTGAGGATATGTGGTGGGTAGGAGATGTGTGCAGGTGGGGGTGGTTGTGGGTTTGGGGACGTGTGTGTGGGTGAGGGATGTGTATGGGTGTGGGATGTTTGGGTGGATGGGTGGAGAGTGTGTGTGTGGGTGAGAGATGTGTGGGTGAATGTGTGTGGGGGGTGTTTGTGGGTTGGGGGAGGGTGCGTGATGGGTGTGGGTGATGGATTTGGGGATGTGTGTGTGGGTGGGAGATATGTCTGGCTGGGTGGGGGTGTGTGTAGATAGTGAGGGTGATTGTAGTTTGGGGATGTGTGGATGGGTAGGAGATGTGTGAGGAGATGTGTGTGTGGGTGAGGGATGTGTCTTTGGGGTGGGCGTGGTGTTGTGTGGGAGGAGAGCTGGAAGTGGATAAAGGATGTGTGTGTAGGTGGGTGGGGGTTATGTTGGGTGTGCGGGTTGGTGAAGGATGTGTGTTTAGATAGGTGATTGGGGTATGTGAGTGTGGGTGGGTAGATAGGAGATGTGTGTGTTGATGAGTGGGTGAGGGATGTGTGGGTGTTAGTGGTTGAGGGATAAGTACGTGTGTCTAGGAATGTGTGAGGGGATGAGTATATGGGTTGGGGATGTGTGTGTGGGTTGTGCATGGATGGGAGGTGTGTGTTTGTGAATGGGGGATGTGTTGGTGGGGGGGATGTATGTGAGGGATGTGTGTATGGGTGGGGAGATTGTGCGTGGGTGGGGATGTGTGTGTATATGGGTAGGGGTGTGTGGTTAAGGGATGTGTGGCTGGGGGATGGGTGGGTGGAGGATGTGTGGTTGGGTGGAGGATGTGTGGGTGGGTGATTGTATATGAGTAAGGGTGTGTGGTTAAGGGATGTTTGGTTGGGGGATGGGTGGGTAGAGGATGTGTGGGTGGGTAGAGGATATGAGGGTGGGTGAGTGTGTGTAGGTTAGGAGATGGTGGGGTATGTTTGTAGGGGTGGGCTCGGGATCTGTGAGTGGGCTGGGGGAGGTGGGAGATTATGTGGGTGGGTTTGAAATTTGTGTGTGGGTAGGTGTGGGATATGTGAGTTGACGGGGAGATGTGTGTGTGTGTGTGCGTGGGGGATGTGTGGCTGAGGAATGTGTGTTTGGCTGGGTGGTTGGAGGTGTGTGGGCGGAGGAGGATATGTGGGTGAGTGATTGTTGGTGGGTAATGGGACGGGTAGAGGATATGTGAGTGGGTGGGGAGATGTGTGTCGGTGGTGTGGGGGGATGTGTGAGTTGGGGAATGTATGTGTGCTTGGGGTGTGGGTGGATGGGATGTGTGGTGGGTGAGAGGTGTGTGTGGGTGGGGAGATGTGTAGGTGTAGGGATGTGGTGGATGGGTGGGGGCATGTATGTGTGTGTGGGTTATGTGTGTGGTTGGGTGGAGGTGTTGGAGTGAATGGGGGATGTGTCACATAACATAGTAATATGCATTGTTTATGTTTACAAAAGTCATGTGACTATGTTTTTTCCTATGCACTGTTGATGAAAGAAAGATGAATGATTGGAAGGGCCGAATGTAAGACGGGCCTGCGTGCCCAATTTGTTACCCTTTGAAAATAAAGTCTGTTCGTTCGTTTGTTCTCTCTCTCTCTCTCTCTCTCTCTCTCTCTCTCTCTCTCTCTCTCTCTCTCTCTCTCTCTCTCTCTCTCTCTCTCACAAAATTCTATCACCTGCAAAAATTTTGTTGTTTCATGTTGTTGTTTATTTTGGTGGGTTTCCTTAGTCCCACTATGCACGTTTTAGCACACAGTGGTTCACCAAGACCCACTGCCATTGTTAGTGGACTGTGAGGAGTTGTAAAGCCCCCCCCCTCCCACAATATATTTCATTTAGCACATTCAAATATAATAATAAGAAAGTAATAATCATGATAGCAGTAATAATAATAATAATAATCATAATATAAAACTAAGATTATTAACACCATAAATAAACACATTTACAGTTGTGATGTCTTTTATGTTTAAATCGAGTTATTTGCTTCTTCTGTAATATGTGCTGTTTTCAGGCAAATCTTTTACGGGATTTTGCGCATGCGGGGCTAAGATTAGAATGTCTGAGACTTTTTGTTGATAAAATTGTTGGACAATTTCTTTGTTTAAAGTTCTGTAATTGTATAATGCTTTGTTTCTTAATGTGCATACAAGATTTCTGTACTCTGCCAATAGAACAAGTAGCTTTGTGTGGATGTCTTCTGTGAGGTAAGGAATGGACTTTATCATGATTGCTTTGTAAATATCTGTTCTTTGTTTCATATGGGTGTTTAGGATGTTTTGGAGATTTCTTGTTGGCAGGATTGTGTTGCATTCGTAATAGATGTGCTCTTCTGTTTCTTGGACATTCCGTCTTACAAAGCTGACACTGTAGTATTTGTTTTGTTACTTTTTGCTGTTCTCTCTGTTGTTGATGTCATGTTGTAAATAATCCTATATGTAACTTTCCCTGCTTTTGATGTAATCTGCTTATTGTGAATATTCGAGAAAATTTCGGTGTAATATTTTATGAAATATCTATGCCCTCTTTTAATTCTGAGATGTATTGGAGTTGCTTGGCTTCTTCTTCTTTTTCTTCAGAATTCCGAGCCATTGAGGTTCTTTGCTGCAGATACAAGCCGTCTCCATTCGTCTCTCTGGTTGACCTTCTCTTGCCAGTCGCTGATTCCAAGTGCTTGTAGGTCTGTATGTATATTATCTCTCCACCGTCTTCTTGGTCTACCTCGGGGTCTACAGTCATTTATTTCCTGAGTGTAAGCGAGTTTTATTTCCCTATTATCTTCCATACACTGTCCCTGATACTCAAGAAAACAGCCAAGAAGTGGCTCGTTGAAGATAGAATATATCTATATAGATTTGGCTGTACTTGGTATCACCAGAAGTGAGAAAGGAGGAGTTAAGCTATGTAACGTAATCTGGTTACTTATGACTGCATAGGCAAGGCCCCTCCCTGACATAACTTCCTACTTCTGGACAATATGTGTGAACCCCCACTAAATGATACAAAATGTGTGTACTTATTTAAGCTACACAAACATTTATAGACATTTAGAATTTATAAGGACAACTGAGTTTAAAATACAACAACTGTGTTTATTATTTCTAGTCTTGATGATCATATGATGATGATGATTATATTATGGTATACGTAACTCATTTGGCTGAAAAGCTCAGAAGCACATAGGTCATGCTTCCCCCAGTGAGACGCAGTTCACTGTCAGATTGAAGGAGTCCAAAGTGGTCCCTTCACAAGGCTAAGTCACTTCCTGATATGGGTTGTTGACTGTCCATTGCTCCTAAGAGATCTGGAATGAAACGAACGGAGATGGGTAGTATCTACGTCTACACATCTCAAACACATATGTCTATACATTCATATAAACATACATTCAAGTCATAATATATGATGGTATGATGATATATGATGGCATGTTACATAAACATATATCAGTTCTAAATAAATAAATATATATGTATATATTCACAAAACTATTTAGAACATCTATAGCTTAAAACATACATATTCACATACATTTATGTAATGCAGTGTTTCCCATATAAGTTCACCTCACTTTTTCCCTTTATGATTCATTCATTCCGTCTTGTCGGAAGGACTGGTCGCACAGTACCTGTCAAACATTAAATGCCTTCCCTGAATCTGTCTGGGATATTGAAAGTCCTAAGTCATGTCTGTCCTCATGCAGACATCATGCAGACAAGGTGAACTGGTGCCATTCCTCACACCAAGGGGTTTCACCACAATCTTGGTAGGCACTCAAAGTGTTGGTCCAAATAATCAATGTTAATTGGACACTATCAAGAGACTGGTAGCTCTCAGGAATTTCTCCTAAGTAGTCAGTCTCCAAAATGTTTAACATCATACAGGATGAATCTAAATGTATCTCCTGTACATGAATAAGCCACACACTCATGTAGCTTGGATAATGGATTTCTCCAAATTATCGCATATAACAAATCAGACAACCAAGTGGTGAATGAAAGAAGAAGATAGTTCTCAGTGAAATCGTAAAGCTAGAACTGGAACATTAAGTACAAAGAAAATCCACGAGTGTAAAGTTTTGGAGAATATGTAAAAACAGGAAACTACACAAGCCTTCAGACTAGCAGACAACTAATCAGAATAATGGTATACCTGGTTATAGCTAGGAAATTCCATCATAATACTTCGTACAGAAGTCCAACAGAACGAAATGACAATATTTCTCCAGTAGATATCCTAAGAATGCTATTGTGAATGTGTCTGAAGTCTTGCTGGCCATGCATGTAGTTTTATTCTCTTCATCCCTGGCTAGTTTCCACGTTGGCTAATTAATATATCCCCTATTAATTAACTCCGCCTATTCTATTTCATGTAGGCTGAGTTACCGAGATGGATTAAGTCCCAAGTTCTTTTCACCCCTCCTCCTTTCCTGTGGACGGTAGTTTCATTTGTCAATCAAATTGACCGATACCCCGCCACATTCCTGAAACAATGAATTGGCCCCTGCAACAGACGTTGCGTCATACCTACATTCCAATCTGCGTTAACACCAGCCTTCCTGGGTTGCTGGCAAAAATGTGTCAGCCATGTGTTCCTACTTTGCCGCCGTATTGCGGGTAGGTGTTAAGCCTGCATTATATTGCCGTCTTTGGATCACACGGGTTTTCCCCTGAGTAGCACTGCCATGTATTATTTCAGACGGGTCTGTCTGACCCTCTTATCTCCCATTCTGCCGTGGCTGGTTCACACGTTAGGTCATGTTAACCGTAAGGTGTTAGGTGTCAGTCCCTATTCCAACCGCAGGATTGTAAACTAACACGTCAATCTCAACTGACTGGCTCCGTGAGGTATCAACGCCGTCCCCAGCCCAGATTTCACACTTTGCCGTCTTTATCTTCCCTTGTACTGAAAACAGCGAGTTTCCAACCTTTGATAACGCCCGCCGACTGGTGCCGTGGTGTCTGGGTTTTACGTTTAATCTGGACATCAAAGCTTTCTCAGACCTAGCATTACAGAAATGATGGGGCGTGCGTGGTCAAAATGGATATGTGGTGGGTAGGAGATGTGTGCAGGTGGGGGTGGTTGTGGGTTTGGGGACGTGTGTGTGGGTGAGGGATGTGTATGGGTGTGGGATGTTTGGGTGGATGGGTGGAGAGTGTGTGTGTGGGTGAGAGATGTGTGGGTGAATGTGTGTGGGGGGTGTTTGTGGATTGGGGGAGGGTGCGTGATGGGTGTGGGTGATGGATTTGGGGATGTGTGTGTGGGTGGGAGATATGTCTGGCTGGGTGGGGGTGTGTGTAGATAGTGAGGGTGATTGTAGTTTGGGGATGTGTGGATGGGTAGGAGATGTGTGAGGAGATGTGTGTGTGGGTGAGGGATGTGTCTTTGGGGTGGGCGTGGTGTTGTGTGGGAGGAGAGCTGGAAGTGGATAAAGGATGTGTGTGTAGGTGGGTGGGGGTTATGTTGGGTGTGCGGGTTGGTGAAGGATGTGTGTTTAGATAGGTGATTGGGGTATGTGAGTGTGGGTGGGTAGATAGGAGATGTGTGTGTTGATGAGTGGGTGAGGGATGTGTGGGTGTTAGTGGTTGAGGGATAAGTACGTGTGTCTAGGAATGTGTGAGGGGATGAGTATATGGGTTGGGGATGTGTGTGTGGGTTGTGCATGGATGGGAGGTGTGTGTTTGTGAATGGGGGATGTGTTGGTGGGTGGGATGTATGTGAGGGATGTGTGTATGGGTGGGGAGATTGTGCGTGGGTGGGGATGTGTGTGTATACGGGTAGGGGTGTGTGGTTAAGGGATGTGTGGCTGGGGGATGGGTGGGTGGAGGATGTGTGGTTGGGTGGAGGATGTGTGGGTGGGTGACTGTATATGAGTAAGGGTGTGTGGTTAAGGGATATTTGGTTGGGTAGAGGATGTGTGGGTGGGTAGAGGATATGAGGGTGGGTGAGTGTGTGTAGGTTAGGAGATGGTGGGGTATGTTTGTAGGGGTGGGCTCGGGATCTGTGAGTGGGCTGGGGGAGGTGGGAGATTATGTGGGTGGGTTTGAAATTTGTGTGTGGGTAGGTGTGGGATATGTGAGTTGACGGGGAGATGTGTGTGTGTGTGCGTGGGGGATGTGTGGCTGAGGAATGTGTGTTTGGCTGGGTGGTTGGAGGTGTGTGGGCGGAGGAGGATATGTGGGTGAGTGATTGTTGGTGGGTAATGGGACGGGTAGAGGATATGTGAGTGGGTGGGGAGATGTGTGTAGGTGGGTGGGGGATGTGTGAGTTGGGGAATGTATGTGTGCTTGGGGTGTGGGTGGATGGGATGTGTGGTGGGTGAGAGGTGTGTGTTGGTGGGGAGATGTGTAGGTGTAGGGATGTGGTGGATGGGTGGGGGCATGTATGTGTGTGGGTTATGTGTGTGGTTGGGTGGAGGTGTTGGAGTGAATGGGGGATGTGTCACATAACATAGTAATATGCATTGTTTATGTTTACAAAAGTCATGTGACAATGTTTTTTCCTATGCACTGTTGATGAAAGAAAGATGAATGATTGGAAGGGCCGAATGTAAGACGGGCCTGCGTGCCCAATTTGTTACCCTTTGAAAATAAAGTCTGTTCGTTCGTTTGTTCTCTCTCTCTCTCTCTCTCTCTCTCTCTCTCTCTCTCTCTCTCTCTCTCTCTCTCTCTCTCTCTCTCACAAAATTCTATCACCTGCAAAAATTTTGTTGTTTCATGTTGTTGTTTATTTTGGTGGGTTCCTTAGTCCCACTATGCACGTTTTAGCACACAGTGGTTCACCAAGACCCACTGCCATTGTTAGTGGACTGTGAGGAGTTGTAAAGCCCCCCCCCCCCCCCACAATATATTTCATTTAGCACATTCAAATATAATAATAAGAAAGTAATAATCATGATAGCAGTAATAATAATAATAATAATCATAATATAAAATTAAGATTATTAACACCATAAATAAACACATTTACAGTTGTGATGTCTTTTATGTTTAAATCGAGTTATTTGCTTCTTCTGTAATATGTGCTGTTTTCAGGCAAATCTTTTACGGGATTTGCGCATGCGGGGCTAAGATTAGAATGTCTGAGACTTTTTGTTGATAAAATTGTTGGACAATTTCTTTGTTTAAAGTTCTGTAATTGTATAATGCTTTGTTTCTTAATGTGCATACAAGATTTCTGTACTCTGCCAATAGAACAAGTAGCTTTGTGTGGATGTCTTCTGTGAGGTAAGGAATGGACTTTATCATGATTGCTTTGTAAATATCTGTTCTTTGTTTCATATGGGTGTTTAGGATGTTTTGGAGATTTCTTGTTGGCAGGATTGTGTTGCATTCGTAATAGATGTGCTCTTCTGTTTCTTGGACATTCCGTCTTACAAAGCTGACACTGTAGTATTTGTTTTGTTACTTTTTGCTGTTCTCTCTGTTGTTGATGTCATGTTGTAAATAATCCTATATGTAACTTCCCCTGCTTTTGATGTAATCTGCTTATTGTGAATATTCGAGAAAATTTCGGTGTAATATTTTATGAAATATCTATGCCCTCTTTTAATTCTGAGATGTATTGGAGTTGCTTGGCTTCTTCTTCTTTTTCTTCAGAATTCCGAGCCATTGAGGTTCTTTGCTGCAGATACAAGCCGTCTCCATTCGTCTCTCTGGTTGACCTTCTCTTGCCAGTCGCTGATTCCAAGTGCTTGTAGGTCTGTATGTATATTATCTCTCCACCGTCTTCTTGGTCTACCTCGGGGTCTACAGTCATTTATTTCCTGAGTGTAAGCGAGTTTTATTTCCCTATTATCTTCCATACACTGTCCCTGATACTCAAGAAAACAGCCAAGAAGTGGCTCGTTGAAGATAGAATATATCTATATAGATTTGGCTGTACTTGGTATCACCAGAAGTGAGAAAGGAGGGGTTAAGCTATGTAACGTAATCTGGTTACTTATGACTGCATAGGCAAGGCCCCTCCCTGACATAACTTCCTACTTCTGGACAATATGTGTGAACCCCCACTAAATGATACAAAATGTGTGTACTTATTTAAGCTACACAAACATTTATAGACATTTAGAATTTATAAGGACAACTGAGTTTAAAATACAACAACTGTGTTTATTATTTCTAGTCTTGATGATCATATGATGATGATGATTATATTATGGTATACGTAACTCATCTGGCTGAAAAGCTCAGAAGCACATAGGTCATGCTTCCCCCAGTGAGACGCAGTTCACTGTCAGATTGAAGGAGTCCAAAGTGGTCCCTTCACAAGGCTAAGTCACTTCCTGATATGGGTTGTTGACTGTCCATTGCTCCTAAGAGATCTGGAATGAAACGAACGGAGATGGGTAGTATCTACGTCTACACATCTCAAACACATATGTCTATACATTCATATAAACATACATTCAAGTCATAATATATGATGGTATGATGATATATGATGGCATGTTACATAAACATATATCAGTTCTAAATAAATAAATATATATGTATATATTCACAAAACTATTTAGAACATCTATAGCTTAAAACATACATATTCACATACATTTATGTAATGCAGTGTTTCCCATATAAGTTCACCTCACTTTCTCCCTTTATGATTCATTCATTCCGTCTTGTCGGAAGGACTGGTCGCACAGTACCTGTCGAACATTAAATGCCTTCCCTGAATCTGTCTGGGATATTGAAAGTCCTAAGTCATGTCTGTCCTCATGCAGACATCATGCAGACAAGGTGAACTGGTGCCATTCCTCACACCAAGGGGTTTCACCACAATCTTGGTAGGCACTCAAAGTGTTGGTCCAAATAATCAATGTTAATTGGACACTATCAAGAGACTGGTAGCTCTCAGGAATTTCTCCTAAGTAGTCAGTCTCCAAAATGTTTAACATCATACAGGATGAATCTAAATATATCTCCTGTACATGAATAAGCCACACACTCATGTAGCTTGGATAATGGATTTCTCCAAATTATCGCATATAACAAATCAGACAACCAAGTGGTGAATGAAAGAAGAAGATAGTTCTCAGTGAAATCGTAAAGCTAGAACTGGAACATTAAGTACAAAGAAAATCCACGAGTGTAAAGTTTTGGAGAATATGTAAAAACAGGAAACTACACAAGCCTTCAGACTAGCAGACAACTAATCAGAATAATGGTATACCTGGGTTATAGCTAGGAAATTCCATCATAATACTTCGTACAGAAGTCCAACAGAACGAAATGACAATATTTCTCCAGTAGATATCCTAAGAATGCTATTGTGAATGTGTCTGAAGTCTTGCTGGCCATGCATGTAGTTTTATTCTCTTCATCCCTGGCTAGTTTCCACGTTGGCTAATTAATATATCCCCTATTAATTAACTCCGCCTATTCTATTTCATGTAGGCTGAGTTACCGAGATGGATTAAGTCCCAAGTTCTTTTCACCCCTCCTCCTTTCCTGTGGACGGTAGTTTCATTTGTCAATCAAATTGACCGATACCCTGCCACATTCCTGAAACAATGAATTGGCCCCTGCAACAGACGTTGCGTCATACCTACATTCCAATCTGCGTTAACACCAGCCTTCCTGGGTTGCTGGCAAAAATGTGTCAGCCATGTGTTCCTACTTTGCCGCCGTATTGCGGGTAGGTGTTAAGCCTGCATTATATTGCCGTCTTTGGATCACACGGGTTTTCCCCTGAGTAGCACTGCCATGTATTATTTCAGACGGGTCTGTCTGACCCTCTTATCTCCCATTCTGCCGTGGCTGGTTTACACGTTAGGTCATGTTAACCGTAAGGTGTTAGGTGTCAGTCCCTATTCCAACCGCAGGATTGTAAACTAACACGTCAATCTCAACTGACTGGCTCCGCGAGGTATCAACGCCGTCCCCAGCCCAGATTTCACACTTTGCCGTCTTTATCTTCCCTTGTACTGAAAACAGCGAGATTTCCAACCTTTGATAACGCCCGCCGACTGGTGCCGTGGTGTCTGGGTTTTACGTTTAATCTGGACATCAAAGCTTTCTCAGACCTAGCATTACAGAAATGATGGGGCGTGCGTGGTCAAAATGTATTTTTCTCTTGTTTTCAATCCTCTTGCATTTCTATCATTTTCTGGTGGACGTTTATTCATTTAGAGAATGATAGAAAAATATTGTGGGCTCTGTAATTCCTTTCAAACTTGTGTAATTCTGACGCTGCCGGGGCTGTCCCATCACAATGCCCCAGCCACTGCAGTCTATTAGCCTTCATGATAACAGTGATTAGCGGGGACTTAGATCATAAATATTTTTGCTGCTTCTTCTTTTCCACTCTCCACTTTGTGTATCCCTAATGGGCCCAAAGATGCGTCTTAAGACTTTGTTCTCAAAGGTTTGTAACAAGGCTTCCTTTCCTTTAGTTGTACTCCAGATTTCAGAGCCATACACTGATACGGCACAACAGGTCTAATCAGTGTTTTGTATATTGTGATCTTGGTGTTACGAGATAGCGCATTTGATTTTAGCATATTTGTAGTTTAATTCAATGCTTGTGTAGATTGTGTGTGTTTGCTTGTGTAATAATTGTTCCTATCCTTTAATTGTTGAAATACATGTTTGAAAATGTTGGCAGAGTGCCAAAGTAATGCGAGGATGTATTCCTTTTTGTCTTTTAAATGTAAAATTCGTTGCATGTCCTTCTCAGGACGCAGCAGTCAACCCCAGCATTTTGGCTGTTCGTGATTCCTGGGCAAATTTTACGTTCAGTAGTTGTCACGAAAGTTTGGAGAGAACTATAATGGAAGGGTATATGCCTGGGAAGAGAGGAAGAGGAAAACCAAAGAGAAGATGGGTGCAGGATGTGGCGGATGATCTCCTGATGGGTGTATCAGACGTGGGACATCTTGCTTGTGATCGAGAAGCTTTCCGGAAGGTGTAGCAGGCCAGACAAAAACTCATTCTCATTAGTTCCAACGGCAAAAGTTAACTGATTCAGTGCCAAACAAAAAAGTGGTCATACCCAAACAGAGATTCAAGGCAGAAAATTTAAACTATTGGTATGCCACAATTTTGCTTTTAAAATAGTTTAAATTGTAGCAGATGCATTGTATTACATATCAAATTAAAGAGAATTGCACAGGGAACCTGACAGTGTTAATAATTAATTGATAGGTTACAAATATTATGACAATAATGAGAGTTTTAGTAATAACAATTGAAATTAAAGTGTTAAAAATTATGAAAAAAATTCACTTACCAAGTCTTTATTTTATATCCGAAGCCGCTAATCCAGTTAAATTTAGTGAATTATATTACACACACCAGTTGTCTTCAAGAATATCACAAGAACTGCTCCATAACATGAATAAAACGCAATGAAATCATAACATTATGAAGTACATCATTTTCACACAAAATGGAAAAGCCATCATATTCTTAGTAAAATTCACTGTTAGATTTTTTTTCAATATTATGACCGCCTTCTACATAATTATCTGAATACTGCACAGGTTCGTTTTAGAATCTATCACAAAGTCGTTTACATCACAATAACTATAATATAAAACTGTTTAAAACTGTGATTTTATTAAAAATATATGAGGTCAAGAACCAGAAGATATGGTCACTTTGAATTTCGAAATATCAACAAACATTCTCCTAAAAGTTTACACGAAACCATGCCTAATCTGTGCACACGGAAGCACACGAAAGGAAATAAAATCTTTCGCTTTTGGAGTTTAAATAAGTGAGACACTAAAAAGGTGGACTGGATAGGAAACACAGATACATTAAACCACTATACATAAGAGGGGCATTAAAGTGGCATCTGGGTGGGAAATTTGGGTTACTTGGGCTATCAAGTGGCATCTGGCAGGCGATCAGTTAATGATAGGCTAAAACATTTAATCTAATAACGAAATCACATACAAATTCAAATATGAATTATAAAACTCTCAAGCAAGTAAAAAAAAAGCCATACATTTTACAAAATCTTTTAAGATCACTAAAAATTATTATCTATTATTTATTGTGCATAGAACGCTCTTTTATTTCTATAAAAATAGTATAACCATTGAGTTAAATACTACCAATTATTTAATCACATAATTCACTTATACTTATGATATTGTTATGTCCCTTTCCAAAATTTTAATTAGATGTGTACTTGTAAAAAATAAATTATCTTCCTTTTAATAAACCTTTGAGTTCATACAAACCAGTGTGTATTTACAAGATGTAATGTGCAATTTCCTGTTTCTCTTTTGCACTCTAAATTCACATTAATAACATTATAACAACAATATGGCCAACATACACTGTCTGTCTGTCAGAAGTCAGCTGTTCGCCATTGGCTCGTTTCTCGTTCCAGTTGTGGTTTTTACTACACCGTTGTTTGACGGTTGTGCATGGCTTCCGGTGTGGTTCATTCTGTGGACAGTTTCACGGCTTCACGGACTGTTAATTAACTAGTTGTTGTTGTTTGAAGTACAGTAACGGAACGCTTCCATTCACCTTCACACGTTTAACCGTCACTTTCTGTTATCTCTCAGCGTCTAAAAAAATGTGCGTGAGCATCAACATACTTATTACTACCATACATCTCTTTAAAATTGTCCACGGATTACTTCTGTTCTACACCCGAAGCGAGACCTAATCACAACTTGAACTTCTTAATAAATATTCTTATTAATTACAACAGCTGGAACTGGGAGTGAAGTGACGAGTATATCGTTGGTGGCGGAGGAGTTGAGCTTGATCTAGCGCGCCTCAAACCCATCACTAACCAGTCGCTATTGTGTTACTGGTCGCGATAGGGTAGCCTTTGTGTTGGAATGAATGTTTGGTTTTCTACTTTCATAGTGCCCTGATTAACTTTTTTGGCATAAGGCAGGCTACTGACTGTTCTGTATTATTAAGCTGTTTCAATCTAGCCGCTTATTATAATATATCATATATGTAGGCCTAAGAAAGTCTGGCCTCATCTCTTTGATTTTATTGTTCTGTGAAATTGTTTTAAAATGTCTGAGAAGCGGAAACGTGTAGTGCTAGGTTTTAACCAGAAACTGGAAATTATCAAACGTTTGAAGGCAGGCGAAACTGCCACTAGTATTGCTCAGATTTATGGTGTTGGGAGAACGACAGTCAATGATATGAAACGTGATGCTGACAAGATTGAACAACATGTGTCAAAAATGCAAAGCACCGATGGAGATGTTAAGACTCGTAAAACCATGAAACCGGCCAAATTTGACCAGCTGGATAATGCTATGTACCAATGGTTTATTCAAGCCAGGAGTCGAGGGATCCCACTTTCAGGTCCCATGATAATGACCCAGGCAGTTGAAATGAATAAGAAACTAGAAGGGGATCCACATTTTAAAGCAAGCATAGGATGGCTTGATAAGTTTAAGTTTCGTCACGGTATTCGACAACTAGACATTGGTGGAGACAAACTGACTGCAAATAGCAATATTTTGAACTATGATGACATTGTTTGTAGTGTGACTACCACTGCAGAAGAAGACATTGATGATCGATGAAGGATCAGTTCTTAACCAAAAACCTACAACTAGCCACTCAGAAGCAGAAACAATGTTATCAAAATGCATCGACTGGTTTGAAATGCAGGAGGAGGCAAATGCAACAGAGATCCTACTTCTGCGTAAGATATGGAACATCGCCTCACAGAAAGCTCGAGCCTCAAAGACACAGAAGGAGACAACAGATTATTTTAAAGTAACGTAGGTTTATAATATTACAATACATGTCTGTACATTACTTCTCTTATATGTTCAAAATGTTCATATTTACCTCACAATTCCGATCTGTGTGTGATTCTACACAGATCGGAATTGTGAGGTAAGTATGAAATTTTTTTCCAATTCTCATTTTCTCTTCATTGCTTTCATTTTTTCATCCTTTTGTTCTTCTCGTCCTGTCGTCACCTTTTAATGTAGTCACAGGAGTTCTCCTTGACTATATGTTGTGTTTGTTTGCTGATGAAGGCTAATCGCCGCAACGTCCTGTATGTGTCGTAAATCTGTTATGTAAAGCTTTGTTGTGTCATTTTATATTGTTTACATTTTCACAGCTTTACCGCAGTTCACCCAATTTTAATTATATTTTTGTCATGGTATAGTTTGCTGCCAGGCTATTAGTCTGTTAATTTCCTTACACACCCGCATGCCCTGGGCAGAAAATCCATCTGATGCTCATGATCTTCATCTTTTCGAGTAATTCACAATTCATAATTGCCAAGGATTAGATTTTAGATATATCAACTAGACACAGAGAGAGACAAACTTAATCCATATTGCAAACATCAACTAGACACAGAGAGAGACAAACTTAATCCATATTGCATACATCAACTAGACACAAGGAGAGACAAACTTAATCCATATTGTAAACATCAACTAGACACAGGGAGAGACAAACTTAATCCATATTGTAAACATCAACTAGACACAGGGAGAGACAAACTTAATCCATATTGCAAACATCAACTAGACACAGGGAGAGACAAACTTAATCCATATTGCAAACATCAACTAGACACAGGGAGAGACAAACTTAATCCATATTAAATACATCAACTACACAAGGTAAGAGTAATATCTGTTTCACAAGCACAGCTGCCTGTGATTGTGTTGTGGCATTAAGCTTCATTAGCGGCCTGTCATCTGGTGTGAGTAATCATGCATCTCCACAACTTGCAATGTTCAATAGCCTGTATCAGTTCACATGCTGCTGTTGTTCCAGTGTACGGATCTGTGTGTCTAATGTTCTGTCAGGCATAGATTGTATCATGGAAGTGAAACAGATTATATCACAGAGTGAATTATGTGATTGGTATCTACATATATTCTCATTATATTGACAGTCTGTGAGAGTAAATACTGAATTTGTATGGATGTGAAACTTGGACAATGAGCAGTCAAGCTGAAAAACATCTGATGGCTGCAGAAATGTGGTTTCTGAGGAAAATGCAAAGAGTACCATGGACAGACAGAAAAACCAATGACCAAGTACTACAGGAGACAAATGAAAATCGCATAATTGATTAGAGAAATTAGACGTAGACAGTCAAAATGTTTTGGACATGTTGTGAGAAGAAATGGATTGGAGAACTTGGTGACGACTGGCAAGATCGAAGGGAACAGACCAAGAGGAAGACCGAGAAGTAAATACCTGGATGGCTTGACCACATGGCATGGTCGAGACAGGAACACTGAGCTGATCCATGACTCTGGTGATCGAGTGAAATGGCGAGTCATGACTGCCCATGCTTTCCAGCATGGCACATGATTGATTGATTGATTGAAATACTGGAAATGACATTAATTTGTGGCTTTGTCTTAATGTAAATGCTTGACATGTTTGTAAGTTGTAGAAAACAATTGTTTCTTCATCATAGGGGACACAACTTCAGAAACTAAAGAAGATGTAAGATCATCAACAAGTGTTGCAAGTAAAAGAGGAGCCAGATTCTGAGGGGGGGGGGGGGGGGGTGCGTGCGTGCGTGCGTGCTTGTGTTCACGTGTTCACAAACCCTGTTGCCAGAGTGTACATGACAGCACAAGTACAGTAATTCACATTGACCTGCCTGAATCTGACAATGGAAAAAATTAATGTCGTTAGTCCTGTCTCATGTGGAAGTAATCTTTGCTGTGGTTTTGTTGTTGTCCCACCCAATATCACCACAGTGATTTACCACATCCCTGGCATGGGATATGCTTCCACTACCATGTGGCTGGACATGAGAATGGTGTCACATACAAAAACCAGGAGGCCACCACATTCCAGCTGTAATCTAAAGTAGGTCAAGGTCCCTTCTTATAAGCCTCGAGGCATGTCCGGTACATGGCGCTAACCCCACATTTGTATAGACCAGTTGACGCGTGACATGGTCAACATTACACCGATCTCCTTTCCTTTCCAAGTCTCTTCCTGGTAGCCAATTTAGGCAGTGATGACCTGGACGCCAAGGTCATCTGTATACATCAGTCTCGTGTGAGTTCACACCCAGGACTACCGGGCCAACAGTTGAGCATGCTAGCTGCGACACCACCGCGGCCCTCAGATTCAGGTTGAGCATGCTAGCTGCGACATCACCGCGGCCCTCAGATTCAAGTTGAGCATGCTAGCTTCAACACCACCACGGCCCTCAGATTCAATTGGGCCTGACCAGTGAGAGCAACCAGTCCAACATTGTTTCAGTGTTCTGGCATTGAAGTCATCAAGTCAGATGACAGTTTGTGAGTGCAGTCCAGACTAAAAGTTAATTCTGTTGGAGATTGATGGTCATCCTGGATGTCACAAGTTCTGGTCGAAGATTGATGTGTCATCCTGGATGTCACAAGTTCTGGTCGAAGATTGATGAATAATCCTGGACGTCACAAGTTCTGGTCAGAGATTGATGAGTCATCCTGGATGTCACAAGCTCTGGTCGGAGATTGATGAGTCACCCCGGGAAAGTCCCCCAGTTCTGGTCGGAGATTGATGAGTCATCTTGGATGTCACAAGTTCGGGTTTGGGAATTGATGACATCCTGGATGTCACAAGTTCTGGTCGGAGATTGATGAGTCTCCTGGATGTCAAAATTTTCTGGTCGGAGATTGATGAGTCATCCGGATGTCACAATTCGGGTCAGAGATTGATGAGTCATCCTGGATGTCACAAGTTCTGGTGGGAGATTGAGATCATCCGGGATGCCCACAAGTTAAAGTTCTGGTCGGAGATTGATGAGTCATCCTGGATGTCACAAGTTCTGGTCAGAGATTGATAAGTTATCCTGGATGTCACAAGTTCTGGTCGGAGATTGATGAGTCATCCTGGATGTCACAAGTTCTGGTCGGAGATTGATGAGTCATCCTGGATGTCGCAAGTTCTGGTCGGAGATTGATGAGTCATCCTGGATGTCACAGGTTCTGGTCAGAGGGTCAGTGCCATCAATAATATGGGAAAAGTAGCCAAGTATTATAAGCATCGCCACAACTGACGTGACGTCATGTATTTACTGACAGTGTATTTGACAGTGCTGATCATTGTTGGAGACATGTATTTGTTTTCCTATATTTTGATAACCAAGACAGGAAATGACTGCCTGAAAACCACATAACCACTCTCACTTGTCAGATGGCAGTAACTGCGTAAGGGTTCTCATACAGTGGAACCTGTGAGACCAAAATGCTGTGATACACTTGTAGTTACCCCTTATACTACTGGCACA
Source organism: Cepaea nemoralis (assembly GCA_014155875.1). NCBI lineage: Eukaryota > Metazoa > Mollusca > Gastropoda > Stylommatophora > Helicidae > Cepaea > Cepaea nemoralis. Next base: position 21,076 of record JACEFZ010013214.1, read on the forward strand.
TTCTGGATGCAATACATTTTACAATTTTGATTATAAACATTAACAAACGGAGTAATATTTTAAATATAATGTTTCTTTATTTCTATTTTTTCAGAATGAAAACATTCCTGGACATAATGTCCCTGATTCGATCATGAGAGTAAAAGAAGAAGATATTTATGAGGTAAGTCAGTGAAATTCTCATGGACTTTTGTTAGAGACTTGAACAATATCATTCTGGTTTCCTCACTGCCACCGTACGACTGGCTGGTGATGTTTGTGTTCTCTCAGTGGTCAGTGTGACTTCAACGCCACTCTCCATCTCTGTTGTCCAGCTGCCCTCCAGACCACAAGATGTTTCCCATAATTTATGCAGCGTAGGTCAGCATGGTTGAATGGGTAAGAACGCGTTTTTCTTAAACATCCGTTGTGCTGATGCCGAGGTTAGCAGTTCAACCCCTACACTGAACAGTTGGACTAAAATGTTGACCTGTCGTCCTTGACTTGTGGACATAAATTACAAGCACCTCTGAAGTCGGAGTGGGTTTGCCTGTTGGCGAGGGACACTGTTAATAAGGAAAGCTAATCCACATGCAAAATTCAATCCATCACTAATATAAATAGTGTGTATGGACTACCCTTGAGTTCAAAGCGAGCGAGCACCAAAAAAAAAATGTGTGCAGGCGCTGGTGGGTCTCATGACAAGGAACATGTTGATGACAATAAATAGCAAGCATTGAAGTGTCAGTTACCCTGGGCTACAGAAGCCACTTGTTTATAGACTGCTTACATGAAGTGTCAGTTACCCTGGGCTACAGAAGCCACTTGTTTATAGACTGCTGACATGAAGTGTCAGTTACCCTGGGCTACAGAAGCCACTTGTTTATAGACTGCTGACATGAAGTGTCAGTTACCCTGGGCTACAGAAGCCACTTGTTTATAGACTGCTGACATGAAGTGTCAGTTATCCCTGGGCTACAGAAGCCACTTGTTTATAGACTGCTGACATGAAGTGTCAGTTACCCTGGGCTACAGAAGCACTTGTTTATAGACTGCTGACATGAAGTGTCCAGTTACCCCTGGGCTACAGAAGCAACTTGTTTATTAGACTGCTGACATGAAGTGTCAAGTTACCCTGGGCTACAGAAGCAACTTGTTTGTAGAACTGCTGACATGAAGTGTCAGTTACCCTGGGCTACAGAAGCAACTTGTTTATAGACTGCTGACATGAAGTGTCAGTTACCCTGGGCTACAGAAGCAACTTGTTTATAGACTGCTGACATGAAGTGTCAGTTACCCTGGGCTACAGAAGCAACTTGTTTATAGACTGCTGACATGAAGTGTCAGTTACCCTGGGCTACAGAAGCAACTTATTTGTAGACTGCTGACATGAAGTGTCAGTTACCCTGGGCTTACAGACGCCACTTGTTTAGAGACTGCTGAGCATGAAGTGTCAGTTACCCTGGGCTACAGAGCCACTTGTTGTAGACTGCTGACATGAAGTGTCAGGTACCCTGGGCTACAGAAGCCACTTGTTTGTAGACTGCTGACATGAAGTGTCAGTTACCCTGGGCACAAAGCCTTTTTATAGACCTTTAAAAGTTGTTACCCTGGGCTACAAAGCCTTGTTTTAGACTGCTGACATGAAGTGTCAGTTACCCTGGGCTACAGAAGCCCTTGTTTTGAAAAAAGTGTCAGTTACCCTGGGCTACAGAAGCCAACTTGTTATAGCTGCTGACTGAAGTGTCAGTTACCCTGGCTACAGAAGCAATTGTTTGTAGACTGCTGACATGAAGTGTCAGTTCCCTGGGCACAGAAGCAACTTGTTTGTAGACTCTGACATGAAGTGTCAGTTACCCTGGGCTGCAAACCCTTTTGAAGACTGCTGACATGAAGTGCAGTTACCCGGTCAGAGCCACTTGTTTGGAAATGCTGACATGAAGTGTCAGTTACCCTGTCAGTACAGGCCCTTTTTTATAGACTGCTGAAAGAAGTGTCACTTCGTGCAGTACCAGCTTGTTTATAGACTGCTGACATGAAGTGTCAGTTACCCTGGGCTACAGAAGCCACTTGTTTGTAGACTGCTGACATGAAGTGTCAGTTACCCTGGGCTACAGAAGCAGCTTGTTTAGTAGACTGGCTGACATGAAGTGTCAGTTACCCTGGGCTACAGAAGCACTTGTTTATAGACTGCTGACATGAAGTGTCAGTTACCCTGGGCTACAGAAGCCACTTGTTTATAGACTGCTGACATGAAGTGTCAGTTACCCTGGGCTACAGAAGCCACTTGTTTATAGACTGCTGACATGAAGTGTCAGTTACCCTGGGCTACAGAAGCCACTTGTTTTATAGACTGCTGACATGAAGTGTCAGTTACCCTGGGCTACAGAAGCCACTTGTTTATAGACTGCTGACATGAAGTGTCAGTTACCCTGGGCTACAGAAGCCACTTGTTTATAGACTTGCTGACATGAAGTGTCAGTTACCCTGGGCTACAGAAGCACCTTGTTTGTAGACTGCTGACATGAAGTGTCAGTTACCCTGGGCTACAGAAGCCACTTGTTTATAGACGCTGACATGAAGTCAGTTAACCGGGAAGTTTTTATAGACTGCTGACATGAAGTGTCAGTTACCCTGGGCTACAGAAGCAACTTGTTTATAGACTGCTGACATGAAGTGTCAGTTACCCTGGGCTACAGAAGCCAAATTGTTTATAGACTGCTGACATGAAGTGTCAGTTACCCTGGGCTACAGAAGCCCCTTGTTTATAGACTGCTGACATGAAGTGTCAGTTACCCGGCTACAGAAGCCACTTGTTTATAGACTGCTGACATGAAGTGTCAGTTACCCTGGGCTACGAAGCCCACTGTGATGATTAGACTGCTACAGAAGCCACTTGTTTATGACTGCTGACATGAAGTGTCAGTACCCTTGGTACAGAAGCACTTGTTTATGAATGCTGACATGAGTGTCAGAAGCCCTGGGCTACAGAAGCCACTGTGTTATGCTCATGGACTGTCAGTTACCCTTGGCTACAGAAGCACATTTTTTGTAGACTGCTACATGATGTCAGTTACCCTGGGCTACAGAAGCCACTTGTTTATAGACTGCTGACATGAAGTGTCAGTTACCCTGGGCTACAGAAGCAACTTGTTATGTAGACTGCTGACATGAAGTGTTCAGTTACCCTGGGCTACAGAAGCACTTGTTATTAGACTGCTGACATGAAGTGTCAGTTACCCTGGGCTACAGAAGCCACTTGTTTGTAGACTGCTGACATGAAGTGTCAGTTACCCTGGGCTACAGAAGCAGCTTGTTTGTAGACTGCTGACATGAAGTGTCAGTTACCCTGGGCTACAGAAGCCACTTGTTTATAGACTGCTGACATGAAGTGTCAGTTACCCTGGGCTACAGAAGCCACTTGTTTATAGACTGCTGACATGAAGTGTCAGTTACCCTGGGCTACAGAAGCCACTTGTTTATAGACTGCTGACATGAAGTGTCCAGTTACCCTGGGCTACAGAAGCCACTTGTTTATAGACTGCTGACATGAAGTGTCAGTTACCCTGGGCTACAGAAGCCACTTGTTTATAGACTGCTGACATGAAGTGTCAGTTACCCTGGGCTACAGAAGCACTTGTTTATAGACTGCTGACATGAAGTGTCAGTTACCCTGGGCTTACAGAAGCCACTTGTTTATAGACTGCTGACATGAAGTGTCAGTTACCCTGGGCTACAGAAGCCACTTGTTTATAGACTGCTGACATGAAGTGTCAGTTACCCTGGGCTACAGAAGCCACTTGTTTAGTAGACTGCTGACATGAAGTGTCAGTTACCCTGGGCTACAGAAGCACTTGTTTATAGACTGCTGACATGAAGTGTCAGTTACCCTGGGCTACAGAAGCCACTTGTTTATAGACTGCTGACATGAAGTGTCAGTTACCCTGGGCTACAGAAGCCACTTGTTTATAGACTGCTGACATGAAGTGTCAGTTACCCTGGGCTACAGAAGCCACTTGTTTATAGACTGCTGACATGAAGTGTCAGTTACCCTGGGCTACAGAAGCCACTTGTTTATAGACTGCTGACATGAAGTGTCAGTTACCTGGGCTACAGAAGCCACTTGTTTATAGACTGCTGACATGAAGTGTCAGTTACCCTGGGCTACAGAAGCCACTTGTTATAGACTGCTGACATGAAGTGTCAGTTACCCTGGGCTACAGAAGCCACTTGTTTATAGACTGCTGACATGAAGTGTCAGTTACCCTGGGCTACAGAAGCCACTTGTTTATAGACTGCTGACATGAAGTGTCAGTTACCCTGGGCTACAGAAGCCACTTGTTTATAGACTGCTGACATGAAGTGTCAGTTACCCTGGGCTACAGAAGCCACTTGTTTTATAGACTGCTGACATGAAGTGTCAGTTACCCTGGGCTACAGAAGCCACTTGTTTATAGACTGCTGACATGAAGTGTCAGTACCCTGGGCTACAGAAGCCACTTGTTTATAGACTGCTGACATGAAGTGTCAGTTACCCTGGGCTACAGAAGCCACTTGTTTATAGACTGCTGACATGAAGTGTCAGTTACCCTGGGCTACAGAAGCCACTTGTTTATAGACTGCTGACATGAAGTGTCAGTTACCCTGGGCTACAGAAGCCACTTGTTTATAGACTGCTGACATGAAGTGTCAGTTACCCTGGGCTACAGAAGCCACTTGTTTATAGACTGCTGACATGAAGTGTCAGTTACCCTGGGCTACAGAAGCCACTTGTTTATAGACTGCTGACATGAAGTGTCAGTTACCCTGGGCTACAGAAGCCACTTGTTTATAGACTGCTGACATGAAGTGTCCAGTTACCCTGGGCTACAGAAGCCACTTGTTTATAGACTGCTGACATGAAGTGTCAGTTACCCTGGGGCTACAGAAGCCACTTGTTTATAGACTGCTGACATGAAGTGTCAGTTACCCTGGGCTACAGAAGCCACTTGTTTATAGACTGCTGACATGAAGTGTCAGTTACCCTGGGCTACAGAAGCAACTTGTTTATAGACTGCTGACATGAAGTGTCAGTTACCCTGGGCTACAGAAGCCACTTGTTTATAGACTGCTGACATGAAGTTGTCAGTTACCCTGGGCTACAGAAGCAACTTATTTGTAGACTGCTGACATGAAGTTGTCAGTTACCCTGGGCTACAGAAGCCACTTGTTTATAGACTGCTGACATGAAGTGTCAGTTACCCTGGGCTACAGAAGCCACTTGTTTATAGACTGCTGACATGAAGTGTCGTTACCCTGGGCTACAGAAGCCACTTGTTTATAGACTGCTGACATGAAGTGTCAGTTACCCTGGGCTACAGAAGACTTGTTTATAGACTGCTGACATGAAGTGTCAGTTACCCTGGGCTACAGAAGCCACTTGTTTTTAGACTGCTGACATGAAGTGTCAGTTACCCTGGGCTACAGAAGCCACTTGTTTGTAGACTGCTGACATGAAGTGTCAGTTACCCTGGGCTACAGAAGCCACTTGTTTGTAGACTGCTGACATGAAGTGTCAGTTACCCTGGGCTACAGAAGCAACTTGTTTGTAGACTGCTGACATGAAGTGTCAGTTACCCTGGGCTACAGAAGCAACTTGTTTATAGACTGCTGACATGAAGTGTCAGTTACCCTGGGCTACAGAAGCAACTTGTTTGTAGACTGCTGACATGAAGTGTCAGTTACCCTGGGCTACAGAAGCAACTTGTTTGTAGACTGCTGACATGAAGTGTCAGTTACCCTGGGCTACAGAATTAACTTGTTTGTAGACTGCTGACATGAAGTGTCAGTTACCCTGGGCTACAGAAGCAACTTGTTTATAGACTGCTGACATGAAATCAAGTCAAATCAAATCAAATCAACTTTATTAGGGTCACAAATTGGGCGCGCAGGCCCGTCTTACATTCGGCCCTTCCAATCACTCGTCTTTCGTTCATCAAGAGCATTATACATTTACATACGAAGAAAAACAAACATTGTGAAATGAATGTTGTAAAAATAAACAAGGCAAATTACCATGATATGAAGCCCATATCCCACCTATCCATACATCACCCCACCCACACAACACCCCCACCTACCCACACACACGCGCACTAAGGGACACATACACACCCCCACCTACCGACACACATGCACACCAAGGGACACATACATACCCCACCAACCAACCCATCCCCCTCCCGCACATCCCCCACCCACACACACTGCCCTCACCTGATCTCCCAACCAAAACACACTCGCCACCCACAAACATTCCCCCACCAACCCACACATCCACGCCCATCCACATCCTACCCCACACATCCTCTCCCCACCCACACCTCAAACCACCCTCCCCCAGCCACATCTCCATTGACAACATATTCCCCACCCACACACACAATCCCCCACCAACCCACACATCGCACATCCACTCACACATTCTCAAACCATACACACACATCCCCACCAACTGACATGTCCCTACCCCCCCCCCCCCCACACACACACACACACACACATCTCCCTAACCACCCATACATCCCCAATCCACTCACACACACCCCACCACCCACACATACAACTTCCACCCACCCACACATGCCTTAACCTAATCCCCCACCACACAATCCCACACCCGCACATCACATACACCCCCTACCATGCACTATTCCCAACCCATGCACCACACACACATATCCCTCACCAACACATCCCCACTTACACACCACACACATATCCCCCACCCAGATACCACACAATATTCCCACCCACACCCACACAGATACCCTTACCCATCCACCCCACATACCCCCACTCACACACCACAAAAATCCCCCACCCACACACACATACCTCACCCACACAATATCACCAACCAACACACCACACACCTCTCCCCACTCACATGCATTCCCTACCCGTCCACCAACACACACTCACTCACACATCCTCCACTACGCACCCACCCACCCCACCCACCCACTCCCAACCAAACATCTCTCGATCACAATACCCCTACCCCCACACACATCCTCCACCCACTCACACATCCCACCCCGACACATACAACTCCCTCACCCACCTACACATCCCTAAGCCACTCACACACCCCCACCCACACATTCCCCATCCACATACACACATCTCCCACCCACACTCCCCCACATACTTCCCCCAACCACCACAATCCCCTGCTCACCCACACATATACCCCACCCATACGCACATTCCCCACACCCATCACACACATCCCCCACACCACACACTATCCTCCACCCATACCACCACAAACATACCCTCCACCCACACATCATTCACACATCCCCCACCAACACACCGCACACATATCTCAAACCCACACACCATACACTTCTCCCCACCTGCCCTTCCATCCCAAATCCACCCAACACAATCCCCTACCCACACAACCCCGCCTCCCACACATACTTCCTCAAACCATCCACACATCTCCACCCACATAAACACACATCCCCTGCATCCGTCCCATACACATAACCTACACCCATACACACATCCCCCACACCCATTCCAACACCCCTACTTTCAGCCCCACACATCCATCCACACATCCCACCAACACCCACAAATACCACTACCCACCAAAACCCACACACCCCAACCCATCCAAATGAATACCCCCACCCACACACACCCCACACTCACACACATCCTCCACATACACTCACACTTCCTCACATCTAGACACATACAAAATGTCTCACGTTAGTATTGAAACTAGTATGAACAAACTCCCACACTTTACTCACACACATACACTGACACTTGTCATGAGCAGTCTCATAAAAATGTTAAACATGGAGAAAAATGTGTACATAAAATGTATGTGACGTAAAAATAGTGATGCTCTCTCTCTCTCTCTCTCTCTCTCTCTCTCTCTCTCTCTCTCTCTCTCTCTCTCTCTCTCTCTCTCTCTCTCTCTCTCTCCCCCCCTCTCTCTCTCTCTCTCTCTCTCTCTCTCACACACACACACATTCACTCTCACGCTCACACATTCACTCTTCCGCTCATTCATTCACTCTCACGCATTCACTCTCCCGCTCATTCACTCTCACGCTCACTCATTCACTCTCCTGCTCACTCATTCACTTTCCCGTTCACTCATTCACTCTCCCGCTCACTCATTCACTCTCCCGCTCACTCATTCACTCTCACACTCACTCGTTCTGTCTCTCATTCACACTCACTGACTCACTCACTCAAACTACAGTAATGAACATGAGTTTATATTATGCATGATAAAATCAAATGGTATTTAACTGATAATATGACAGATGAGAATACACAAACATATGGATTCGCGTGTTACATAACATGCGTGTTACATGACATGCATCTGCTCAGCTCTCTCTCTCTCTCTCTCTCTCTCTCTCTCTCTCTCTCTCTCTCTCTCTCTCTCTCTCTCTCTCTCTCTCTCTCTCTCTCTCTCTCTCTCTCTCTCTCTCTGTATTCTTTCATATACACACACTCACACGCATGCGCACACATAAAGTGTCAGTTACCCTGGGCTACAGAAGCAACTTGTTTATAGACTGCTGACATGAAGTGTCAGTTACCCTGGGCTACAGAAGCAACTTATTTGTAGACTGCTGACATGAAGTGTCAGTTACCCTGGGCTACAAAAGCAACTTGTTTATAGACTGCTGACATGAAGTGTCAGTTACTCTAGGCTACATAAGCCACTTGTTTATAGACTGCTGACATGAAGTGTCAGTTACCCTGGGCTACAGAAGCCACTTGTTTATAGACTGCTGACATGAAGTGTCAGTTACCCTGGGCTACAGAAGCCACTTGTTTATAGACTGCTGACATGAAGTGTCAGTTACCCTGGGCTACAGAAGCCACTTGTTTATAGACTGCTGACATGAAGTGTCAGTTACCCTGGGCTACAGAAGCCACTTGTTTATAGACTGCTGACATGAAGTGTCAGTTACCATGGGCTACAGAAGCAACTTGTTTATAGACTGCTGACATGAAGTGTCAGTTACCCTGGGCTACAGAAGCCACTTGTTTATAGACTGCTGACATGAAGTGTCAGTCACCCTGGGGTACAGAAGCCACTTGTTTATAGACTGCTGACATGAAGTGTCAGTCACCCTGGGCTACAGAAGCCACTTGTTTATAGACTGCTGACATGAAGTGTCAGTTACCCTGGGCTACAGAAGCCACTTGTTTATAGACTGCTGACATGAAGTGTCAGTTACCCTGGGCTACAGAAGCCACTTGTTTATAGACTGCTGACATGAAGTGTCAGTTACCCTGGGCTACAGAAGCCACTTGTTTATAGACTGCTGACATGAAGTGTCAGTTACCCTGGGCTACAGAAGCCACTTGTTTATAGACTGCTGACATGAAGTGTCAGTTACCCTGGGCTACAGAAGCAACTTGTTTATAGACTGCTGACATGAAGTGTCAGTTACCCTGGGCTACAGAAGCCACTTGTTTATAGACTGCTGACATGAAGTGTCAGTTACCCTGGGCTACAGAAGCCACTTGTTTATAGACTGCTGACATGAAGTGTCAGTTACCCTGGGCTACAGAAGCCACTTGTTTATAGACTGCTGACATGAAGTGTCAGTTACCCTGGGCTACAGAAGCCACTTGTTTATAGACTGCTGACATGAAGTGTCAGTTACCCTGGGCTACAGAAGCCACTTGTTTATAGACTGCTGACATGAAGTGTCAGTCACCCTGGGCTACAGAAGCCACTTGTTTATAGACTGCTGACATGAAGTGTCAGTCACCCTGGGCTACAGAAACCACTTGTTTATAGACTGCTGACATGAAGTGTCAGTCACCCTGGGCTACAGAAGCCACTTGTTTATAGACTGCTGACATGAAGTGTCAGTCACCCTGGGCTACAGAAGCCACTTGTTTATAGACTGCTGACATGAAGTGTCAGTTACCCTGGGCTACAGAAGCCACTTGTTTATAGACTGCTGACATGAAGTGTCAGTTACCCTGGGCTACAGAAGCCACTTGTTTATAGACTGCTGACATGAAGTGTCAGTTACCCTGGGCTACAGAAGCAACTTGTTTATAGACTGCTGACGTGAAGTGTCAGTTACCCTGGGCTACAGAAGCAACTTGTTTATAGACTGCTGACATGATTACTGTCTAGGAAGACCAGGAGAACTTTCAATCAGATGGCAGCTGGAACGATTAGCAGTATCGATCTTTGCTGGCTGTTGAACGAAGGGACAGCGTGTGTGGGAATTTCCTGAGTGCAGTGACGTCAGTTCTTAGCTCAACTCAACTCAACTCTGTTTACAGCCAGCAGAGAGCTCCAATACTAATGGTGCCTGTTACAATCTGATTATAGTCCGTCTTGCTTTACCTTGACGACTGAGTCTGGTGACGACTGTCTACAAGATCCACTGACCATCTCCTGCTGCCGCTTTCTCTGTTCTAGACTGTGTTAGTCTGTTCTTCTGCATTATTGATGTGCTCCCAGAGGGCCTTCACCACATCTTCTTCCTCATGCATTAAATCGCCCCTTCCCCGGGAAGGTTAACCCGGTCAACAAATGCCCGCAGAAGTCGGATGTGTCGGCCTAACGGCGAAAGAACGCAGCTCTGCTGTAAACAGGCACAACGCAATCACATCCGAAAAAAAAAAACTCCGGATGAACGAAGAAGAAGAAGAAATCGCCCCTCAATGATGCAGCACCAGCCAATCTGTCTACCTGTTCATTTCCAACCACACTAAAGTGTCCTGAAGAAAAGATCAAGCAAATGCTTACAACCCACAATCTCTAAATTGATGCATACTAGTCTGTACGAAGCATATCAATCTTCACCTTTGTGAATACTGTGTGTACATCTTGTGTGTTTTGTGTCAGCTCTAAGAAGGCTGAGTGGCTTAGATGTTTCATCATCCGCCTCTAACTCATGCAAACCTGTCTTGATTTACTGTGTGAACTTTATACATTTGTACATAGAAAGGGATGGTTGTTGTCATGTGATCCTGTGGTAGTGGATTGGACATCCAACCTTCTCAGATAAGAATGGAAAACCAAGAGGACCTGTATGCTTGTGTGCACTTTCAAGAGCCTTCCGTATTTGGAAATGACACATGTAGGCCAAATAAGCCGTTGCCTAGGCTAAACTTCAGAATGAGACAACCTACCCACACAAGAATATTGACACCACGAATGATTCTGGCATACATACGGACGTGCTGGCTGCTGTTGTAGAGGCTACACACTGGCTGAGAATGCCCTGGTGTCATCTGTGGGAGGAGATGGAGCACTTCTGGTTCCCCACCATCCACTTCTAATAGAGCTGTCGTCCTGTGGGGTTCTGCCCTTCGAAAGCTTAACTGTGCTGATTTATTGTGACAGTACCTTGGTAATGCCCTTGTTGACCGCAATGAAAACCAAAACCAAAACTATAGATTGTTGCATTTCTGCTGATGTATCACACTGGCAGCTCAATGATCCACACCGCTGCATTTAAAACGTGATATTTGGTTTCATCTCTTGGACCCCGTATCTGGGACCCAAGCTACTTGTCTTATTTCTTTACCACGTGTGTTTTGAATGTTTTATGTCCATTGGTTCTTCTGGAGATATCCATGTGCAGTGATCCTTGACAACGAAAGAAAATCTTTGTCAGGTTTGTGTTCACTGATGACATGTCCTGTTTCTGTTCTCACAGACTGATGACAGTGACATCTACACTGAAGCTCTCAATGATAATTCTCGGCTAGTGGACACCCCATATACCAGATTGTGTGAGGATGTAGTTCTGCCTGATTTATCAGTGAAGCATGAAGGTATGACATTCACCGCTCATGGGTGCCAGGTTGACTCAGCTAAACATGGTTGTCAGGTTGACTCAGCTAAACATGGGTGTCAGGTCAGCTAAACATGGGTGCCAGGTTGGCTCAGCTAAGCATGGGTGCCAGGTTGGCTCAGCTAAACATGGGTGTCAGGTTGGCTAAACATGGGTGTCAGGTTGGCTAAACATGGGTGCCAGGTCAGCTAAACATGGGTGCCAGGTCAGCTCAGCTAAACTTGGGTGCCAGGTCGGCTCAGCTAAACATGGGTGTCAGGTCAGCTAAACATGGGTGTCAGGTCAGCTAAACATGGGTGTCAGGTCAGCTAAACATGGGTGTCAGGTCAGCTAAACATGGGTGTCAGGTCAGCTAAACATGGGTGTCAGGTCAGCTAAACATGGGTGCCAGGTCGGCTCAGCTAAACATGGGTGTCAAGCCAGCTAAACATGGGTGTCAGGTCAGCTAAACAAGGGTGCCAGGTTGGCTAAACATGGGTGTCAGGTCAGCTATACATGGGTGCCAGGTCAGCTCAGCTAAACTTGGGTGCCAGGTCGGCTCAGCTAAACACGGGTGTCAGGTCAGCTAAACATGGGTGCCAGCTCAGCTAAACATGGGTGCCAGGTCAGCTAAACATGGGTGCCAGCTCAGCTAAACATGGGTGCCAGCTCAGCTAAACATGGGTGCCAGCTCAGCTAACATGGGTGCCAGGTCAGCTAAACATGGGTGCCAGGTCAGCTAAACATGGGTGCCAGGTCAGTCCAGCTAAACATGGGTGCCAGGTCAGCTAAACATGGGTGCCAGGTCAGCTAAACATGGGTGCCAGCTCAGCTAAACATGGGTGCCAGCTCAGCTAAAAATGGGTGCCAGCTCAGCTAAACATGGGTGCCAGGTCAGCTAAACATGGGTGCCAGGTCAGCTAAACATGGGTGCCAGGTCAGTCCAGCTAAACATGGGTGCCAGGTCAGCTAAACATGGGTGCCAGGTTGGCTAAACATGGGTGTCAGGTCAGCTATACATGGGTGCCAGGTCAGCTAAACATGGGTGCCAGCTCAGCTAAACATGGGTGCCAGCTCAGCTAAACATGGGTGCCAGGTCAGCTAAACATGGGTGCCAGGTCAGCTAAACATGGGTGCCAGCTCAGCCCAGCTAAACATTGGTGCCAGGTCAGCTAAACATGGGTGCCATGTTGGCTAAACATGGGTGTCAGGTCAGCTATACATGGGTGCCAGTTCAGCTCAGCTAAACTTGGGTGCCAGGTTGGCTCAGCTAAACACGGGTGTCAGGTCAGCTAAACATGGGTGCCAGGTCAGCTAAACATGGGTGCCAGCTCAGCTAAACATGGGTGCCAGCTCAGCTAATCATGGGTGCCAGCTCAGCTAAACATGGGTGCCAGCTCAGCCCAGCTAAACATGGGTGCCAGCTCAGCCCAGCTAAACATGGGTGCCAGGTCAGCTAAACATGGGTGCCAGGTCAGCTAAACATGGTGCCAGGTCAGCTAAACATGGGTGCCAGGTCAGTCCAGCTAAACATGGGTGCCAGGTCAGCTAAACATGGGTGCCAGGTCAGTCCAGCTAAACATGGGTGCCAGGTCAGCTAAACATGGGTGCCAGGTTGGCTAAACATGGGTGCCAGCTCAGCTAAACATGGATGCCAGGTCAGCTAAACATGGGTGCCAGGTCAGCTAAACATGGGTGCTAGGTCAGCTAAACATGGGTGCCAGGTCAGCTAAACACGGGTGTCAGGTTGGCTCAGCTAAACATGGGTGCCAGGTCAGCTAAACATGGGTGCCAGGTTGGCTAAACATGGGTGCCAGGTCAGCTTAACATGGGTGTCAGGTCAGCTAAACATGGGTGCCAGGTCAGCCCAGCTAAACATGGGTGCCAGCTCAGCCCAGCTAAACAAGGGTGCTAGGTCAGCTAACATGGGTACCAGGTCAGCTAACATGGGTACCAGGTCAGCTAAACATGGGTGCCAGCTCAGCTAAACATGGGTGCCAGGTCAGTCCAGCTAAACATAGGTGCCAGGTCAGTCCAGCTAAACAAGGGTGCTAGGTCAGCTAACATGGGTACCAGGTCAGCTAACATGGGTACCAGGTCAGCTAAACATGGGTGCCAGGTCAGCTAAACATGGGTGCCAGGTCAGTCCAGCTAAACATGGGTGCCAGGTCAGCTAAACATGGGTGCCAGGTTGGCTAAACATGGGTGTCAGGTCAGCTATACATGGGTGCCAGGTCAGCTAAACATGGGTGCCAGCTCAGCTAAACATGGGTGCCAGCTCAGCTAAACATGGGTGCCAGGTCAGCTAAACATGGGTGCCAGGTCAGCTAAACATGGGTGCCAGCTCAGCCCAGCTAAACATTGGTGCCAGGTCAGCTAAACATGGGTGCCATGTTGGCTAAACATGGGTGTCAGGTCAGCTAAACATGGGTGCCAGGTCAGCTAAACATGGGTGCCAGGTCAGTCCAGCTAAACATGGGTGCCAGGTCAGCTAAACATGGGTGCCAGGTCAGTCCAGCTAAACATGGGTGCCAGGTCAGCTAAACATGGGTGCCAGGTTGGCTAAACATGGGTGCCAGCTCAGCTAAACATGGATGCCAGGTCAGCTAAACATGGGTGCCAGGTCAGCTAAACATGGGTGCTAGGTCAGCTAAACATGGGTGCCAGGTCAGCTAAACACGGGTGTCAGGTTGGCTCAGCTAAACATGGGTGCCAGGTCAGCTAAACATGGGTGCCAGGTTGGCTAAACATGGGTGCCAGGTCAGCTTAACATGGGTGTCAGGTCAGCTAAACATGGGTGCCAGGTCAGCCCAGCTAAACATGGGTGCCAGCTCAGCCCAGCTAAACAAGGGTGCTAGGTCAGCTAACTGGGTACCAGGTCAGCTAACATGGGTACCAGGTCAGCTAAACATGGGTGCCAGCTCAGCTAAACATGGGTGCCAGGTCAGTCCAGCTAAACATAGGTGCCAGGTCAGTCCAGCTAAACAAGGGTGCTAGGTCAGCTAACATGGGTACCAGGTCAGCTAACATGGGTACCAGGTCAGCTAAACATGGGTGCCAGGTCAGCTAAACATGGGTGCCAGGTCAGTCCAGCTAAACATGGGTGCCAGGTCAGCTAAACATGGGTGCCAGGTTGGCTAAACATGGGTGTCAGGTCAGCTATACATGGGTGCCAGGTCAGCTAAACATGGGTGCCAGCTCAGCTAAACATGGGTGCCAGCTCAGCTAAACATGGGTGCCAGGTCAGCTAAACATGGGTGCCAGGTCAGCTAAACATGGGTGCCAGCTCAGCCCAGCTAAACATTGGTGCCAGGTCAGCTAAACATGGGTGCCATGTTGGCTAAACATGGGTGTCAGGTCAGCTATACATGGGTGCCAGTTCAGCTCAGCTAAACTTGGGTGCCAGGTTGGCTCAGCTAAACACGGGTGTCAGGTCAGCTAAACATGGGTGCCAGGTCAGCTAAACATGGGTGCCAGCTCAGCTAAACATGGGTGCCAGCTCAGCTAATCATGGGTGCCAGCTCAGCTAAACATGGGTGCCAGCTCAGCCCAGCTAAACATGGGTGCCAGCTCAGCCCAGCTAAACATGGGTGCCAGGTCAGCTAAACATGGGTGCCAGGTCAGCTAAACATGGGTGCCAGGTCAGCTAAACATGGGTGCCAGGTCAGTCCAGCTAAACATGGGTGCCAGGTCAGCTAAACATGGGTGCCAGGTCAGTCCAGCTAAACATGGGTGCCAGGTCAGCTAAACATGGGTGCCAGGTTGGCTAAACATGGGTGCCAGCTCAGCTAAACATGGATGCCAGGTCAGCTAAACATGGGTGCCAGGTCAGCTAAACATGGGTGCTAGGTCAGCTAAACATGGGTGCCAGGTCAGCTAAACACGGGTGTCAGGTTGGCTCAGCTAAACATGGGTGCCAGGTCAAGCTAAACATGGGTGCCAGGTTGGCTAAACATGGGTGCCAGGTCAGCTTAACATGGGGTCAGGTCAGCTAAACATGGGTTGCCAGGTCAGCCCAGCTAAACATGGGTGCCAGCTCAGCCCAGCAAACAAGGGTGCTAGGTCAGCTAACATGGGTACCAGGTCAGCTAACATGGGTACCAGGTCAGCTAAACATGGGTGCCAGCTCAGCTAAACATGGGTGCCAGGTCAGTCCAGCTAAACATAGGTGCCAGGTCAGTCCAGCTAAACATGGGTGCCAGGTCAGCTAAACATGGGTGCCAGGTCAGCCCAGCTAAACATGGGTGCCAGGTTGGCTAAACATGGGTGCCAGGTCAGCTAAACATGGGTGCCAGGTCAGCTAAACATGGGTGCCAGGTCAGCTCAGCTAAGCATGGGTGCCAGGTCACCTAAACATGGGTGTCAGGTCAGCTAAACATGGGTGCCAGGTCAGCTAAACATGGGTGCCAGGTTGGCTCAGCTAAACATGGGTGCCAGGTCAGCTAAACATGGGTGCCAGGTCAGCCCAGCTAAACATGGGTGCCAGGTTGGCTAAACATGGGTGCCAGGTCAGCTAAACATGGGTGCCAGGTCAGCTAAACATGGGTGCCAGGTCAGCTAAACATGGGTGCCAGGTCAGCTCAGCTAAGCATGGGTGCCAGGTCAGCTAAAAATGGGTGTCAGGTCAGCTAAACATGGGTGCCAGGTCAGCCCAGCTAAACATGGGTGGCAGGTCAGCCCAGCTAAACATGGGTGCCAGGTCAGCCCGGCTAAACATGGGTGCCAGCTCAGCTAAACATGGGTGCCAGCTCAGCTAAACATGGGTGCCAGCTCAGCTAAACATGGGTGCCAGGTCAGCCCTGCTAAACATGGGTGCCAGGTCAGCTAAACATGGGTGCCAGGTCAGCTAAACATGGGTGCCAGGTCAGCTAAACATGGGTGTCAGGTCAGCTAAACATGGGTGTCAGGTCAGCTAAACATGGGTGCCAGGTCAGCTAAACATGGGTGCCAGGTCAGCTCAGCTCAGCTAAACTTGGGTGCCAGGTCAGCTCAGCTAAACTTGGGTGCCAAGTCGGCTCAGCTAAACATGGGTGCCAGGTCAGCTAAACATGGGTGCCAGGTCAACCCAGCTAAACATGGGTGCCAGGTTGGCTAAACATGGGTGCCAGGTTGGCTATACATGGGTGCCAGGTCAGTCCAGCTAAACATGGGTGCCAGCTCAGCTATACATGGGTGCCAGGTCAGCTCAGCTAAACTTGGGTGCCAGATCGGCTCAGCTAAACATGGGTGCCAGGTCAGCCCAACTAAACATGGGTGCCAGGTCAGCCCAACTAAACATGGGTGCCAGGTCAGCTAAACATGGATGCCAGGTCAGCTAAACATGGGTGCCAGGTCAGCTAAACATGGGTGCCAGGTCTTCTTCTTTCTTCTTCTTCTTCTTCTTCTTCTTCAGCGTTCCGAGCCATTGAGGTTCTTTGCTGCAGATACAATCCGTCTCCATTCGTCTCTCTGGTGGACCTTCTCTTGCCAGTCGTTGATTCCAAGTGCTTGTAGGTCTGTATATGTATTATCTCTCCACCGCCTTCTTGGTCTACCTCGGGGTCTACGGTCATTTATTTCCTGAGTGTAAGCGAATTTTGTTTCCCTATTATCTTCCATTCTTTCTATATGCCCCAGCCATTGTAGTCTATTAGCCTTCATGATACCAGTGATTAGCGGGGACTTAAACAGATCATAAATGTCTTTGTTATTTCTTCTTTTCCACTCTCCACTTTGTGTATCCCTAATGGGTCCAAAGATGCGTCTTAAAATTTTGTTCTCAAAGGTTTGTAACAAGGCTTCGTCTCCTTTCGTTGTACTCCAGGTTTCAGAGCCATACAGCACAACTGGTCTGATCAGTGTTTTGTATATTGTGATTTTGGTGTTACGAGATAGCGCCTTTGATTTTAGTAGATGTTGTAGTGCATAGTATATCTTATTTCCAGAGTTGATTCTAGTTTGTATTTCTTCCCTTATGATGTTGGAGCAGTTGAAGATTGTACCCAGGTATTTGTATGTTTCCGTTCTTTTAATGGTCATATTATCTATTTGTATGTGGCCAGAGTTTTTAGCCATTCCATCTCTTGAAATTACCATATATTCTGTCTTATCTTGGTTGATAACCAGCCCCATCTGTTGGGCTTTTTCCTTTAAGTGAGTCAATATTTCCAATGTCTTTTGTTCACTTTGCCCTATAATATCTATATCATCTGCATAACCAAGCAGCTTGGATGTTCCTCCAATATCACATTCCTCCTTTACCTTCCTTACAACTTTCTCTAGAGCCAGATTGAAGAGTAGCGGCGATAGTGCATCACCCTGTTTCAAGCCAGATGTTATTTGGAAAGGGTCTGATTTCCTGCCTTTATATGTTACTATATTATAAGTATCTTCCATGCATAGTCTGGTCATGTTGATTAACTTCCTTGGTATTCCAAATTCCTGCATAGCATTCCATAGACTATTCCTATGGACACTATCATAAGCCTTTTTAAAATCCACAAAAATGTTATGGAGATCTCTTTTATATTCCCAATTTTTCTCGGCTATTTGTCGTAAGATAAATATCTGATCTATTGTTGATCTGTTTTGTATAAAACCCGCCTGGTAGTCACCTAATATGTCTTCTGAATATGGTTTTAGTCTATTTAGTAATACTGCGGATAGTATCTTATAGCTTGTGGACAGTAGTGATATTCCTCTATAATTTCCACATTGGAACTTGTCTCCTTTCTTAAAGATAGGTATCAATAATGACTCTTTCCAGTCATGGGGTAATTCTTCTGTCCTCCAGATTTTTATTATTAGTTCGTATAGCTTTAGATGTAATGCATGGCCACCTGCCTTTATAAATTCAGCAGCAATTCCATCAGTCCCAGTTGCCTTATTGTTTTTAAGTCGTGTGATTACATATAGGATTTCTTCAAATGTAGGTTCTTCAATTTGTGGTTCGCATGTTAGAACCTCTTCCTGTGGGAAAATGTTACTTGGAGCTTCACAATTTAGTAATTCAACAAAATATTCTTCCATGTGTTGCACATTTCCTCATTGGTATTTATCATATTCCCATTTTTGTCTTTTAAACCATATGTGTTTTGTTGGTGCCCTCGTTTCATTGACTTCAGTTCTTTAAAAAATTTTCTGGATTCATTTTTCTGGTGATTAGTTTCCATATCTTTGATTATATTACTCATATATTCTCGCTTCTGCTGTCGGACTATTTTTGTAGCCTCTTTACATTCATTTCTATAATGCTCTTCCTTTTGGATGTTGTTGATGTCATTTAACCATAAATGTCTGGCATTCTTTTTCCTAATGACTGCTTCTTCACATTTTTGATTGAACCATCTGTTCTTTCTATGCGTGGTTAACACACCGAGACATTCTTCTGCGGTAGATTGAATTGTATTCTTGATGTTCAACCAAGTTTGGTCAACGCTTTCCTCCAAAGGGTTTTGCAGAGTTTCAAGTTTACATTTTATTTCATCTGTAAATTTCTCTTTGACTGTAATTTCTTGTAGTTTTTCTCTGTTATATGTTGGGTGTAATCTTTGTAATTTAGTATAGAAAGCTCTCTTAAGTTTTATTTTAAATTTTGCTCCAACGAGGAAGTGGTCACTGTGGCACTCAGCTCCTCTATAACTTCTAACTTGCTGTATGTTTGATGCATTTCTGTTGTTAATTAAAATGTGATCTATTTGATTATAGGTTCTCTTGTCACATGATTTCCAAGTTTGTTTGTGTATATCCTTTCTTTGTAGTCTGGTACTGCTAATCTGCAGTCCTTTGGCTTCTGCCAGGTTGATGACTCTCCATCCATTATCATTTGAAGTTGTATGTAGGCTTTCCATACCGGCCACTTTTTTATTAGTTTGCTCTCTACCTATTTTTTGCATTGAAGTCTCCCAGCACAATCAGGATGTCCTGTTTGGGGGTTTCTTCTATGACATCTTCCAGATCATTATAAAAGTCTTCTTTAATATCATCTTCTTTCTCTTCAGTAGGTGCATGTACATTAATCATCGTTATATTTTTCCATTTACCTTTTATTCGTAATTTACTAATCCTGTCATTAACAGCTTTAAAGTTTAAAACGTTCCCCCATAACTCATTTTTGATGACAAATCCTGTTCCTAATTCATGTTTATTTTGGGTGTTTCCTCCATATATTATAATCATTCCATTTTGCTCTAAAGTACCCTCTCCTGGCCACCTTATTTCTTGAATTGCTGTTATATCCATTTGATATTCAACCAGCTCCCGGGTTAGTTCTTCGGCCGCTCCAGCTCGATATAGTGTCCGTACATTCCATGTTCCAAATCTCAAAAGTCCTTTAACGTTCCAAGGTCGTTGTCCAGATAAGTCGGTCCGATATCGAGGCTCATGTCTCTGTTTCGTAACAAAAAAGGTTTTTACAAAGGTGGGGATGTTAACCCCACGCTTCAACCCCCAACCTGGAGGACCAGGGTGTTTCTCTTTGTCTGTTCTCTACCCTTTGACCTGTCCGGCTTAGGAGGCCCTGCTGGTAGCTACGCTACCGCCGGCATAGCTCTCAGGGTCATTGAGAAGCTCAAGCTCCCCCACCACGACAAGGTGGAAACACCATCGGGGGAGGGGTGCCAGGTCAGCCCAGCTAAACGTGGGTGCCAGGTCAGCCCAGCTAAACGTGGGTGCCAGGTCAGCTAAACATGGATGCCAGGTCAGCCCAGCTAAACATGGGTGCCAGGTCCGCTAAACATGAGTGCCAGGTCAGCCCAGCTAAACATGGGTGCCAGGTCAGCTAAACATGGGTGCCAGGTCAGCCCAGCTAAACATGGGTGCCAGGTCAGCTAAACATGGGTGCCAGGTCAGCCCAGCTAAACATGGGTGCCAGGTCAGCTAAACATGGGTGCCAGGTCAGCCCAGCTAAACATGGGTGCCAGGTCAGCTAAACATGGGTGGCCAGGTCAGCAAAACATGGGTGCCAGGTCAGCTAAACATGGGTGCCAGGTCAGCTAAACATGGGTGCCAGGTCAGCTAAACATGGGTGCCAGGTCAGCTAAACATGGGTGCCAGGTCAGCTAAACATGGGTGCCAGGTCAGCTAAACATGGGTGCCAGGTCAGCTAAACATGGGTGCCAGGTCAGCTAAACATGGGTGCCAGGTCAGCTAAACATGGGTGCCAGGTCAGCTAAACATGGGTGCCAGGTCAGCTAAACATGGGTGCCTGGTCAGCTAAACATGGGTGCCAGGTCAGCTAAACATGGGTGCCAGGTCAGCTAAACATGGGTGCCAGGAAATGTCATGGGAAGTAAAAGCACTTGGTGTTACACAGAGCACATCACCCACCAGGTTTGGTTAGTCTATAACAACATGAGTCTGGCACCAGATGCCCATTGCTCTATAACAGCATGAGTCTGGCACCAGATGCCCATTGTTCTATAACAACATGAGTCTGGCACCAGATGCCCATTGTTCTATAACAACATGAGTCTGGCACCAGATGCCCATTGTTCTATAACAACATGAGTCTGGCACCAGATGCCCATTGTTCTATAACAACATGAGTCTGGCACCAGATGCCCATTGTTCTATAACAACATGAGTCTGGCACCAGATGCCCATTGTTCTATAACAACATGAGTCTGTCACCAGATGCCCATTGTTCTATAACAGCATGAGTCTGGCACCAGATGCCCATTGTTCTATAACAACATGAGTCTGGCACCAGATGCCCATTGTTCTATAACAACATGAGTCTGTCACCAGATGCCCATTGTTCTATAACAACATGAGTCTGGCACCAGATGCCCATTGTTCTATAACAACATGGGTCTGTCACCAGATGCCCATTGTTCTATAACAATATGAGTCTGTCACCAGATGCCCATTGTTCTATAACAACATGGGTCTGGCACCAGATGCCCATTGTTCTATAACAACATGGGTCTGGCACCAGATGCCCATTGTTCTATAACAACATGAGTCTGGCACCAGATGCCCATTGTTCTATAACAACATGAGTCTGGCACCAGATGCCCATTGTTCTATAACAACATGGGTCTGGCACCAGATGCCCATTGTTCTATAACAACATGAGTCTGGCACCAGATGCCCATTGTTCTATAACAACATGTGTTTGGCACCAGATGCCCGTTGCTCTGAAGGTGTGTAAAAGTGTAATTTACTTACTGTACATATGATAGACTGCATGAGTTCAATGTTCTTGTGGCGTTTACTTTCAGAATCTGTGGTCAAGAATAATGACATTGGTGACCGAGATGCATCCTTGACCCCTGCAGTCTCTCATGGAAGTCAAGCAGACATGATTGAGACTCAGATCATTTGTCTGGGTGAAATCAAATCAGAGGAAACTTCTGTACAGAGTGAGGATAGTGGAGAATCTTGTGATGTAGACTTACATTGTACAGTGTCAGAGAATCAACAGAGCATGCACACATCTCATGGTTCCGATGTGACGACACATGCGACAAGGCAAACCACAGATAAGACCTTCCGGTGTGATGTCTGTGATTCATGGTTTACAACTGCTTCCAGTCTGAAATCACATACAAGAACACACACAGCGGACACAGATTATACTTGTGATGATTATGCAGCAACTGGTCATCAGAAAAAAGACAGAAGCATACGAACTGAGGACAAGTCTTATAAGTGTGATATTTGTGGTGTAGCATATACAAAGAAATACACTCTGACTGTACATAAACGAAAACACACTGGAGAAAGACCTTATAAATGTGATGATTGTGATGTTTCATTTACTAATAACAGTTCCCTGATCATGCACAAAAGAATACACACAGGGGAAAGGCCTTACAAGTGTGACGATTGTGGTATTGGATTTACATGTAAAAGCTACCTAACCAAACACAGCGTAATACATACAGTGGAGAGGCCTCATACGTGTGATGATTGTGGTGTCGAGTTTGCACGAAATAAAGATCTGGTCAGACATAAAGCAGTACACACGGGGGAAAGGCCTCACACATGTGACGATTGTGGTTTATCATGTACGAGTAAAAGTTCGCTGACGTCACACAAAAAGATACATACAGGGGACAAACCTTTCAAGTGTGAGTATTGTGGTGTGGGGTATACATATAAAAGATATCTTAAACGACATCAGATCAAACATACGGGGGAGACGCCATACAAATGTGACGAGTGCGGGTTGGGGATCTTAAGTCACAGTCAGCTGATGGAGCACAAGAGAATACACACGGGAGAGAAGCCGTACAAGTGTGACTACTGTGGGCTGGGGTTTGTGCGGGAGCGGTCTGTCATGGCGCACAAGCGAACTCACACGGGGGAGAGGCCGTACAAGTGTGACGAGTGTGGTAAAGGGTTTACGGACAAACGTATTCTCTTCATCCACAATAGAATGCACACGGGCGAGAGACCGTACAAGTGTGACGAGTGTGGTAAATCATATACGTGCCGAAGTAATCTCATACGCCACCAGGCAACACATACAGAGAAAGATCTCACTAGAGTCAATATTGTACAGTGAGACATGATGTTCTACTTCTCCAGCAGTCAATATTGTACAGTGAGACATGATGTTCTACTTCTCCAGCAGTCAATATTGTACAGTGAGACATGATGTTCTACTTCTCCAGGAGTCAATATTGTACAGTGAGACATGATGTTCTACTTCTCCAGCAGTCAATATTGTACAGTGAGACATGATGTTCTACTTCTCCAGCAGTCAATATTGTACAGTGAGACATGATGTTCTACTTCTCCAGCAGTCAATATTGTACAGTGAGACATGATGTTCTACTTCTCCAGCAGTCAATATTGTACAGTGAGACATCAAACTGAGCCCATTTTGTTTTAGTTTTGTGAACATGAGTGTAACAGAACATTACCTTGACAATGACACGAGGCCGTTGAGAGATGGTTCGATTCCAACTCTTGATGTTCGCTACAGGAGGACAAGCCTGACTACCTGTGCCTTGGTGCACTCAGGCCTACAGAAAAAGGCCTTCATCTTCACTCACATACAGCCGGTTCTTCATATGGGACGTTTGCTTTTGTTTTCATTCATCAGTTAATTGCTTTGCCATGCCCAGACTTTGTGGCAACCAAATCTCTCTGAGATTTTCAAATACAGGCCAGCCCTCAGCATTTCTGTAAAGTCAGAGAAAGATGTGAAATCTTGAAGGGGCATTTTCACCCATGACTTGGCCGACCCTGTGTCAGAGAAAGATGTGAAATCTGGAAGGGACATTTTCACCCATGACTTGGCCATCCTTGTGTCAGAGAAAGATGTGAAATCTGGAAGGGACATTTTCACCCATGACTTGGCCGTCCCTGTGTCAGAGAAAGATGTGAAATCTGGAAGGGACATTTTCACCCATGACTTGGCCGTCCCTGTGTCAGAGAAAGATGTGAAATCTGGAAGGGACATTTGCACCCATGACTTCGCCGACCCTGTGTCAGAGAAAGATGTAAGATCTGGAAAGGACATTTGCATCCATGACTTGGCCGACCCTATGGATGAGTTCATCAGTGACAGTGTCTTTCTGGTGGTCCTCATGTGCGTCACATCTTCCTGGTGGTCCTCATATATGTCACATCTTCCTGGTGGTCCTCATGTGCATCACATCTTCCTGGTGGTCCTCATGTGTGTTACATCTTCCTGGTGGTCCTCATATGTGTCACATCTTCCTGGTGGTCCTCATATGTGTCACATCTTCCTGGTGGTCCTCATATGTGTCACATCTTCCTGGTGGTCCTCATATGTGTCACATCTTTCTGGATCAATCCCCCAGAAAGCTACCACTCTTGACATCATCACCTTACACATTGTACAGCAGTGTATCATGACAGTGGCAGAAAGCCATAGACAAATCCTCTCAAGAGAAGTGTCAAGCAATGTGACAAACTTCATTGTCTTATTTGAAGAAATAGTCCCAGCCTGTCCAATCTTCCTCACCCAGTGCCATGATCAGTCAACAGCCAGTCCAATCTTCCTCACCCAGTGCCATGATCAGTCAACAGCCAGTCCAATCTTCCTCACCCAGTGCCATGATCAGTCAACAGCCAGTCCAATCTTCCTCACCCAGTGCCGTGATCAGTCAACAGCCAGTCCAATCTTCCTGACCCAGTGCCATGATCAGTCAACAGCCAGTCCAATCTTCCTCACCCAGTGCCGTGATCAGTCAACAGCCAGTCCAATCTTCCTCACCCAGTGCCATGATCAGTCAGCACTTTCCAGCAGTAGAAACAATGCATTTCACTGAAGGCTTGTGTTATGAAGATGAGCAGTAAAAGTGGTTTAAATTGTACAGTACGTTTGTCTGTTAGACCTGGTGTTGTATACTCAATAAACTATACCCTAAATGTGCATGAGTGTGAGCTGTTTGTCTGCACTGAAAAGCCAAATCGGTGGTTGTGAATCATTTGATTGCAATGTTTGATTTTTTGCAGTGTTCTGGAAATCTGCAACATCTCTGAAATGTGCTTGTATACCTTGCTTTTGGATGTGAAACTGTTCTTCAGGCCTGGACTATTCTCTTGAAAGTAAAGTATAGTATGTCCCTTCCAGATTTCACATCATTCTCTGACACAGGGTCGGCCAAACCATGGGTGAAAATGTCCCTACAAGATTTCACATCTTTCTCTGACACAGGGTCGGCCAAACCATGGGTGAAAATGTCCCTACAAGATTTCACATCTTTCTCTGACTTTACTGAAATGCATGTTACTGTTTGTTGCAACTTCCTCATATCTATACACATGCTGACATGCTACGCACAAGGGGCAGATTACTCCCATGAATAAACTGTTTTGACAACTGCTGTTGTTTTTACTGTGATATCTGTCACGACATTGTGTCTGTTGTTATCATTACTCACATTCACATCATCGTTATGTACCATGCTGGGTGGCACAGCCAATCATGTTACTCCCCATTCTGTCCTAGGTGTTCATGATACATTTGACCATCTTCTGCGCCATTCAGTCAATCCATGCAGAATTCTCTCCCTCCGTTGACCTCAATAACAGTCAATAACACCATTAATCTGCCCAGTTGCCACAAATATCTCCATGTTCTCTCGTCTCATATTGTGCTCCAAAAATGGCATTCTTGTTCTGATGTGCCTTGGGCTCACAGATCGACTGAGCCTAACATTGACTGAGCTTAACATCAACTGAGCCTAACATTGACTGAGTCTAACATTGGATGTGCCTAACATTGACTAAGCCTAACATTCTCTAGCCTAACAATCTCTGAACCTAACATTGACTGAACCTAACATTGACTGAGCCTAACATTGACTGAGCCTAACATTGACTGAGCGTAACATTGACTGGGCCTAACATTTGATGAGCCTAACATTGACTGAACCTAACATCGGATGAGCCTAACATTAACTGAGCATAACATTAACTGAGCCTAACATTTGATGAGCCTAACATTGACTGAGCCTAACATTGACTGAGCCTAACATTGGTGTAGAGAAATGTTCTGTTAAATAAAGGAGGGCGACACAATACTAACCACACCACGCATTGACTGTCCATTGGTCCATACAAGTATCAGGTTTGCACCCACTACACTGTAAGGCAACCTGGCAAAATACCCCCATGGCTTGTGCTGTCATCATCTCTGGCAGTACAAGTCCAACTCTTGGCCTTCACACTACACTGTAAGGCAACCTGGCAAAATACCCCCATGGCTTGTGCTGTCATCATCTCTGGCAGTAAAAGTCCAACTCTTGCCCTTCACATTGCAGAACTGTTTTAACTGCAGTCTACTCCAGCAAAGGACAGGTGCTGAAGATGTACCAGGATGTGCACCCCAGAAATCAAGTTGCCACACAATTACGCCAGCAAACCAAAGAAGAAGAATTATTTTACATTCTTATGACAATCAGTTTATTTCTGAGTGTTTTAATATCCTTAGCGAAAAAATAAACACACACACGTGTGTGGCTGTAAACTTGTGGACAAAATTAAAAAGCTAATTAACAACTGATTGAAGTGACAAACATGTGATTATACAAACTAATGTTAAAATAGAACTGGATCTCAAGATAACTTGGAGCCACGGTATTGTAGAGTGAGATCACAGATAACTTGGAGCCATGGTATTGTAGAACTGGAACTCAAGATAACCTGGAGCCATGGTATTGTAGAGTGAGATCACAGATAACTTGGAGCCATGGTATTGTAGAACTGGAACTCAAGATAACCTGGAGCCATGGTATTGTAGAGTGAGATACCAGATAACTTGGAGCCATGGTATTGTAGAGTGAGATACCAGATAACTTGGAGCCATGGTATTGTAGAGTGAGATCACAGATAACTTGGAGCCATGGTATTGTAGAGTGAGATCACAGATAACTTGGAGCCATGGTATTGTAGAGTGAGATCACAGATAACTTGGAGCCATGGTATTGTAGAGTGAGATCACAGATAACTTGGAGCCATGGTATTGTAGAGTGAGATCACAGATAACTTGGAGCCATGGTATTGTAGAACTGGAACTCAAGATAACCTGGAGCCATGGTATTGTAGAGTGAGATACCAGATAACTTGGAGCCATGGTATTGTAGAGTGAGATACCAGATAACTTGGAGCCATGGTATTGTAGAGTGAGATCACAGATAACTTGGAGCCATGGTATTGTAGAGTGAGATCACAGATAACTTGGAGCCATGGTATTGTAGAGTGAGATCACAGATAACTTGGAGCCATGGTATTGTAGAGCGGGATAATTGAATGGGTCTCATTGGATCTCACTGACCGGATCTGATTGACTACCACTTGCAACTGTGGAGCATCAGAACAAGGCCAGGTCACGTCCTTCACCTTCTTCGTTCCAGTTTCAAGGGAAGTGCATCACACCAAATTATGCAACTCACAGGTCAGTGTGTGTGTGTGCGTGAGAGAGAGGGAGAGAGAAAAAGCGAGAGGGAAAGAGAAAGTGAGAGAGAGAGAGAGTGGGGGAGAGAAAGAGTGAAAGGGAGAAAGAGGGAGAGAGAAAGAGTGAAAGAGAAAGTGAGAGAGAGGGAGAGAGAAAGTGAGAGGGAGAGAGAAAGTGAGAGGGAGAGAGAAAGAGTGATAGGAAGAGAGGGGGAGAGAGAGAGAGAGATTTCGGCAGGCATGTGTGTCAGGTATGCTACCTCTAGACATATTCCATCCAAGGTGACAATCTACCTGTGGGCTTTATTTCCTAACAATGTTGCCAGGACAGCTGCCTAAAGGCCTACTCTTTGCGACTTCCAACTGCTGCGGGGTTTGTAACGTGCGTAAATGGCACACACAACTTCCTGTTTCTTTTTTCTTTTCTTTTTTTGCCTTTATCCGTGAGTTCAGTGTCTGATGCCGGCCCAGTGTCTAACGGGTTATGGGCGCAGTTCGTAATCCCGCATACCCGCGTTGGAAACACAGCTGCGGGCGATTTGGCAGCAGATGGCATTACGTTGCTTTAAAAAAATGTAATGGTATTTATGGTTCAGAAAGCAATGGCAAACTACTGATCGTAAACTAGCTCAGGAATCACGAAAAGCCAAAACACGCTGGGGTTGACGACTACCTCTTGTAAAGGATATGCAACAAAATTCTGATCTTACTAGCCAAGAGATCAGGGGGATGTATGTTGTATAGTATCATTACATATATGCGATTCTGGGACAACACTTGTACCCCTGCTCTGGGGACGAGCCTTGTGGGCCTGAGACTGAGATCCCTGTCACGGCTCCCCACTAATAATCCGATAGTTCACTTCTAAACAGAGCATCCCACAAGACTTGACCAGACATGGAGAGGGAACCGGACCCACAGGAGCGACGCATCCAGACAAACTGTGGGGGTGGGGGGGGGGAGATGAACCAGTTAAGACCAGAAGCGAACCGCCGTGTTGCCTGTTATATATAACCCACGCTGCCCATGGGCATTAAGACAAGTATACAAGGGAAAGAAAGTTCACTATTCTAAGCAACCTCTGAAGTCGGAGTGGGTTCGCCTGATGGTGAGGGACACTGTTAATAGGGATTGATTGATTGATTTAGGAATCGACATCACAGCATTCGGGGCATTCCCATAAGTGCTCCGTCCCCATCCTCAGCAGCCAGCGAAGAGTTCCAACACTAATAGTACCAGTAGCAATCTGATTATAAGTCCGTCTCGCCTTTCCTCTGAGCGTTGAGCGTCGGCCAGATCCCTTCGTCACTCCTCGTTGTCTCATTCTTGCCAGACCATGGTAATCCATTTGCTCCTCCGAGGTGTGCACGTGCTCCCACAAGGCCGCAACCACATCTGCCTTGTCATGTATCAATACTCCACCAAGTTCTGCAGAGCCAGCCAATCTGTCCGCCTGTTCATTTCCCAGCACACCGGCATGCCCCGGAGAAAAGATCCAGGCGATGCTTGTCACCCGTGACCTCCGAAGTGAAGCAAGCCACTCCGCACGAAGTCTGCCCGTCCTCACCCTCGTCAGCATGCTTTCTGAGTCAGTTACAATCACGATGTGTGTGTGTGTCGTATTCTCCATCCAGCGGAGAGCCGCAGTGACTGCCTCCACTTCCATTCTTAAGCTGGATGTTGTGGTATCATATGCCAGGCTCTCCTGCCCCAAACATCGACCATTAGCTTTGGCTATGAACCCCCAGCCACTTCTCTCACCTCTTGACACCGAACCATCTGTGTAGATAATCACATCACTCGAGTGAGCATTGTCCTGAATTAGTTGCTGGATTTCCACTTCCGTGGCCCCTGCTGGCCACTCCCTGCACTCCCGGCTTAATGTGATTATAACTCTGCACAAGTCTGACTGCTCCGCTGGCACTCTGACCCACTCCTCTCCACGCCTAATGTTCTCCAAGGGGCACACCTGTCTGATCGTATCCTCCGCCTGAGCCATCCATGATTTCCCTCTTATCAGTCGCTGACCCTTAACTGCGTCAAGCGCCTCATGCAGTGGGTGGTCTGTGTCTGCAGCTACTCTGAGGTATGCCTTCCTCTGCATCACCTTGAGCCTACCAGCAACAGTCGGCAGACCAAGGATGTAACGCATACACACTACTGGGGTGTCTCTAGTGCATCCCAGAATGACCCGCATAGCTTCGTTCTGTATGCGCTCTAACTTCACCAGCTGACTCTCTGAGACAGTGAGCAGACCTAATCCATAATCAATTACTGAGAGGATCAAGTGCTGGTATAGTGTGAAAAGCATTCTCTGCTCTATGTCCATTGCAGCCATAGTTTTAAGTGCATTGAGTCCCTTTTGAGATCTTGTCACGACCGTCTCCACATGGTCCTTGAAGGATAGGCTCCTGTCAAATGTGATCCCCAGATACTTCAGTTTGTTCTCTCTGCTGACATTTCTACCATCTATCGCGAGGCTTGGGACATCAGCTCTTACAATCCTGTTGTCCAGAGAGCACCACAAAACAGCCGCCTTTTCCGGGTGGATGACAGCACTCATTTCTGTGCACCAGTCAATCACTTTATCTACTGTCGCCTGTAACTCCTGGGCTGTTTGCTCCCTATCTCTCCCCTGCCTATATGCAAGAATATCATCTGCAAATGTTAGTATTCTTCCAACCCCTGGTGCTTCTAGGTTTGCAATCTTGCTCGTATACACATTAAAGAGCACCGGTGAGACTGCAGATCCCTGTGGCAGTCCCGGGGTTAACATATGTGGCTCTGAGGTCCATGCGCCCAGACGGAGAGCAACCCGACGAGAGTGCAGGACGGCTGCTATCCAGTTCACCAACCAGGGATTGACCCCCTTCTCCATCAGTGCGGTCATCAAAATATCATATCGAACTCTATTGTACGCATCCTCGAGATCAAGCGCTACCGCCATCGTTTCCTGTCTACTCTGGAACCCCTCATAAACATCAAAGGCAAAAGTGGCTGCATTTGACCAGGTATCTTTCCCTGGCCTGTAGCTCCCCAGGCCTCTTGGAAGAAGCTTCCCGCTTTCCAAAAACTCTTGCAGCTTGACAGCGACTATCTTCTCTAAAACCTTCCCAAATGTATTTTGAAGGGTGATGATCCTAAAGCCGCTAAGCTTTGACTGATCCTTGAATGGTTTTGGGAGAGGGATGAGATAGCTGTGCACCCAATCCTGCGGTACTGATGCTGTCCTAATGCTCTGGTTAAAGCAGTCGGTCATCTCCTCCAGGTCTGCTTCGCTCAAACCCTTCATGTGGCCATACCTGACCCCATCGGGCCCTGGTGCCGTGTCTTTTGCCTTTTTCAAAATGTGTTTAACATCTTCCACCCGTATGATGTCTTCATACTGCATATTCTTCGTGGTGCCAGATAGCTCCTCTCTAACTGCATCCCTGGTGTCCGCATCATTATGATTGGTCTGCTCTAAATATGTCTGGAGAAACGCCTCCCCTTTCTCTTTGTCTGTTGTCACGCGCACACCATCATCTCTATAGATTGTTCCCACTGTCATCGGCCGATCTTTTCTCTGCATTTGCCTGTGCAGTTTCCAGAAGTTTCGCAGTGTTTTATCACCTCCAATCTCCTTCATGAAACATTCCCATTTTGCCTTTTTTGCCTCTGCAGCACAGCGCTTGAAGACCTCCGCCTTGTCTTTCTTGACATTTTCCGCTGTGTCCACTTCCTCTCGTGAGCTTCGAGGTGTCTGTCGCACTTTCTTTAGCTGCTTCACTGCAGCTCTCTTTGCTTTCCAAGCATGGGTTACTTCTGGGGTCCACCATGGGGGCTGCAAAAAGGGAGTTTTAACAGTCCTGTTGCATGCCCCTAAAAAAACTTCTAATCCGGTCCAATATTTCGCGTAAACTGTCACGTGACCCGCCCAATTTCTAACGGCGTCCATTGTTGGGGAGACCTTTTTCAGATTGATTGAGTTGAGGCGTCCAAGTAGGCAATCGGTCCACTCATACCGGACGGAAGGTCTTGCGCGCTCTCCCAGCCATAGTTGCCATTCTAGATATTTTATATCCAGATCTAGAGGTTTTTGCCGGCGTCTGGATACCGTTTTCTGACGTTTGGATGCTGGATGCAATTCTAGATACTTTTCATTTGGAGTCGGATATTTTGAATACTTTCTAGATTTTACTTTTCTTTCGGTGTCACTTCACCCATTTTATGTTTGGTCTGGACGCGCGTAAATTATGGTAACTGCAATTATTTAAACTTTGAACTGACTTGGGTCAACGCTCAACAATCTGGCAACAACCCCCCCCCCCCTCTCTGGTTCTCCAAATCATCTGTCAGACAACAGCAATACAATAATTTATATAAAGCATTAGATGATAGTTCCTCACCACTGAAAATTCTGTCATATTGCAAAACTAGATGGTTATCAATTCAACCAGCTGTTGAAGTAATTGTGAACCGATAGTTGGAGTTGAAGACACACTTCGAAATAACAAGACAAATTGAAAAGTGCTACACAGCTGAAGTACTATATGGAATGTACAGTGATGAAAAATAATTTGGCATTCCTTCTCTTTTCACAACCCATTTTAAGTGAAGTGCAAAAAGTTAATAAACTATTTGAATCTCAAAATGTTGATAAAGTTAAATTACTTGACGACCTCATTTTGCTATTTCACTCAATTGGTAAAAGACTTATATTGCCAACTTCTAAAGCTGACTTGTTCACTTGCACTATAGAGAGCTATTTGGCTCCCAAGCCATACCTGGGATACTAAATCGAATCAAAAATTGATGGTTTAAAAACAAAAGGACTTGACAGAAAATGAAGAGAACAACTTAAGAAAGCGCTGTCAAGATTTTCTTGTCTCATTATTCGATCAACTGAAGCAGAGACTTCCTGAAAATTTAGATGTATTGAAAACTATTTCACTCTTTTCTATTAACAACATACCTCAGCCAGTAAAGGACATATCTAAATACTGTCAAGTTATTAAATTTTTAGGAGCTACTGATAATAATGTGGCGGAAGCAGAATATCAGTTAACAAAAATAAATTTGGTTGACTGGACAAACAAAACAGAAACTGAAGCTTTTTGGAGTGAAGTAAGACAATTTAAAGATGTCTCAGGTAACAGTCCATTCTGTAAGCTCTTTGAATGTGCGATGTCTGCCATGATACTACCCCCTTCAAATGCTGATGCGGAAAGAGTTTTCAGTACTGTGAATTATACAAAATGTAAACTAAGAAACAGGATGACACTTGATCTCTTAAATGCTATATTGACAATAAGATTTGGCCTGATGAGAGCAGGAAAATGCTGTTCACCTTATCAGCTCCCTGATCGTGTAATAAAAGAAATTGGAACAGCTAAAGCATACCAGAGTCATTTTGAATCTGAAGCTTCAACTTCATCATCCAAGCTAAGTGCATCTTGTGAGACAGGCATCAGTGAAGATGAGGACATGATTCTATAGGTAAGTCACATCAACTTTCTTTTTAATGTTGCATATCCCTTACAGGATGGTGCAGTCAACATCATAATTTTTCAGCTGCTGATGATGTACAAGGCAAGATTACGCTCAGTAGTTTGCCATTGTTTTCTGAGCGACCGGCTCACATACCCCTGTAAGTTACCAGCGCGGCTCGAACTGCTGTCGGTTCGGGCGCAGCTGCGTTACTCACGAGAATATACGGGATTACGGCGATAGCCGTAAACTTGTCGCCAGGGAGAGCGGCAGTCACATCAATACATATGTAACTTCTTACTTTCTCAATCTGGATATTTTCCCTAGATACTTTCCAACGAAATCTAGATATTTATGGATGCTGTTTGGGCCGTTTCTAGATACTTTTGGTCAAAAAAAAGTGGCAACCCTGCTCCCAGCTTTAACTTTCCTGGGTTTAGAGATATGTTAATAGGGAAATCTAATACACACGCAAAATTCAGTCTATCACTACTATAAATAGTGTTATGGACTACGCTTGAGTTCAAAGCGAGCTAGCAAAAAAAAAAAAAAAAAAAACCTGGAGCCACGGTATTGTAGAGTGAGATCACAGATAACTTGGAGCCATGGTATTGTAGAGTGAGATCACAGATAACTTGGAGCCATGGTATTGTAGAGTGAGATCACAGATAACTTGGAGCCATGGTATTGTAGAGTGAGATCACAGATAACTTGGAGCCATGGTATTGTAGAGTGAGATCACAGATAACTTGGAGCCATGGTATTGTAGAGTGAGATCACAGATAACTTGGAGCCATGGTATTGTAGAGTGAGATCACAGATAACTTGGAGCCATGGTATTGTAGAGTGAGATCACAGATAACTTGGAGCCATGGTATTGACGTATTGTAGAGTGAGATCACAGATAACTTGGAGCCATGGTATTGTAGAGTGAGATCACAGATAACTTGGAGCCATGGTATTGTAGAGTGAGATCACAGATAACTTGGAGCCATGGTATTGTAGAGTGAGATCACAGATAACTTGGAGCCATGGTATTGTAGAGTGAGATCACAGATAACTTGGAGCCATGGTATTGTAGAGTGAGATCACAGATAACTCCAGCTTTAACTTTCCTGGGTTTAGAGATATGTTAATAGGGAAATCTAATACACACGCAAAATTCAGTCTGTCACTACTATAAATAGTGTTATGGACTACGCTTGAGTTCAAAGCGAGCTAGCGGAAAAAACAAAAACAAAAAAAAAACGTCTAATCCGGTCCAATATTTCGCGTAAACTGTCACGTGACCCGCCCAATTTCTAACGGCGTCCATTGTTGGGGAGACCTTTTACAAATTGTTGCATTCATGTTGACAACTGTCAGCGAAACAACACACACAACCACGCCATGTGAGTCCACATTTGTCCGGGGTCACTTGATGCAGGATTTGATGGCTTGCTTTCACTTTCAGTTAATGTTATTGAGTTACGTTCCGTTATTGAATTGTAATAATTGTATTGTTCCCGAAAAGAAAAAAAACAACTGTTTGAGTTTGTTTGAAACCAAGGCCAGGCCAAGTCAACATTCAACTCAACACCAACAAGGTCTCTAGTCTCTAGCCTTAGAGGAGTTAATGGTCATCATCATTCTTGATGGACTAACAACAACAACAACAGAGAGGCTACTGCAATACATGTGATATATCAGAATTAATACACATTTTTTGTTTTGTACATGCAGCCAGCATTGATTATATATGCAATTGTGAATTAAACACTGTGCTGATGATTTGTTTATTTAAAATCAAAACAATGTTTTCCCGTAGTGAATTTGAATAAGGAAGACACAAACCATATATAGTACGATTTATTGCCTGGCACATTTCGCTGCATCTCATCAGGTACTTACTGCAGATGTCACACAACGTAGAGTAAAATAATTAGATTCATCGTTCAAGCTGAAATATGTGTGAACACGTGTATATTTCAGCTTGAATGATGAATCTAATTATTTTACTCTACGTTGTGTGACATCTGCAGTAAGTACCTGACGAAATGCAGCGAAATGTGCCAGGCAATAAATCGTACTATATATGGTTTGTGTCTTCGTTATTCAAATATTTTATTTAAATATTCTTGTTTGTACGCGTTTTATGTTGATTGGCCAGTTTAGGTAACACTTTGCATACACATAAACTAGGTAGTCAGTAGTTTAATCATCATCATCTTCCACATTGCCATCAAGTGTCATGGGGAGAAATAGTTGACATTCCAGCCCCTGATAGGTGTTATTCCATGTGATCATATGTCTTTGATGTCAATCCATGTTTATCCCTGGCATTCTCTTGCATTTGTATCAGATCTTCTTTGATGTGCTGGTAGTGGATGTTGCTGCATTCTAACGAGATGGCCATACCATTTGATTGTCTGCCTTTCAGTAAATGTGGCACAAGGTGTTGATCCCGCTGTCTGTCTGATAACATCAGCATGTCTTATTCAGTCTTGGATTGTGAAATAAGCAACTCTCCTCAAGCATCTTATCTCACGGGTGTTGATTTTGTATAAAAGTGATTTGGATAAACTCCAAGTTTGACATTGGTAGCAAGGCGTTGGTGTGAATATGCTATTCATTATCTGTCATTCTGCGGACACAGGTATATTTGGATGTATGGGGGATAGTTGATATGTCAGCACACTTGCTGTTTGACATCTTATTTGTGTGTATGTGTGTGCTCTTTTTGCACTTGTTCACATTGAACTCAAGCATACATACAACTTCTAGTAGCACTGGACTGAATTTTGCATGTGGATTAGCTTTCTCTATTACCAGTGCCCTCACCATCAGGTGAACCCACTTCGACTTTAGAGGTTCTTGTAATTTATGTCCCTAAGTCAAGGATGAGAAGTCAACATTTTAGTCCAACTGTCCGAC
The DNA here is from genome assembly GCA_014155875.1 of Cepaea nemoralis. Taxonomy (NCBI): domain Eukaryota; kingdom Metazoa; phylum Mollusca; class Gastropoda; order Stylommatophora; family Helicidae; genus Cepaea; species Cepaea nemoralis. The sequence goes on from JACEFZ010013214.1 coordinate 57,132, forward strand.
ATAGGAGTTGAACCCCCTTACCTCGGCATCAGCTCACCGGATGTTTAAGAATACGCATCCTTATCCATTCAGCCATGCTCACTGCCACAACTGATTTTGATTTCTCTGTCTATTCTGCTATCTTCTGTGATCATAATTCCTAGATATTTAAATTCTGTAACTTGTTTCAGAATGCATCCATACTTCAAGAGCTGAATATTGAAGAAGGTTGTCTATTAAAGACGATAAAACAAAGAAAATTGACATAATTTGTTCACTTGAAACATCACGAAAGTTTGGAGAGAACTGTAACAATGCGTGTATACAGTGGATCAACAAGTTCAGTTGGGTTATTGTAGAACAGGCTTTATTTGCGATGGTTGATACAAAATCTCAGTACAAAGCAAGTAAGATGTTGACTTCTCTTCTCTCGCCCTTGGTGTTTACTAACTGCCCCAACAACAAGCCACGTCACGACTTGAGCATCCTTCTAGCTGTTCTATCTTGATGCTCAAGCGTGCTGTAGGCTTGCACACCTAAACTAATACTACTAAGATATTCATTCTGCTACACCTCCCTATGTTTTTAAAAGACTTTTCTTCTTCAAAAGTCTTTATTCCTAACCCCTTTTATCCTACATCTTCTCTCCTTACCTCCCATAATTTCTCTAAGCCGCCCCAAACTAACTCCATTTTTAGGTGAATATTTCCTTCCAATTATACCACATAGCAACCCACTATGGAGTCATACTTCTTCTTCGTTTCTGACTCTTCAAACATAACACATATTATTTACATATCCTCAATAACATTTAAATCTCAACTTTATACAATACATCATAACACATATGGTTACCTTTTTGAAATAAACACTCCGCTTAAAAATTCAAACGCTGTACCCTTCTGATACCAACTCCCTATTGTCGTCACCAACATTACTTACTAATTCTCTACTTTCAATCAACCTGAGAACACTCGCACATGATAGAAAGACAAGGAATCAGTGCGCACCGGAGATTCAAAGAAGTAGAACTCTTCCACACAAAAAAAAACCACACTCAGCTAATCACACACCTTTACCCCCGTATGTCATTTGAGACTTTATGTACTTTATCTTCTACAGTACCACTTATTATGGTAACAGTTTACGCTGCTATCTACAGCATCAAGCACCAATTATCAAAAATTCACTCCCAAATGTCTATATATTACAGACCTCTTTCCCCATTATAAACATCTCCTCACATAATTAATCTTCTCCTATACCTCACTCAGAATTCCCTTTTAATCTTGCCGAAATTTTCAGCGACCCCTTAATGTCCATTTATTATGGGCATATCTACTAAAACCTCTACTTATGCCGTTATCAACAGCAACAATATACTACCTCTGAACTCATGTCTGTGACTGCTTGCAATCAACGTTATTCTATTACAGTCCATATATCATGGACCCTCTAAAACCCCATGTCATTTTGTCTCCACAATGTTCATTTCTCACACTTACAACCTTTTACTATTGTATCCAGAAAACATGGATTCAATTCATGTTTTACTTCGTCTTCAGACTGTCTGGCGTAGCACGTTACCCACTTCTTTTATAAGCCAGCAATCTCGTTTCTCTTATGAAAGTACGTCATGGCTCTAAATCCATGTTCACCTGCGACCCCATGGAAACCATGTTCAAAACTTTCCCCTCATTTACCCCACTGCTATATACGTTATTCACATTAATCTTTTCTTCCCCAATATGGCGTCCAATCCATATATATTCAATCAGTGCTCACTTAAATTCCCCATAACCATTTTATTTGTGTAGTAACCCCGTCGTATGTTTCCAACACTTCATAGCCATATCAACCTCTCTACGCTGATTATCACAGCAACCAGAATATACCCATGAACTTATTATTCACAAAGAGAATGTGTCTCTCTATTAGTTCTCAGTAGTTTATTAACTCTTTTCTGAACGAAGGGTCTTAAATAAAGCCCCATGTATTGTCTTTATTCTAGACAAAACCATAACTATTTGTAAATTAAACTTAACTAAATTTCTAACATATTTATAAACAAGGTAATTTAACACACAAGACAATTCACTTAAATTATGAGTGAAGCGAAATAAAATCACAACAGGACATCATACCCCCCCCCCCCCCCCCCCCCCCAAGTTTTTATACATCATTTATGTTTCCTCTCATATCAATAAAAGGTATTAACTCATTCAAAGAAAAACATATTTTAAAATAATATAACATGCATCCTATTAAATTAGAAGAAAATATCTAGTGTTACCTAACACTACTGGTCTCTTTTACGGACCAGTAGTTTGTACGCAAAAGACTAAAAACACAATAATCCTATTCTAAAATCAAATAGTGACAATCATTTTACAGGACCAAATCAAGCAAAAATAATATAACATACCATACATATTCAATCAACTAACCAATGGAATACATATCTATTCACCCAAGTTATGCCTATTCTGTTATTCTTATAACAGATAAAACAAAACAACTCAATACCAAGCATATATATCTGTTACCTACAGACCAATTCCTAACTTAGAACAATATCTGTTCTCTCAATAAAAGTCAATAATCAACAATGACCGTACTATCTACCAATAGAACCTGTGGCTCGGCACACCAATTGTTTCCCTTGGATTTGTTCCAAGTATTACTACAACTACCTAATCATTACCGTTAACTACGGTATCTCCACCCTACTACGACCAGCAAAAAATTTTTTTGTCCATTTACTATAGACCTCTCACCAATACATCTACCTACTGTACCAATAACTAATTCTACTTTTAATTTTCTCTTCTACCCGACGCAATTAACTAACGTATCATTACTTTCCAACATCTCACCACGACTACTCTAAGCTATCCTCAAGTCTCTCCTAGCGTTCTTGCACCGCGATGATAGTTAAATCAGTCACACTTATCGGAACACCTTCTCTAGTACTCTATTTATACTACATTCATATATCTAATCACATTCTCTTGCTTGCCTCACTCATCTTTCACTACTATTCCTATTTATCGGAACTCTATCAAAAACTGCACATGCCTAACGACCAATCTCATTCCGACTGGGCAACCCATATTATCTCAATTCTCTCTATCAGGCATTCTTGCTTCGATATGTCTCTCTCTTCCAATGCTACTAAATCTGTTCCTTGAAACATCATTCAAAACGTTAACTCTCTTTCCGTCAACCTGTCATACAACTTCCATAAATTCCGTCCAAGATCACACATTCCAAACAAAAGACATCACACCTTTCTAATCACCTACTTTAACAATTTAGCACAAGCAAAACAGAGGCAACGACTATAACCAAAGAAGAACAAACAACAACAATTCAGCTAAACGAACATTTCTCGAAACAAGTAAAGAGTCTCAAGTGCCTAGGGAGTATAATATCATCAAATGGCAAACCAGAAGATGATATTGACAACAGGTGTAATAAGGCTATTCAACTCTCTGGACAATTGGACAACCATGTATCAACAACTACCAAGCCTAAGTGTGTCGATCACTTCCACCCACATTGACACTTGACGATGTTTCAAAACCTCACTCCTGCTTCACTCAGCGTGACGAACACCTGTTTGTCTACACTTATACTCACGCACGGACTAAACGCCTCGTACATGCATGCTGTACTTATCACTTGCCATCATCCTATTCCATTCTCGACGCACATATGTTTGTCTTATTTCTACTTTTCTCAATCATTCACTCGTTTTCAAAGGTCAGAATCTATATATTATCTCTCGCAAACTATATCTCTTTTACACACTAACCAGCACTATCAACTATCTCTCAAAACAAACCTCATTCCGCTGAGCCACTTACCTCGTAACTATCATTCTATACTTCTCCACACAACAACTTTCTCAGATTTAATCACCTCTTCTTTCTCTACAAGCATCATATAATTACGTCATCCCCCTCACCAAGAACTCTTATTCATCAAGCATCAACTTCTACAGTCTTTTACTCTTAATATTCTCGCGTTCAACTGGCTATTTTACACATGATACTCAATTTCTCCTCAATCTATATCTCCTCATCAGACACTCTCGGTTCATCTATCAACAATACTATATTTACTTCTCAAACCACCAAGCGAAACTATCTCAGACATCACGTCATAGCTCTGAGTCGAACCATTTCTAGTACGAACATTCATACTTAGTTTATCTCTCTCTCTACTAATTCTGTGCTGAATCTACTCTACTTTTATCACACCAGTTATACATCACTCAACGTGATTAACTCTCTGTATCTATCCATTCCGGACAAAGGACTATTTTTACCTTGTTTACTCTCCCTACACCGCAACCAAACACAAGATATCCTGTATTACGTATCCACGTAGAATATCATTTGCCGTGACTCTCTATCCTCAACAACACTATTGCCTACCCTGTACCATGTGATGCTACACCAAAAAAATTCATCTGCCTATTTTAGACAGCCCATATGTATTTGCTCAAACCGCAATTCTTCTCATAATCCAAAACAATTCCATATGTTCTTCCTCACCCAAGGAATTTTAACAGCCATAGAGCGCATTTAAGCCAAATATTTCATTGTCTCTCAGTACTTTAGTACGTCTTTCTTCAATTATGTCATCTTCACTATCTGTTGTTAACCTGTTGTTAAAGTACTCAGGTCTTAAGGTCATATATTCTTCTATTTTTCTTAAGTCACTTTCTGTCGAGTAAATTTCCGCTATCTGTCTATTATTATTCTTCTTCTTAAATGCTTTCTTTGTATTTCCTTCATTTGCGTCGGTCTGCTCACTGTTTCCTGTATACCTTACATAACGTTTACATTTCCCCATCTCGTCTTCAGATGACACACTGATAATAGTTCCCTCATCAGATTCATAGTAGTAGTTTACTGCAGACACGTCGATCCTATTCCCATAGTCGGCTTTAGAACGTCTGCTTTTCTTCTTACTTCTATTCCTCATACTCCTCTTCTGTACAACTCCCATATCTTTACCTGAAATATTCTCTCCATAACCTGAACTCTCACACTTAACATTTCTACACCATTTAGGGATTAATTTAATGTCTATACCTGAGGAACTTGATATCTCAGTTGTACCTTTATTAACTATCATACTGTTAATATTTCTTTCCTCAATACTTTTCCTTTTTGGTCTCTTTTCATCTTTGGTTCTCGTCTGTCTATCCTTCTTAATTTTAATTGTGTCTCCCTTTTCTAATTTCAGCTGATGAGTTTTAATAGTTTGCACTTGGTCATTCTTCTCTATATTATCTAGCTGAGTCTGTGTCTCCTTATCTATCATTTTATCTGTTTGCGTCTGTGTCTCTCGGTCTATTTTCTTTATCACTACCGTCGTTTTATTTTCCTGTCTACTAGTCACATTCGCAACCATTTTAGGATTAGTTTGTATTTTATTTACAGGTTCAACTCTGTCTCTTACACCTGAGTTTAGATATTGTCTTTGCCTTTGCTCCAACCAGTCGTCACGTCTTTTTCTAGCGGTTGCACTGTGAGAGGGCCAACCCCATGATTTCTTTGAAAGGTTTCTCTCACGCCCATTTTTGTATCTATGCCACTTATACAAGTCCGACATTCCATAATTACTTCTCCTTTCACCATCCTCTACTTTATAGATATTGGGTCCTGGTTCATCGTAACCAGCCGCATACATGGAATCATATCGTCTTCTGTCTTCATTAAGTACTGGCTGTCTCCTGTTATTCTCTCCTACTCTGTTGCACTGTACATTAAATCTATAGGTCTCTAATTCATTTGTTCTTCTTCTTAACCTTTCTACAAAATTATTAACCTCATCGACCGCTACTTTCAATTCCTGCAACCATGCAGTCACGCGTCCTAATTCCTTATTCATATTTATCCAGTATGTTGTATGTTGACAATGTTCGGCAATGTAATCCAATCCACTATACACTATTATGAACCAAACAAGATGCTGTTTTAGTATTGTGTCTAACTTTGCTACTTACACTACCAAGTACCTGTCCTAACGAAATATCTAGGGCCTCCATATTGTAGATCTGAAATATGAAATACCCCCGTACAACACAAAATTGCAATATATATCACTATATTAGTATAGTATTAATCTTATTCAATTCCAAGTTAATTATTATAACACAAAATTTATATGTCAATTTTATATATCAAATTATAATTTTACTTACTTAATTAAATTAATATTGTTCCATACTTTGCCTCCTTTGCGTTATCCGTTCAGTTACAAGTATTTGTTCCAGTTTGTGAAGTCTAGAGCGTGGGTGTCCCAGTTTTTGAACGATCAAAGAGCAGCACTTTCCAACAGCAAGTTTCAAAACGATCAGACAGCGATCAGAGAGCAGCCTTGGTCAGCTCCCTGAAACAACGATGTATGGCAGCGGCTTTGGTAGCCCGTTGAAACAAACGACAATGCAGGCAGCGGCTTGGGTAAATCTCTTGAAAATGGCAAAATTCAGGCTATGGTAAGCCCTTTGGAAGCGATAATTCCAGGCAACAGCTATGGTAAGCCCCTTGAAAACGATAAAGTTCAGGCAACGGCTTGGGTAAGCCTCTGGAGGTAAAAATTGCAAAACGGCGGCTATGACAAGCCTCTTGAGGTGAACAATGCAAATCGCCGGCTATATCAAGCCTCTTGAGTTGTACAATGCAAAGCGACGGCTATACCAAGCCTCTTGAGTAATGAACGACAGTAATCAGCGCCTCTGGTTCACAAACAGGCTGTACGACAATGACTCAGCCGACAAAACTTGATAACGATCAGATCAATACTTGATGATGACGACCAAGGTCAGTACTGGGTGATGATTGACAGCGTCAATCAAGGATTAAATCATGGTATACTTGCAGAATCATTCCTGGTCAGACCCAGAACACGAGAGTCGAATAACGTCCCGACCTCCTGACCTTCCCACAATAGACCAGGGGTTGTCAAGCCTGCCTCTGCCGTGTCCTTCAAAAAAACAAGCAGAATGTTGTAGTACCGACGTCTATTTTCTTGAAACACCGATAATATAGAGTGGCGTTGGTCACACAGAGTGACGTTGATCATACATAGTGGCGTTGATCACACAGAGTGACATTGATCATACATAGTGGCGTCGAGTCAGTATCTCCTGACCTTCACATAATATTGTTGCCTGAGAAATCACAACAACTACCCCTGGGCGGGCTTTCAGTTGCTGCGTCCCCCAAAATTACTAGGCACGATAGTCATCTGCGTTCTATGTTCCATCATCAAGGAACTTCTCCAATTTTGTAAAGTAAACCACTTTATTTACCGCGAACATCCCATCTCGTATCCTGGTCTGGCGGCGCCATTTAATCCACCTGTAACAATGCGTGTATACAGTGGATCAACAAGTTCAGTTGGGTTATTGTAGAACAGGCTTTATTTGCGATGGTTGATACAAAATCTCAGTACAAAGCAAGTAAGATGTTGACTTCTCTTCTCTCGCCCTTGGTGTTTACTAACTGCCCCAACAACAAGCCACGTCACGACTTGAGCATCCTTCTAGCTGTTCTATCTTGATGCTCAAGCGTGCTGTAGGCTTGCACACCTAAACTAATACTACTAAGATATTCATTCTGCTACAGAACAGTAATGGAGGGGTATATGCCTGGGAAGAGAGGAAGAGGAAGGCCAAAGAGAAGATGGGTGCAGAATGTGGCGGATGATCTCCAGATGGGTGTATCAGACGCGGGACATCTTGCTTATGATCGAGAGGTTTTCCGGAAGGTTGTTATGGGAGCGAGGTTATACAAAGGACATGCTACTGAATGAATGGATGAACTTGTTTCAGATGCGTTCTATTTACAATATATTTTAGTCGACCTGGCAATCTGCTAACCTGTATTACTTTAGTTTTGGTTGTATTTACATTCATATTGTAACTGCTGCTTGTGGTAAATTACCATAATCTGTCTGTGACCAGGTTACTATGAATCTCAAGGGTACATATTGTAATGAAAATCTAACCTGGCAAGTACCAAAGCATACACATATATCAGCCGAAAATACTTGGCTGAAAACATCACACGCAATCCATTATATGAAACAATACATTTTATATTCATTCATTTATTCAGCCATCTTTCTGTCCGTCCGTCCGTCTGCCCGTCCGTCCGTTGATCCATTCATTCATTCAGTAGCATGTCCTTTGCAGAACCTTGCTCCTATAACAACCTTCTGTAAAACCTCTCGATCATAAGGAAGATGTCTTGCATCCGATACACCCATCTGGAGATCACCCGTCACATCCTGCATCCATCTTCTCTTTGGCCTTCCTGTTCCTCTCTTCCCAGGCATATACCCCTCCATTATTGAACTCTCCAAACTTTCGTAACGTTTCAAGTGACCAACATATTTCAATTTTCTTTGTTTTATCATTTTTAATAGCCAACCTTCTTCAGTATTCAGCTCTTGAAGTATGGATGCATTTGTTCTTTTCTTTATCCAAGATATTCTTAGAACTCGTCTATAACATTTATATTCAAGGGCATTTATGCGCTGTTCAGCTTGTTTAATAAGTGTCCAGGTCTCACAGGCGTATGTTGCAGCATGCTCTTAAAAATCTAATTTTTGTAGTTCTATCTACAGTTTATTCAGTTGTTTAGTCTTTGGAGAAAATTAGATATTCGTCTTTTAATTACTTTCATTGTGTCACCGTTGTTGGTAATCAGTGACCCAAGATATTCAAAAATTCTCTACCACCTCCAATTTTTCCTCATTAACATATATTTCTTTTAAGATATAAGTTGTAATTTTCACTATTCAATTGGGTTGAGGTTATTAGGTTTTCTATGCCATTCTGTGTTGTGGAGAGTAATACTGTATCATCGGCATATCGGATCTCTGGTATGTCATGACCATCAATATTTAGGGCATCATATTTCTCCCTGGTTATATCATCTCTGACATTTCTTATTATATTTTTGGCGTACAGGTTAAACAAATAGGGGGACAGCAGACATCCCTGACGGACTCCTTGCTTGATGTCAAACCAATCTGATGTCACGCCATCTATTCTAACTGCTGCTTGTTGGTATAGAGCATTTTTATGAGTTGTATTACATTTGATGGAAAGCCCATATTCCTCATGATTTCCCAAAGTTTCTAATGTTGTACACAGTCAAATGCCTTTGAATAATCCCCAAAACATGAGAATGGGTTTACATTAAATTCTCTGCACTTCTCTATTATTAAACGCATGTTAAGTATGTGATCTCTTGTTCCTTGTCCTTGTTTAAATCCAGCTTGTACCACGCTAATTTCTTCTTCCATTTTCTTACGAAGTCTTCCCATTATGATTTTTAGTAGAATTTTACTTGCATGACTGATCAGGGCAACAGTTCTATATATATGTTATATATATCCCAGTTAATTATTACATCCCAGAATCAGAAGAATGAACAGAAGAATGAACAGAAGAATGAACAGGATAAGTTTGGACAAACACAGGACTGTCACACACATGGCTGTATGAACCTGAAGTTTGGACAAACACAGGACTGTCACACACATGGCTGTATGAACCTGAAGTTTGGACAAACACAGGACTGTCACACACATGGCTGTATGAACCTGAAGTTTGGACAAACACAGGACTGTCACACACATGGCTGTATGAACCTGAAGTTTGGACAAACACAGGACTGTCACACACATGGCTGTATGAACCTGACGTTTGGACAAACACAGGACTGTCACACACATGGCTGTATGAACCTGAAGTTTGGACAAACACAGGACTGTCACACACATGGCTGTATGAACCTGAAGTTTGGACAAACACAGGACTGTCACACACATGGCTGTATGAATCTGAAATTTGCCTGCGCTCACTGAAAGTTTCTATGATTTCTTCATTTGACATGTGTTGTCTTTGTCTGCAATTGCTGAGGACAATGAGAAAACTGAGAAGTGGTTTAATTTGCGTTTGAGACAGGAGGTCATACATTTGTTCCCATAACTACGACTCATGTTTACTTGTTGACGATGGCATTTTCTTCTTTTCAGGTTCCGGTAAATAACCAGCTAGTTCTCATTGATGGATGTATATGGAGGGCTGGACGTAAGTAGAGAGAGCAACTTATGTAGAAAGGATTGATGTAGCTACATAGATGGATGTAGAGAGATGGATGTAAGTAGAGAGATGGATGTAAGTAGAAAGATGGATTAAGTACAGAGATGGATGTAGAAAGATGGATGTAAATAGAGGGATGGATGTAGAAAGATGGATGTAAGTAGAGAGATGGATGTAAGTAGAGAGATGGATGTAAGTAGAGAGATGGATGTAAGTAGAGAGATGGATGTAAGTAGAGAAATGGATGTAAGTAGAGAGATGGATGTAGAGAGATGGATGTAAGTAGAGAGATGGATGTAGAGAGATGGATGTAAGTAGAGAGATGGATGTAAGTAGAGAGATGGATGTAAGTAGAGAGATGGATGTAAGTAGAGAGATGGATGTAAGTAGAGAGATGGATGTAAGTAGAGAGATGGATGTAAGTAGAGAGATGGATGTAGGTAGAGAGATGGATGTAAGTAGAGAGATGGATGTAAGTAGAGAGAGCAACTTAGGTAGAAAGGATTGATGTAGATACATAGACGGATGTAGAGAGATGGATGTATGCAGAGAGATGGATGTAGGTAGAGAGATGGATGTAAGTAGAGAGATGGATGTAAGTAGAGAGAGCAACTTAGGTAGAAAGGATTGATGTAGATACATAGACGGATGTAGAGAGATGGATGTATGCAGAGAGATGGATGTAAGTAGAGAGATGGATGTAAGTAGAGAGATGGATGTAAGTAGAGAGAGCAACTTAGGTAGAAAGGATTGATTAGGTACATAGACGGATGTAGATAGATGGATGTAAGTAGAGAGATGGATGTAAGTAGAGAGATGGATATAAGTAGAGAGATGGATGTAGGTAGAGAGATGGATGTAGGTAGAGAGATGGATGTAAGTAGAGAGATGGATGTAAGTAGAGAGATGGATGTAAGTAGAGAGAGCAACTTAGGTAGAAAGGATTAAAGTAGATACATAGACGGATGTAGAGAGATGGATGTTTGCCGAGAGATGGATGTAAGTAGAGAGATGGATGTAAATAGAGGGTAACAAGTACAATAAGAAAGAGTTATACAGATGTATGTTAGTAACAACTATAATAGTGACAGCAGCATGGTCAAGATAGTGTGTCTATATTCCTGTCATTCAGCTTGTTCACACACTCATTGTGACATCGGCATTGTCTATGTAGTTTGTCTGTAGTCCTGTCATTCAGCTTGTTCACACACTCATTTTTCTGTCAACTAGGTATCAAGTGATGATGACAGTGATTCCACCACATTCATGGTTGACACAATCAAACTAGAACCAGATGACACAGTGAGTGCTTGATTCATGTCACCGTTACACGTGTCACATCTGTTTGACATTGCTTGCATACTTGCAGCAAACTCAACTGACTGCCTTGGAATCAGTTCTCAACTGGTTTGCAGTACCGCTGTGAATGGCAAGTGATCAAACTGGTATGTATATTCCTTTGTTTCTAAAGTGAGGAAGACAAGAAGACAGCAAGAAGGCAGCTGGCCACTCCATATCCTAACGCTGTTATCTGGTATATGTACAGTTCTGTGTATTTTACTCTGCTAGGACAAGTGAGTTACTCTGCCAAGAGTGTGTCAGTGAATTTACCTGGCCCAGAAAGTGTCTGTTATGTAATTTACCTGGCCCAGAAAGTGTCTGTTATGTAATTTACCTGGCCCAGAAAGTGTCTGTTATGTAATTTACCTAGCCCAGAAAGTGTCTGTGATGTAATTTACCTGGCTCAGAAAGTGTCTGTTATGTAATTTACCTGTCCCAGAAAGTGTTTGTGATGTAATTTACCTGGCCCAGAAAGTGTCTGTTATGTAATTTACCTGTCCCAGAAAGTGTCTGTGATGTAATTTACCTGGCCCAGAAAGTTTCTGTTATGTAATTTACCTGGCCCAGAAAGTGTTTGTTGTGTCATTTACCTGGCCCAGAAAGTGTCTGTTATGTAATTTACCTGGCCCAGAAAGTGTCTGTGATGTAATTTACCTGGCCCAGAAAGTTTCTGTTATGTAATTTACCTGGCCCAGAAAGTGTTTATGTAATTTACCTGGCCCAGAAAGTTTCTGTTATGTAATTTACCTGGCCCAGAAAGTGTCTGTGATGTAATTTACCTGGCCCAGAAAGCTTCTGTTATGTAATTTACCTGGCCCAGAAAGTGTCTGTTATGTAATTTACCAGGCCCAGAAAGTGTCTGTTATGTAATTTACCTGGCCCAGAAAGTGTCTGTTATGTAATTTACCTGGTCCAGAAAGTGTTTGTTATGTAATATACCTGGCCCAGAAAGTGTTTGTGATGTAATTTACCTGGCCCAGAAAGTGTCTGTGATGTAATTTACCTGGCCCAGAAAGTGTTTGTGATGTAATTTACCAGGCCCAGAAAGTGTTTGTTATGTAATATACCTGTCCCAGAAAGTGTTTGTGATGTAATTTACCTGGCCCAGAAAGTGTCTGTGATGTAATTTACCTGGCCCAGAAAGTGTTTGTGATGTAATTTACCTGGCCCAGAAAGTGTCTGTTATGTAATTTACCTGGCCCAGAAAGTGTTTGTGATGTAATTTACCTGGCCCAGAAAGTGTCTGTTATGTAATTTACCTGGCCCAGAAAGTGTTTGTGATGTAATTTACCTGGTCCAGAAAGTGTCTGTTATGTAATTTACCTGGCCCAGAAAGTGTCTGTTATGTAATTTACCTGGCCCAGAAAGTGTCTGTGTTGTAATTTACCTGCTCCAGAAAGTGTCTGTTATGTAATTTACCTGGCCCAGAAAGTGTCTGTGATGTAATTTAGCCTGGCCCAGATAATGTCTGTTATGTAATTTACCTGGCCCAGAAAGTGTCTGTTATGTAATTTACCTGGCCCAGAAAGTGTTTGTGATGTAATTTACCTGGCCCAGAAAGTGTCTGTTATGTAATTTACCTGGCCCAGAAAGTGTCTGTTATGTAATTTACCTGGTCCAGAAAGTGTCTGTTATGTAATTTACCTGGCGCAAAAAAGTGTTTGTGATGTAATTTACCTGTCCCATAAGTTGTCTGATGTAATTGACCTATCCCTAAATGTGCCTTTGATGTAATTTACCTGGCTAAGATGTATCGGTGAATTTACCTGGCCCAGAAAGTGTCTGTTATGTAATTTACCTTTCCCAGAAAGTGTTTGTGTTGTAATTTACCTGGCCCAGAAAGTGTTTGTGATGTAATTTACATGGCCCAGAAAGTGTCTGTGTTGTAATTTACCTGGCCCAGAAAAGTGTGTGTTGTAATTTACCTGGCCCAGAAAGTGTTTGTGAATGTAATTTACCTGGCCCAGAAAGTGTCTGTGATGTAATTTACCTGGCCCAGAAAGTGTTTGTGATGTAATTTATCTGGCCCAGAAAGTGTCTGTGATGTAATTTACCTGGCCCATAAAGTGTCTGTTATGTAATTTACCTGGCCCAGAAAGTGTCTGTTATGTAATTTACCTGGCCCAGAAAGTGTCTGTTATGTAGTTTACCTGGCCCAGAAAGTGTCTGTTGTGTAATTTACCTGGCCCAGAAAGTGTCTTTTGTGTAATTTACCTGGTCCAGAAAGTGTCTGTTATGTAATTTACCTGGCCCAGAAAGTGTCTGTTATGTAATTTACCTGGCCCAGAAAGTGTCTGTTATGTAATTTACCTGGCCCAGAAAGTGTCTGTGATGTAATTTACCTGGTCTAGAAAGTGTCTGTTATGTAATTTACCTGGCCCAGAAAGTGTCTGTTATGTAATTTACCTGGCCCAGAAAGTGTCTGTGATGTAATTTACCTGGCCCAGAAAGTGTCTGTGTTGTAATTTACCTGGCCCAGAAAGTGTCTGTTATGTAATTTACCTGGCCCAGAAAGTGTATGTGATGTAATTTACCTGGCCCAGAAAGTGTTTGTGATGTAATTTACCTGGCCCAGAAAGTGTCTGTGTTGTAATTTACCTGGCCCAGATAATGTTTGTGATGTAATTTACCTGGGCCAGAAAGTGTTTGTGATGTAATTTACCTGGCCCAGAAAGTGTCTGTGTTGTAATTTACCTGGCCCAGATAAGTGTTTGTGATGTAATTTACCTGGCCCAGAAAATGTCTGTTATGTAATTTACCTGGCCCAGAAAGTGTTTGTGATGTAATTTACCTGGTCCAGAAAGTGTCTGTGATGTAATTTACCTGGCCCAGAAAGTTTCTGTTATGTAATTTACCTGGCCAGAAAGTGTTTGTTATGTAATTTACCTGGCCAGAAAGTGTTCTGTTGATGTAATGTACCCTCGTGCCCAGAAAGGGTCTGTGATGTAATTTACCCTTGGTCCCAGAACAGTTGTTTGTGATGTTAATTTACTCTTGGCCCAGAAAGGTGTTTGTTATGTAATATTACCATGGCCCAGAAAGTGTGTGATAATACCTGCCCCAGAACGGTCTGTGATGTAATTTACCTGGCCCAGAAAGTGTTTGTGATGTAATTTACCTGGCCCAGAAAAGTGTCCTTGTTGATGTAATCTACCTGGCCCAGAAAGTGTTTGTGATGTATTTACCTGGCCCAGAAAGTGTCTGTTATGTAATTTACCTGGCACAGAACGTGTTTGTGATGTAATTTACCTGGCCCAGAAAGTGTCTGTTATGTAATTTACCTGGCCCAGAAAGTGTCTGTGATGTAATTTACCTGGCCCAGAAAGTGTCTGTTATGTAATTTACCTGGCCCAGAAAGTGTTTGTTATGTAATTTACCTGGCCCAGAAAGTGTCTGTGATGTAATTTACCTGGCCCAGAAAGTGTCTGTTATGTAATTTACCTGGCCCAGAAAGTGTCTGTGTATGTAATTTACCTGGCCCAGAAAGTGTCTGTGTATGTAATTTACCTGGCCCAGAAAGTGTCTGTGATGTAATTTACCTGGCCCAGAAAGTGTCTGTTATGTAATTTACCTGGCCCAGAAAGTGTCTGTGTATGTAATTTACCTGGTCCCAGAAAGTGTTTGTGATGTAATTTACCTGGCCCAGAAAGTGTCTGTGATGTAATTTACCTGGCCCAGATAAGTGTTTGTGATGTAATTTACCTGGCCCAGAAAGTGTCTGTTATGTAATTTACCTGGCCAGAAAGTGTTTGTGATTAATTTACCTGGCCCAAAAGGGTTTGTATTTATCCCCCCAAAAAAGTTTTGTTAATTTCCTGGCCCGAAATGTTGTGTGTAATTTACCTGCCAGAAAGTGTCTGTTATGTAATTTACCTGGCCCAGAAAGTGTCTGTTATGTAATTTACCTGGCCCAGAAAGTGTTGTGATGTAATTTACCTGGCCCAGAAAGTGTTTGTTTTGTAATTTACCTGGCCCAGAAAGTGTCTGTTTGTAATTTACCTGGCCCAGAAATGTTTGTTATGTAATTTACCTGGCCCAGAAAGTGTTTGTTATGTAATTTACCTGGCCCAGAAAGTGTCTGTTTGTAATTTACCTGGCCCAGAAATGTTGTGATGTAATTTACCTGGCCCAGAAATGTCTGTTATGTAATTTACCTGGCCCAGAAAGTGTCTGTGATGTAATTTACCTGGCCAGAAAGTGTCTGTGATGTAATTTACCTGGCCAGAAAGTGTCTGTTATGTAATTTACCTGGCCCAGATAAGTGTTGTGATGTAATTTACCTGGCCCAGAAAGTGTCTGTTATGTAATTTACCTGTCCCAGAAAGTGTCTGTGATGTAATTTACCTGGCCCAGAAAGTGTTTGTGATGTAATTTACCTGGCCCAGAAAGTGTCTGTGATGTAATTTACCTGGCCCAGAAAGTGTTTGTGATGTAATTTACCTGGCCCAGAAAGTGTTTGTGATGTAATTTATCCTGGTCCAGAAAGTGTCTGTTATGTAATTTACCTGGCCCAGAAAGTGTTCTGTGATGTAATTTACCTGGCCAGAAAGTGTTTGTGATGTAATTTACCTGGTCCAGAAAGTGTCTGTTATGTAATTTACCTGGCCCAGAAAGTGTCTGTGATGTAATTTACCTGGCCCAGAAAGTGTCTGTTATGTAATTTACCTGGCCCAGAAAGTGTCTGTGATGTAATTTACCTGGCCAGAAAGTGTCTGTGATGTAATTTACCTGGCCCAGAAAGTGTCTGTTATGTAATTTACCTGGCCCAGAAAGTGTCGGTGATGTAATTTACCTGGCCAGAAAGTGTCTGTTATGTAATTTACCTGGCCCAGAAAGTGTTCTGTGATGTAATTTACCTGGCCCAGAAAGTGTCTGTGATGTAATTTACCTGGCCCAGAAAGTGTCTTGTTATGTAATTTACCTGGCCCAGAAAGTGTCTGTTATGTAATTTACCTGGCCCAGAAAGTGTTTGTGATGTAATTTACCTGGCCCAGAAAGTGTCTGTTATGTAATTTACCTGGCCCAGAAAGTGTTTGTGATGTAATTTACCTGGTCCAGAAAGTGTCTGTTATGTAATTTACCTGGCCCAGAAAGTGTCTGTGATGTAATTTACCTGGCCCAGAAAGTGTCTGTGATGTAATTTACCTGGCCCAGAAAGTGTCTGTTATGTAATTTACCTGTCCCAGAAAGTGTCTGTGATGTAATTTACCTGGCCCAGATAGTGTCTGTTATGTAATTTACCTGGCCCAGAAAGTGTCTGTTATGTAATTTACCTGGCCCAGAAAGTGTTTGTGATGTAATTTACCTGGCCCAGAAAGTGTCTGTTATGTAATTTACCTGGCCCAGAAAGTGTCTGTTATGTAATTTACCTGGTCCAGAAAGTGTCTGTTATGTAATTTACCTGGCGCAAAAAAGTGTTTGTGATGTAATTTACCTGTCCCATAAGTTGTCTGATGTAATTGACCTATCCCTAAATGTGCCTTTGATGTAATTTACCTGGCTAAGATGTATCGGTGAATTTACCTGGCCCAGAAAGTGTCTGTTATGTAATTTACCTGGCCCAGAAAGTGTTTGTGTTGTAATTTACCTGGCCCAGAAAGTGTTTGTGATGTAATTTACATGGCCCAGAAAGTGTCTGTGTTGTAATTTACCTGGCCCAGAAAGTGTGTGTTGTAATTTACCTGGCCCAGAAAGTGTTTGTGATGTAATTTACCTGGCCCAGAAAGTGTCTGTGATGTAATTTACCTGGCCCAGAAAGTGTTTGTGATGTAATTTATCTGGCCCAGAAAGTGTCTGTGATGTAATTTACCTGGCCCATAAAGTGTCTGTTATGTAATTTACCTGGCCCAGAAAGTGTCTGTCTGTCTCTTATACACATCTGTTATGTAATTTACCTGGCCCAGAAAGTGTCTGTTATGTAGTTTACCTGGCCCAGAAAGTGTCTGTTGTGTAATTTACCTGGCCCAGAAAGTGTCTTTTGTGTAATTTACCTGGTCCAGAAAGTGTCTGTTATGTAATTTACCTGGCCCAGAAAGTGTCTGTTATGTAATTTACCTGGCCCAGAAAGTGTCTGTTATGTAATTTACCTGGCCCAGAAAGTGTCTGTGATGTAATTTACCTGGTCTAGAAAGTGTCTGTTATGTAATTTACCTGGCCCAGAAAGTGTCTGTTATGTAATTTACCTGGCCCAGAAAGTGTCTGTGATGTAATTTACCTGGCCCAGAAAGTGTCTGTGTTGTAATTTACCTGGCCCAGAAAGTGTCTGTGTTGTAATTTACCTGGCCCAGAAAGTGTCTGTGTTGTAATTTACCTGGCCCAGAAAGTGTCTGTGTTGTAATTTACCTGGTCCAGAAAGTGTCTGTTATGTAATTTACCTGGTCCAGAAAGTGTTTGTGTTGTAATTTACCTGGTCCAGAAAGTGTTTGTGTTGTAATTTACCTGGCCCAGAAAGTGTTTGTGATGTAATTTACCTGGCCCAGATAATGTTTGTGATGTAATTTACCTGGCCCAGAAAATGTCTGTTATGTAATTTACCTGGGCCAGAAAGTGTTTGTTATGTAATTTACCTGGCCCAGAAAGTGTCTGTTATGTCATTTACCTGGCCCAGAAAGTGTCTGTTATGTAATTTACCTGGCCCAGATAATGTTTGTGATGTAATTTACCTGGTCCAGAAAGTGTCTGTTATGTAATTTACCTGGCCCAGAAAGTGTCTGTTATGTAATTTACCTGGCCCAGAAAGTGTATGTGATGTAATTTACCTGGCCCAGAAAGTGTTTGTGATGTAATTTACCTGGCCCAGAAAGTGTCTGTGTTGTAATTTACCTGGCCCAGATAATGTTTGTGATGTAATTTACCTGGCCCAGAAAGTGTTTGTGATGTAATTTACCTGGCCCAGAAAGTGTCTGTGTTGTAATTTACCTGGCCCAGATAATGTTTGTGATGTAATTTACCTGGCCCAGAAAATGTCTGTTATGTAATTTACCTGGCCCAGAAAGTGTTTGTGATGTAATTTACCTGGTCCAGAAAGTGTCTGTGATGTAATTTACCTGGTCCAGAAAATGTCTGTTATGTAATTTACCTGGCCCAGATAATGTTTGTGATGTAATTTACCTGGCCCAGAAAATGTCTGTTATGTAATTTACCTGTCCCAGAAAGTGTCTGTGATGTAATTTACCTGGCCCAGAAAGTGTTTGTGATGTAATTTACCTGGCCCAGAAAGTGTCTGTGATGTAATTTACCTGGCCCAGAAAGTGTTTGTGATGTAATTTACCTGGCCCAGAAAGTGTTTGTGATGTAATTTATCTGGTCCAGAAAGTGTCTGTTATGTAATTTACCTGGCCCAGAAAGTGTCTGTGATGTAATTTACCTGGCCAGAAAGTGTCTGTTATGTAATTTACCTGTCCCAGAAAGTGTCTGTGATGTAATTTACCTGGCCCAGAAAGTGTCTGTGATGTAATTTACCTGGTCCAGAAAGTGTCTGTTATGTAATTTACCTGGCCCAGAAAGTGTCCGTGATGTAATTTACCTGGTCCAGAAAGTGTCTGTTATGTAATTTACCTGGCCCAGAATGTGTCTGTTATGTAATTTACCTGGCCCAGAAAGTGTTTGTGATGTAATGTACCTGACCCAGAAAGTGTTTGTGATGTAATTTACCTGGTCCAGAAAGTGTCTGTTATGTAATTTACCTGGCCCAGAAAGTGTCTGTTATGTAATTTACCTGGCCAAGAAAGTGTTTGTGATGTAATTTACCTGGTCCAGAAAGTGTCTGTTATGTAATTTACCTGGCCCAGAAAGTGTCTGTGATGTAATTTACCTGGCCCAAAAAAAATTCTGGGAAATTTTTTTTAATTTACCTGGCCCAGAAATGTCTGTTTGAATTTACCTGGCCCAAAAGGGTTTTGTTTTACCTGGCCCAGAAAGTGTCTGTTTGTAATTTACCTGGGCCCCCAAAGTGTCTGTTATGTAATTTACCTGGCCAAAAATGTTTGTTTGGGAATTTACCTGGCCCGAAAATGTTTGTGTGTAAATTTTCCTGGCCCCGAAAATGTTGTTATTAATTTACCTGGCCAGAAAGTGTTTGTATGTAAATTTTCCCGGCCCCGAAATTTTGTATGTAATTTCCTCCGAAATTTTTTGAAATGGCCGAAAATTTTTTGGGGGGGGTTTTTTTTATTTTTTGGGGGGGGGTTTTTTGGGAAAATGCGATTTTTTAAAAATGGTTTTTTGTAATTTCCTGGAAAAAATTTTTTTTTTAAAATTTTTTTTTTGGGAAAGGGGGTTTTTTTGGGAAAAAAAAAGTTTTTGGGGGGTTTTTTTTTCTGTTATGTATATTTAACCTGGACCAGAAGTGTTTGTGATGTAATTTACCTGGCCCAGAAGTGTCTGTTATGTAATTTACCTGGTCCAGAAAGTGTCTGTTATGTAATTTACCGGCTCAGAAAGTGTCTGTTATGTAATTTACCTGGCCCAGAAAGTGTTTGTTATGTAATTTACCTGGTCCAGAAAGTGTCTGTTATGTAATTTACCTGGCCCAGAAAGTGTTTGTGATGTAATTTACCTGGCCCAGATAATGTTTGTGTATTACCTGGCAAAGACAATGTCTGTTATGTAATTTACCTGGCCAGTATAGCATCTGTGAAGTAATTTACCTTCATGTGTTCATGAAATGCCAATCAAAAACTTAATAATCATTTTTTATTCTCTGTCTCATATCCAACATTCCTCCAGAAATGTTAAAGGATCTGTCACTTTCTTACTTAAATTGTTGTAATATCAGCTCACTACAATTGTTGTGATATCAACTCACTACAATTATTGTAATGTCAACTCACTACAATTGTTGTAATATCAACTCACTACATTTCTAATATTAACACACTACAATTGTTGTAGTATCAACTCACTACATTTCTAATATCAACACACTACAATTGTTGTAGTATCAACTCACTACATTTCTAATATCAACACACTACAATTGTTGTAGTATCAACTCACTACATTTCTAATATCAACACACTACAGTTGTTGTAGTATCAACTCACTACATTTCTAATATCAACACACTACAATTATTGTAGTATCAACTCACTACATTTCTAATATCAACACACTACAATTCTTGTAATACCCATAAACGTGCATTTTTGTAGTATAAACAGACTACTAGTGTTGCTATAAGTAGTATAAGCCTTGTTTAAGTGTGTAATGTTAGTTCTGCTTGAGACAACAATCCCCTGTCCCCTCCAGTTGTCAGGTCTCTGATGCTGTGTCTGCATGCACACAGAGATGGTCAGTACAGTACAAGTGTTGAGTTGTAACTTGAGACAATCTCAGTACAGTACAAGTGTTGAGTTGTCACTTGAGGCAATGATCCCTCGTCCCCTCCAGTTGTCAGGTCTCTGATGCTGTGTCTGCATCCACATAGAGATGGTCAGTACAGTACAAGTGTTGAGTTGTCACTTGAGGCAATGATCCCTCGTCCCTTCCAGTTGTCAGGTCTCTGATGCTGTGTCTGCATCACATAGAGATGGTCAGTACAACCGTTGGGTGGTCACTTGAGACAATGATCCCTCGTCCCTTCCAGTTGTCAGGTCTCTGATGCTGTGTCTGCATGCACACAGAGAGGGTCAGTACAACCGTTGGGTGGTCACGTTAAGTGAATGCACAGTCATTACAGTTGAACATTAATACGTTGTTTGCTGATTCTGTTCCAAAGATTGGATAAACTAAACATCTTTTAAGAGATTTTGTTTTTAAAATCAATAACTAGTTTGCTTATACTTATTTTTTTAAATCCTAGGTGTCAACAGTTGTTGATTCACATCTGGCATTTATTGATGACGACGTCAAGATGGAGTCCACTTTTAAAGTAAGCGTTTGTTATTTGATTGCCATTGCTGTCCTCTTTGTCTGTTCCCATATATTCTCTTTAATATCCACTGTCACCGAGCAGATTGGAGCATATGACACTACAACATCCTGCACGAGAATGGAGATAACACTCATGACTTTCCTCAGGTGACTTACTGTCATCTGATGGGAAGACCATCATTTTCCTCTTCTTCTTAGCGTTAAGCTCATTCATCATGCTACAACTGCCGCTATGTTGCCATCTGGCCACATCTAGATGGTCAGCATTATCTGGCCACATCTAGCAGATCAGCACCATCTGGCCACATCTAGCAGGTCAGCACTATCTGGCCACATCTAGCAGGTCAGCATTATCTAGCCACATCTAGCAGGTCAGCACTATCCGGCCACATCTAGCAGGTCAGCATTATCTGGCCACATCTAGCAGGTCAGCACTATCCTGCCACATCTAGCAGGTTAGCACTATCTGGCCATGTGTGCTTCAGCTTATCACTTTCTGGCCACACCTAGCAGGCCAGTACAATCTGGCCACATCTAGAAGGTTATAACTATCTGGCCACATTTAGCCAGTCGGTACAATCTGGCCACATCTAGAGGGTTAGCACTATATAGCCACATCTAGCAGGTCAGCACTATCTGGCCACATCTAGAAGTTGGGATAGAGGGAAGACCAAGAGAAAAGATGCTGGACAGTTTGACATCATGTCATGGAGGCACATCTGTGTCAGAAATGATTGGTAGCACATGAATCAGAGCTGTGAACAGACATGATCACCAACGCCATACGGCATGGATTATAAGAGGATAATTTGTTCTTGTTCATCCCCCGCTGGTGACTTGCGGGATAACTGAGCCGGCCGCTCAGAAAGCAATGGCAAACTACTGAGCGTAATCTTGCCAAGAAATCAGACAGCTGAAAGATGCTGCTGTTGACAGCGATGTCCTGTAAAAGGATATGCGAATTTTAAAAAAAAAAAAAATTGTTCCTACAATCAAATATGCCTTATGTATAATAACCACTTGGTCTATCAGACTCACTCAGCTGGTATAACTTACACATAACCTCACCAGAGATCTACTCATTTCCTCTCCTCAGATTAATGTTCATTTCCACAACTCAGATGTCAGTGCTGAGGATCAGACAGTTGACAACACAGACAGGGATCAGACAGCTGGCAGCCTAGACACAGACATGTCTGGGGATGACAGCTCAGACGAGACTCTGTCTTCTGGAGAAGAAGCAGGTATTTCTGTGTCAATACGCATGTCTTGTCTTCAAGGATGTGAAACCAGTAATTGGGGCTAATTGTGTCAAGCGTCAAGTATTATAAATTAATTTAATCCTGGAAAAGTATTTCAACATAAAGAGAGAGGGATACAAGGCTGGCAGCAAACATGGGACAATGTCCCACATCCTGTAACAGATTCCGTGCCTATCATCTAGGACAGTGGTTCTCAACCTTTTTTGGCCCGTGCCCCCCTTCACCATATTTTCAGAATGTCATTCCCCCCTTTCGTATTTCCTACCTAAAAATCCCTCCCCCCTCCCCCCCACACAGTATACATAATGATGGAAGCTAAATTTAATAGCACATACTAAAACAAGTCTAGACATCCACATAAACGTGATTTGTGGGTCTACTTTATAAAATGAATTTTAGAAGGGGTGAGACGTACAGAACTGTAAAGTATGAAGGGAAAAACAATATCAAGTAATCGGCTAATGTATTAATGCCATCTTGAAATAATGTTTTTTGGTTGTCTGTGGAACTTGCTGATGTTTGTTGGTTGTCTGTGGAATTTGCTGATGTTTGTTGGTTGTCTGTGGAATTTGCTGATGTTTGTTGGTTGTCTGTGGAATTTGCTGATGTTTGTTGGTTGTCTGTGGAACTTGCTAATGTTTGTTGGTTGTCTATGGAACTTGCTAATGTTTGTTGGTTGTCTGTGGAACTTGCTAATGTTTGATGGTTGTCTGTGGAACTTGCTAATGTTTGTTGGTTGTCTGTGGAACTTGCTAATGTTTGTTGGTTGTCTATGGAACTTGCTGATGTTTGTTGTTTGTCTGTAGAACTTGCTGATGTTTGTTGGTTGTCTATGGAACTTGCTGATGGTTGTTGTTTGTCTGTAGAACTTGCTGATGTTTGTTGGTTATCTGTGGAACTTGCTAATGTTTGTTGGTTGTCTGTGGAACTTGCTGATGTTTGTTGGTTGTCTGTGGAACTTGCTAATGTTTGTTGGTTGTCTGTGGAACTTGCTGATGTTTGTTGGTTGTCTGTGGAACTTGCTAATGTTTGTTGGTTGTCTGTGGAACTTGCTGATGTTTGTTGTTTGTCTGTAGAACTTGTTGATGTTTGTTGGTTGTCTGTGGAATTTGCTGATGTTTGTTAGTTGTCTGTGGAATTGCTGAGTGTTTGTTGGTGTCTGTGGAATTTTCTGATGTTTGTTGGTTGTTTGTGGAACTTGCTGATGTTTGTTGGTTGTCTGTGGAACTTGCTAATGTTTGTTGGTTGTCTGTGGAACTTGCTGATGTTTGTTGGTTGTCTGTGGAATTTGCTGATGTTTGTTGGTTGTCTGTGGAATTTGCTGATGTTTGTTAGTTGTCTGTGGAATTTGCTGATGTTTGTTGGTTGTCTGTGTCTGATGTTTGTTGGTTGTCTGTGGAACTTGCTGATGTTTGTTGGTTGTCTGTGGAACTTGCTAATGTTTGTTGGTTGTCTGTGGAACTTGCTGATGTTTGTTGGTTGTCTGTGGAATTTGCTGATGTTTGTTGGTTGTCTGTGGAATTTGCTGATGTTTGTTGGTTGTCTGTGGAATTTGCTGATGTTTGTTGGTTGTCTGTGGAATTTGCTGATGTTTGTTGGTTGTCTGTGGAATTTGCTGATGTTTGTTGGTTGTCTGTGGAATTTGCTGATGTTTGTTGGTTGTCTGTGGAATTAGCTGATGTTTCTTGGTTGTCTGTGGAATTTGCTGATGTGCGTTGGTTGTCTGTGGAATTTGCTGATGTTTGTTGGTTGTCTGTGGAATTTGCTGATGTTTGTTGGTTGTCTGTGGAATTTGTTGATGTTTGTTAGTTGTCTGTGGAATTTGCTGATGTTTGTTGGTTGTCTGTGGAATTTTCTGATGTTTGTTGGTTGTCTGTG
The DNA here is from genome assembly GCA_014155875.1 of Cepaea nemoralis. Lineage (NCBI taxonomy): Eukaryota > Metazoa > Mollusca > Gastropoda > Stylommatophora > Helicidae > Cepaea > Cepaea nemoralis. The sequence continues at coordinate 81,600 of JACEFZ010013214.1, forward strand.
GAACTTGCTGATGTTTGTTGGTTGTCTGTGGAACTTGCTAATGTTTGTTGGTTGTCTGTGGAACTTGCTGATGTTTGTTGGTTGTCTGTGGAATTTGCTGATGTTTGTTAGTTTGTCTGTGGAATTGCTGATGTTTGTTGGTTGTCTGTGGAATTTGCTGATGTTTGTTGGTTGTCTGTGGAACTTGCTAATGTTGTTGGTTGTCTGTGGAACTTGCTAATGTTTGTTGGTTGTCTGTGGAACTTGCTAATGTTTGATGGTTGTCTGTGGAACTTGCTAATGTTTGTTGGTTGTCTGTGGAACTTGCTAATGTTTGTTGGTTGTCTGTGGAACTTGCTGATGTTTGTTGGTTGTCTATGGACACTTGCTGATGTTTGTTGTTTCGTTCTGTGGAATTTGCTGCTGTTTTGTTTGGTTGTCTGTGGAACTTGCTGATGTTTGTTGGTTTTCTATGAACTTGCTGAGTTTGTTTGTTTGTCCTGTGGAACTTGCTGAGGTTTGTTGGTTGTCTGTGGAACTTGCTGATGTTTGTTGGTTGTCTATGGAACTTGCTGATGTTTGTTGTTTGTCTGTGGAATTTGCTGATGTTTGTTGGTTGTCTGTGGAACTTGCTGATGTTTGTTGGTTGTCTATGGAACTTGCTGATGTTTGTTGTTTGTCTGTGGAACTTGCTGATGTTTGTTGGTTGTCTGTGGAATTTGCTGATGTTTGGTTGTTGTCTGTGGAATTTGCTGATGTTTTGTTGGTTGTCTGTGAACTTGCTGATGTTTGTTGGTGTCTATGGAACTTGCTGTGTTTTGTTGGTTTGTCTGTTAGAATTTGCTGATGTTTGTTGGTTGCTGTGGAACTTGCTAATGTTGTTGGTTGTCTGTGGAACTTGCTGATGTTTGTTGGTTGTCTGTGGAACTTGCTAATGTTTGTTGGTTGTCTGTGGAACTTGCTGATGTTTGTTGGTTGTCTGTGGAACTTGCTGATGTTTGTTGGTTGTCTATGGAACTTGCTGATGTTTGTTGTTTGTCTGTAGAACTTGCTGATGTTTGTTGGTTGTCTGTGGAACTTGCTGATGTTTGTTGGTTGTCTGTGGAACTTGCTGATGTTTGTTGGTTGTCTGTGGATCTTGCTGATGTTTGTTGGTTGTCTGTGGAACTTGCTGTTTGTTGGTTGTCTGTGATACTTGCTGATAGTTGTTGCTTCGTACCAGTCATGTACATGAAATTGACAAGGTGTGTTTCAGCTGATGATAGTTTGTCACGTCTCTTTTTTCATTATTTCTGTCTCTTATTGTACTATTGATGTCTCTTGCTTCATTCTTCCTGTCTCTTATTGGGCTTTCCTATCTCATTTGAGATTTTTATTTGAGTGTTAAACCTCATGAATGTCATATAATTTTCAGATTTGCTACTTGAGGTGCTGGACAGCGGGTTGTTTGCTAACTCCGATTCCAAGAATTGTGATAATGACAAAACAAACAACAATCTTGAACAATCACGACCAGTTCGGTGTAAGAACTCTGTTAATGAACATGAGAAGTCTGTCGCTGCTTGTCTTCACAGTACCACAGACTTCTGTGAGACTGAAAGTGATCTTGAGGTGACAGTCAAAGATGAGGTCAAATCAGATGAAGCATTTTCAGGAAGTGAAATTGGTCAGGATCCGTGTTTTTTCACCACAGGTCACAGATCAGTAAATAATGGTCATGGTAGGAATTTAACATCGGCACAGTTCTGCTACGAGTGTTACATTTCTAGTGGAAGGACGTCACATGTTGATCACGTGACTAAACACCATCCGACTTGTTCTGCCAGGAAGACTCGTGTGTTTAATGATCGTAGTGTAGGAAGTAAGTTGAGGGTTGCGAAGAGACATGACAGGTTACAAATAGGTCAAAAACCTTACATATGTGATGTCTGTGGGGTAGGTTTTACCCGAAGTGAACATGTGAGAAATCATAAAATTGTACATACAGGCCAGAAGCCGTATAAATGTGATGTTTGTGGTGCTGGGTTTACGAGAAAGGAGCATTTGAAAAATCATAAATTAGTTCATACCGGAGAGAAGCCGTACAAGTGTGATGTTTGTACCAAGGGATTTAGCCGCAGCAGTGATCTCAGACGACACGAGCGGATTCATACGGGGGAGAAGCCGTTCATGTGTGACGTTTGTGGCAATGGATTTGTAGATATTTACGATATGAAAAGACACAAAAGAATACATACAGGAGAGAAGCCGTACAAGTGTGACGTCTGCGCTACAGAGTTCACCTGGTCTCATCATTTGAAAAGACACCAGAAAATCCACACCAAGGAGGAAACAGTACAGGTGTGAAGTCTGCGGGGCGGGGTTTACCCGAAGGAGAGATCTGAAGAGCCATAGTTTGCTGCATACGGGAGGAAAACCGTACAGCTGTGATGTTTGTGGGGCTAGATTTGCTGACACCAGTAACTTGAAGCAGCATAAGGTGACACATACCACGGAGAAGCCGAACAAATGTGATGTTTGTGGCAAAGGGTTTCACCGCAGCAGTGATCTCAGACGACACAGTAGAATACATACAGGAGAGAAACCGTTCATGTGTGATGTTTGTGGCAATGGATTTGTCGACATTTATGATATGAAAAGACACAAAAGAATACATACAGGAGAGAAGCCATACAAGTGTGATGTCTGCGCTACAGAGTTCACCTGGTCTCATCATTTGAAAAGACATCAAAAAATCCACACAAAGGAAGATCAATACAAGTGTGATATTTGCGGGTCCGGATTTGCTCGTCGCGAGCACCTGAAAATTCATAGTTTACAGCACACTGGAGGGAAGCCTTATATTTGTGATGTATGCGGAGCAGAGTTTGCAGATACAGGTCATTTGGAACGACACAGAGTGATACATACGGGTGAGAAGCCCAACAAATGTGATGTTTGTGGCAAGGGGTTTAACCGGGTCAGTGATCTCCGACGGCATAACAGAATCCACACGGGTGAGAAGCCGTTCATGTGTGATGTTTGTGGGTCTGCGTTTGGAGACTTGTATGACATGAAGAAACACACGAGAATACACACAGGGGAAAAGCCTTATATTTGTGATATATGCCAGGTTGGGTTTGCTCATTCGCATCATTTGACAAAGCACAAAAGAGTTCACAGGAAGGCTTTATTGTCACTAGAGCATGATTACAAGTCATAGGACGAGGTCATGGATACGATAACTGTAGCTGTGTACAATACAACAACAACACATCAACAACAACAACAACATCACTTGCAATAATAACAAACTATAGAGCTACAGAACATATACATGAACAAGCAAGCATGTCCAAGAATAGCAAAACCTGTGGAAGAACAATAAAACGTGCAAGAACAACAAAACATACAAGAACAACAAAACATATGGAAGAATAACAGAACATATCCAAGTACAACAAAACTATGCGCAAGAACAACAAACCATAAACACAAATGACAAAACATATACAAGAACATGAAATTGTGAATCTCTGTGTTACTGAGTAAATTCACGGCTGGAATGAAAACTGGGGTAGGCTGGTTGTTGGGATTGATGTATGTTCTGTGGAGTATCTGCAGCGGGTGGGGGTGCTGGTTGGGATTGATGTTTGTTCTGTGGAGTATCTGCAGCGGGTGGGGGTGCTGGTTGGGATTGATGTTTGTTCTGTGGAGTATCTGCAGCGGGTGGGGGTGCTGGTTGAGATTGATGTTTGTTCTGTGGAGTATCTGCAGCGGGTGGGGGTGCTGGTTGAGATTGATGTTTGTTCTGTGGAGTATCTGCAGCGGGTGGGGGTGCTGGTTGGGATTGATGTTTGTTCTGTGGAGTATCTGCAGCGGGTGGGGGTCCTGGTTGGGATTGATGTTTGTTCTGTGGAGTATGTGCAGTGCATTGTTTGTGGGTGGGGATTCTTGCGGTGAGGTGCCTCACATCTCTGTGGTTTGTTAGACCTGCATTCAGCACATGTAACAGCTGATGCATGTTGGGGCTGGGAGGTTGAAGGTCATGTGTAGGTAATTGAACCTGTAAGTTAATTACTGCATTAGTTAGGGACATTGACGCGCATTTCTGAATGCAAACAGGATAATGGAAGAAGAAAGACAAGAATTCTCACATATGTTTAAATGTGTATGTTACAGAGACATTTGGGGATTCCTCTTCAGCCACCTGTGTTTGCTTGCTACTATTCCAGCAGGGGTCACACACAGCAGGGGTCACACACAGCAGGGGTCACACACAGGAGGGGTTGCTGGGAGTCTTCACTGGTTCCCGGAAGTTTGTCTCCAAGGATTGCTCCATTTGGCCAGATTTCCTCTCTCTGTCTGGGCAGTCTGGCAGGCGGTGCTGTGGAGTTTGCGTTGGTGCCCCACACATGCCAGTGGCTGTCAGTCAGTCAGTCCTATTGATTGGTGTGCTGTGAGTTGACAACATGATATTTTGTAATGACTCCGAATTCTGATTCGCACGTTTCTACCAAGCTTGTTGATACTGCTATGTCCTGGTCTGTAAGTTTCATGTTTTCTTCAATTCATCTTCATAGATTGATTTAGTGTCTTTGCCTCTTTTAAAGCTCTGGAAAAGGTGGGAGTGCACAAGATTCCCACCAGTCTATACTAGCTCCATTCTCCAGTCTATTTCCAGGAAAACCACGGTGGGCTGCTACCTACTGCAGGATTAGTTCACTTCTTGTAGGAAGCGTTCTAATGTCCTCTATTTCATAGATAATGCTGCCCTGTTTGCAGCATAAAGTACCTTGGAGGACTGACTGGAAGTCTGTGAAAACAACAGTTGTCTGAGTGAGGTACCTTGGAGAATTGACTTCAAGTCTGTGAAAACAAGAGTCGTCTGAGTTAGTTACATGTGAATAGTGAGGGTCTTCACAGCTGCCAGAGGTTCTGTTGTCTCTGCTGTGAAGTTGGTGCAGGTTTATCTTGGTGCTAGGGAATGTGTTTCTGTGCTGAAGTTGGTGCAGGTTTATCCTGGTGCTAGGGAATGTGTTTCTGTGTTGTCTCTGCTGTGAAGTTGGTGCAGGTTTATCCTGCACAGCAGAGGATGTGTTCCTCTGTTGTGTCATGTGTGAGACTATCCTTGGCTGTGATGTGTGGGGCTATCCTCTGTTGTGTCATGTGTGGGGCTATCTTCCGCTGTGTTATGTTTGGGGACTATCCTGTGCTGTGACATGTGTGGGGCTATCCTTGGCAGTGATATGTGTGGGGCTATACTGTACTGTGTCATGTGGGGGATATTCTGTGTTGTCTTGTGTGGGACTATCCTCAAGCGTGTCATGTGCGGGACTATCCTCAAGCTGTGTCATGTGTGGGGCTATCCTGTGCTGTGATGTATGTGGGGCTATCCTGTGCTGTGATGTATGTGAGGGATATCCTGTGCTGTGATGTATGTGGAGGATATCCTGTGCTGTGATGTATGTGGGGCTATCCTGTGCTGTGATGTATGTGGGGCTATCCTGTGCTGTGATGTATGTGGGGGCTATCCTGTGCTGTGATGTATGTGAGGGATATCCTGTTGCTTGTGATGTATGTGGGGCTATCCTGTGCTGTGATTGTATGTGAGGGATATCCTGTGCTGTGATGTATGTGGGGGCTATCCTGTGCTGTGATGTATGTGAGGGATATTCCTGTGCTGTGATGTATGTGGGGCTTATCCTGTGCTGTGCTGTATGTGGGGGCTATCCTGTGCTGTGATGTATGTGAGGGATATCCTGTGCTGTGATGTATGTGGGGCTATCCTGTGCTGTGATGTATGTGGGGGCTATCCTGTGCTGTGATGTATGTGAGGGATATCCTGTGCTGTGATGTATGTGGGGGCTATCCTGTGCTGTGATGTATGTGAGGGATATCCTGTGCTGTGATGTATGCGAGGGATATCCTGTGCTGTGATGTATGTGGGGATATCCTGTGCTGTGATGTATGTGAGGGATATCCTGTGCTGTGATGTATGTGGGGATATCCTGTGCTGTGATGTATGTGAGGGATATCCTGTGCTGTGATGTATCGTGGGGATATCCTGTGCTGTGATGTATGCGAGGGAATATCCTGTGCTGTGATATGTTGGGATATCCCTGTGCTGTGATGTATGTGAGGGATATCCTGTGCTGTGATGTATGCGAGGGATATCCTGTGCTGTGATGTATGTGGGGATATCCTGTGCTGTGATGTATGCGAGGGATATCCTGTGCTGTGATGTATGCGAGGGATATCCTGTGCTGTGATGTATGTGGGGCTATCCTGTGCTGTGATGTATGTGGGGGATATCCTGTGCTGTGATGTATGTGGGGATATCCTGTGCTGTGATGTATGTGAGGGATATCCTGTGCTGTGATGTATGTGGGGGATATCCTGTGCTGTGATGTATGTGGGGCTATCCTGTGCTGTGATGTATGTGGGGCTATCCTGTGCTGTGATGTATGTGGGGGATATCCTGTGCTGCGATGTATGTGGGGGATATCCTGTGCTGTGATTTATGTGGGGGATATCCTGTGCTGTGACATGTATGGGGCTATCCTCTGCTGTGATATGTGTGGGGCTATCCTGTGCTGTGACGTGTGTGGGACTATCCTGTGCTGTGACATGTGTGAAGATGAACCTGTTGTTTGAGCAGGCAGCAGTTGTGTAGCTGGTTGTTGATGGTCAGTCTGTGAGGTAGAGATGTTGCCGTGTCCAAGCGGGCAGTGTCCAGACACAGATAACAGCACCAACCAAAACCTTGCCAAACACCCACTCCTGTAACTGTGTATGTACTCTCTGTATTACATAAAATACTTCCGCCTGTGCCATCTGTCACCTGTTACTGGTTAGCTTCAAGTTTTACAACAGTATTAGAATTTGTTGTACCCTACAGAAATGTTCTGCACGTATCACAATGTTTTGTACACTACAGAAATGTTCTACATGTGTCAGAATTTGTTCTACCTTATTGAAATGTGCTACACATCAGAATTTGTTGTACCCTGTAGAAATATTCTACACATGTCACAATGTGTTGAACCCTACAGAAATGTTTACATAATTCATTGTTTTACCATGGAGAAAATACAGAGAAATATCAGAAATAAAAGGAGGATAAAATAATTTTCTGTTGTCATGTTGCTTGATTGTAAGCAGGAAATAACAGACTGACATATCACCTATAACATAGGTTCACGGTACATGCCTTGAGTCTGTGTGTGGGGTTGCATGCCCCAAGTCTGTGGGGGTACCTGCCCTGAGTCTGTGTATGGGGGTACATGCCCCAAGTCTGTCTGTGGGGATACATGCCCCAAGTCTGTCTGTGGGGATACATGCCCCAAGTCTGTGTATGGGGGTACATGCCCCGAGTATGTGTGTGGGGGTACATGCCCCAAGTCTGTCTGTGGGGATACATGCCCCAAGTCTGTGTGTGGGGGTACGTACCCCGAGTCTGTGTGTGGGGCAGTGACGACGAGGGACCTCCTGTTGCTCTGTCCTATTATCATCATCATCATCTTCTTCCACCTTTGTTTGACATGAAGCGTCATGGGCAGGAATAGCTGATACTTTAGTGCCTGATAGGTGGCACTAGATAGTGTCATTCTGTGTGATTGTCCATTGTCTTTGATGTGGTCCATCCATGTTCCTCTCAGGCATTCTCTTTCTTTCTTATCAGATCTTCTTTGATGTAGCGCTAGTGCTAATAGTTGATGATGTTGCATTCTAAGGAGATGGCTGAACCATTTGATCTTCTGCCTGTCAATATATGTGGCTCTAAGTGTTGATCCCATGGTCTGTCTGATTACATCATTTCTTACCCCGTCTTGGATAGCTAACTTGTTGATTTTGCATAAGTGTCATTTGATAAAGTCCAAGTTTGACATAGGTAGCATATGGTTGGTGTGAATGTCGTTTTGCGGAAATAGGTTTACTTGGATGTTTCAGTATGGGTTATAGTGCCCAACTAACAGTAATGGATGTAAACACGTGTGATATCAACCAGATTCCCACCACCACCAACAACAACAACAGTACGGGCATGCCACAAATCTGAACATCATGTATACCCACTGCTTGTCATGCACTTTAGAGATTACAAGACTGCCCCACTATAAACTTGCAACATGGAAGAACAACGAGGCGTTATTCGTTTGTTTGTGGTCAGAGGGTGTGAAACCTTGTGAAATCTACAGAAGAAGAATGGTTCAGGATGGAGACAATCGATGCAGTGGGAACACCCGTTATCTCCAGTTAGGAAACAATTCAAGACACAGGAATCCTCTGGAAAAGTCACGATGGCAATCTTTTCGGATATCAAGGATCATATATTGATGCATTTCCAGGAAAGGAATGAAACAGTGACAAGAGCTCAATACAGTAAACAAATTTAAGCCTGTGATACAATAAAAAATCTTGGGACTTCTCTCAAAAGGAGTATTGTTGCTGCACGACAACACCTGCCCTCATACGGCTGCACATACAATGGATACACTACATACTCTGAAAGTTGAGGTCTTGGAAACATCCAGCATACAGTCCAGACATGGCGCCATCTGAGTTAACACTTGTTTGGACCTTTGAAATAACATTTGCTGGTCAGAGATTTGCAGATGACAGCGAGGTAATCATCATCATCCTCATGTGCCATGCCGGTAAGCATGGGCGGTCATGTTTTGCCATCTCACTTGATCACCAGAGTCGTGGATCAGCTCAGTGTTCTTGTCTCGACCATACAACGTGGCCAAGCCATCCAGGTATTTGCTTCTCTGCCCCCCCCCCCCCCCCCCCCCCCCCCCCCCCCCCAAATTCTCTTCCCCTCGATCTTGCCAGTTGTCACCAAGTTCTCCAATTCATTTCTTCTCATAACATGCCCAAACAATTTTAACCGTCTACGTCTAATGTCTCTAATCAGTTTACGGTTTTCATTTGTTTCTTGAAGGACTTGTTCATTGGTTTTTCTGTCTGTCCGTGGTATTCTTTGCATTTTCCTCAGAAACCATATTTCTACAGCCATCAGATGTTTTTCAGTTTGTCTGTTCATTGTCCATGCTTCACATCCATACACAAACACAGGTTCTATGCAGCACCTCAACACTCTTTTTCTCGTTTCAAGTGATATCTTTTTATTGGTCAGTATGTTTTTCTTCTTGCAAAAGGCTGCCTTCGCCATGACGATTCTTGTTCTAATCTCTTCAAGGCATCTCCCATCAGATGTTATGACTGTTCCGGTGTAATTGTACCGATTCACTTGTTCGAGAATATTCCCGTTTACTTGTATATATATATATATGTGTATGTATATATAATGTTAATGTTGCATATCCCTTACAGGATGTTTCAGTCAACACCTGCATGTTTCAGCTGCTGTTGATGTACATGGCAAGTTTTACGTTCAGTAGTTTGCCATTGCTTTCTGAACGACCGGTTCACATACCCCCGTAAGTTAACAGCGCGGCGCAATCCGCTGCTGAATCTCGTGCAGCTGTTTTCCCCACGTGAATATACGGGATTAAGAACGTCGTGTTAAACCCTTGGCCAGGGAGACCAGCACTTGTATATTACATTGTGGTATTTCCTTCTTCCCAGTGACGACCATAATCTGTGTCTTCTTACAATTTAATTCCAACCGTAGTTGTTCACTGTGTGCAACAATCGCATCTACTAAATGTTGTAGGTACTGCTCATTGTCTGCAATCAGTACTGTATCATCCGCGTATCTAATGTTGTTGATGTCATGTCCCCCAATGATGATTCCTTTAATTTCGTCAACATTTCTGAAAATACTTTCCCTGTAAAGGGAAAAAAGATCTGGAGACATTACACATCCCTGTCTCACACCTTTTTATTAGGCTGGTAGTAGTTTAGTCGTTGGATCAACATCACGGCACACGAGTTTAACCCATAAGTGCTCCGTTTTCTTCCTAACTCAAACCTGAGCCTGGAGAAACTCAGCTCAATGCACGAACTCCGTAGCACCGGCGAGGATCCTGAAATACTTTGGGCAGACTTTTAACTCGAAATTTTGCCCGGGCAGTGCCGTTAGGCTACTCTTTTTCGATTTCCAACTGCCAAGGGATTTTTTACGTGCGCAACAATACACACGGGCGTCCGATCTCACTACCCAGAGACCAGGAGAAATTTTATTACTAGAAGTCCACGTGAAAAAATCCCGGTCCTCACCGGGGCTTGAACCCGGGACCTCCAGCTCTCGAGGCGGACACCGTACCTCGAGACCACGCAGCCCCCTACAGTAGTATCACGGCTAAAACCTCTTCTCCTTCACCCCGCGGCCAGTGAAGGAACGAACGGATGAGCTTTATTTTCTGTATATAGAGGAAGAACAAGTATGATTTCAGAAGCTGGAATAAGGATCGACCCAGGCCGCCGAGTAGGTTTGATTATAATAATGATCAGTTCCACAGACATGATGTCCTCCCTAACGGCTGCGTATATTGTTGGTTCTGGCACCACGGGCCACACAAGTGTCATGTTGAGACAATGATGGCGACTTCTGTAAGTCACCTATCCGTGGAGATATGAAGAGACGGGAAAGTCCAGTGGGATGTGGCATTTGTGGAGGCCGATATCCAAGTTTCCGTCGGTCAGTCTGGCTCAAAACATGTCACACACTGTATCGTATGCTGGTAGAAGGTGGACACTGGCTGAGACAAGATGTAGGATGTGAGGCTTTGAGCGTTGTTTGTTTGATAGTGAGTTCGTAAAGTGCCTGTTGGGACAACTGTTCACATCCGGTCTGATCACAAATATGAAGTAGTTTAAAACAATCTCAAGTGTCACGAACTGAAGATATGCCGTCATACACCCACACACTGGCTGACTTGACACCCACACACTGACTGACTTGACACCTACACACTGACTGACTTGACACCCACACACTGACTGACTTGACACCTACACACTGACTGACTTGACACCACACACTGACTGACTTGACACCTACACACTGACTGACTTGACACCACACACTGGCTGACTTGACACCCACACACTGACTGACTTGACACCTACACACTGGCTGACTTGACATCCTACACACTGGCTGACTTGACACCCACACACTGACTGACTTGACATCCACACACTGACTGACTTGACACCCTACACACTGGCTGACTTGACACCCACACACTGCCTGACTTGACACCCACACACTGCCTGACTTGACACCCAAACACTGGCTGACTTGACACCCACACACTGCCTGACTTGACACCCACACACTGGCTGACTTGACACCCACACACTGCCTGACTTGACACCCACACACTGGCTGACTTGACACCCACACACTGGCTGACTTGACACCCACACACTGGCTGACGTGACACTCACACCCACACACTGGCTGACTTGACACCCACACACTGGCTGACTTGACACCCACACACTGGTTGACGTGACACTCACACCCACACACTGGCTGACGTGACACTCACACCCACACACTGCCTGACTTGACACCCACACACTGGCTGACTTGACACCCACACACTGCCTGACTTGACACCCACACACTGGTTGACGTGACACTCACACACTGGCTGACTTGACACCCACACACTGGCTGACTTGACACCCACACACTGGTTGACGTGACACTCACACCCACACACTGGTTGACGTGACACTCACACACACACTGGCTGACTTGACACCACACACTGGCTGACTTGACACCTACACACTGACTGACTTGACATCCACACACTGGCTGACTTGACACCTACACACTGACTGACTTGACACCCACACACTGGCTGACTTGACACCTACACACTGGCTGACTTGACATCCACACACTGGCTGACTTGACACCTACACACTGGCTGACTTGACATCCACACACTGGCTGACTTGACACCTACACACTGGCTGACTTGACACCTACACACTGGCTGACTTGACATCCTACACACTGACTGACTTGACACCTACACACTGACTGACTTGACACCTACACACTGACTGACTTGACACCTACACACTGACTGACTTGACACCTACACACTGGCTGACTTGACACCTACACACTGACTGACTTGACACCTACACACTGGCTGACTTGACACCTACACACTGGCTGACTTGACACCTACACACTGGCTGACTTGACACCTACACACTGACTGACTTGACATCCACACACTGGCTGACTTGACACCCACACACTGACTGACTTGACATCCACACACTGGCTGACTTGACACCTACACACTGACTGACTTGACACTCACACCCACACACTGACTGACTTGACACCTACACACTGACTGACTTGACACCTACACACTGGCTGACTTGACACCTACACACTGACTGACTTGACACTCCACACACTGACTGACTTGACACCTACACACTGACTGACTTGACATCCTACACACTGGCTGACTTGACACCTACACACTGGCTGACTTGACATCCACACACTGGCTGACTTGACATCCACACACTGACTGACTTGACATCCACACACTGGCTGACTTGACACCTACACACTGACTGACTTGACATCCACACACTGGCTGACTTGACATCCACACACTGGCTGACTTGACATCCACACACTGGCTGACTTGACACCTACACACTGGCTGACTTGACACCTACACACTGGCTGACTTGACATCCTACACACTGGCTGACTTGACACCTACACACTGGCTGACTTGACACCTACACACTGGCTGACTTGACACCTACACACTGGCTGACTTGACATCCACACACTGGCTGACTTGACACCTACACACTGACTGACTTGACATCCTACACACTGACTGACTTGACATCCACACACTGACTGACTTGACATCCACACACTGGCTGACTTGACACCTACACACTGACTGACTTGACACCTACACACTGACTGACTTGACATCCACACACTGACTGACTTGACACCTACACACTGACTGACTTGACATCCTACACACTGACTGACTTGACACCTACACACTGGCTGACTTGACATCCTACACACTGACTGACTTGACACCTACACACTGGCTGACTTGACATCCTACACACTGGCTGACTTGACATCCTACACACTGACTGACTTGACATCCTACACACTGGCTGACTTGACACCTACACACTGGACTGACTTGACACCTACACACTGGCTGACTTGACACCCACACACTGGCTGACTTGACACCCACACACTGGCTGACTTGACATCCACACACTGGCTGACTTGACACCTACACACTGGCTGACTTGACACCCACACACTGGCTGACTTGACACCCACACACTGCCTGACTTGATCCCCACAGAACGTGACACGACGGGCGTTCAAGAAATGACACAACTCTCTGCAGGCCGTCAACAGATTCCTTTCACACAACATCGCGTTGGGCAAAGATGTCCTCTGCGCTCCCAGACTGCCAGCCAATGCCCTAATGGCAAGACGACTGTTTAATGTTCCTTGTGTCTCTCCTTGCGTCGTGTTCGCCTCGTCCAGTCAGGCGGGCCGGGCACATACAGATATGATACCTATCAATACGTTACCTTTAAATATTTTACTCTGTGTTAGTGCTTTATACTCTCCCGTCCTCTGCCATCTCGTAGTGACCTTGCCCTCTTTGTGCACCTTGACCTCGGCGTATACCTTCACCTCGTCGTGTATCTACCACTGGAAATATACCTTCACCTTGGCATATACAGGGTGTATGTTTAATGACTGTGGAGTTTTTGAAAATATTGCCGTTCCAAGTTTTATATTCGCCCTCTGTAGAGTTGATGCAACATAATAGGTAAATACAAAACTTGGACCGGCAATATTTTCAAAAACTGCACAATCATTAAAAATACACCCTATACCTTCACCACAGCATATACGTTCACCCCGGGGTGTGCCACCACCTGCTCCACCTCAGCACTTACAACACACTATACGAACAGTGACACGCCCAACACGGCCAGCGGTGGAGACCCAATGCCAGTCATTCCTGTGCAGATTTACAATGTCTACCATTTGTGCTGCAGGGACGTGAATTTTATTGTACAGGTGAATGTTGTCGTGTCGTAAACCAGAGTTCACCCAGTATTGATCCCTTGACTTGTATAATATATTTCACGTCCCCTGGCTGATCCCTTCCTACAGGCAGGTTTAGTTGCTGTTAGCTGTGCTTTCCCTTGCTTATACTTTCTCTGTGTTTCTCATTATAATAACTCTCTGTTCTACTGTCAGCTGTCCGTGAACAATGAGCTAAAACATCACATGGAGTGGTCCCTTACTGCCTAGTTTTCTACTGTGATGACTCTAGTGTTGTTGTGTACCTAGACGTACCGCTATAAATCGTGTTTCATTACTACTGTTGACTTTTTGACACCGTTTGTCGTTAGTATGATTGAACTGCTGTTGCCTACCTTCAGTGCGCTGTTTACAAATAATCCACATTGTTTGATCCACTTAGTCTTAGTGATGTTGTTCGCGTGAATCAATACCACTAGAGAATTTGTTTGATCCTAGAACAATTATTCTCATGAATCACAGAGGAAATTGGAGGAAAGGGCACTAGTCACAGGCGCTGGAACTTCAATAACCCTTCCCCAAGACGCGCAGAGGCATTCGTGGAGGGCAACAACAACAACAACAACAACAACAACAACAACAACAACAACAACAACAACAACAACAACAACAACAACAACAACAACAACAACAACAACAACAACAACAACAACAACAACAACAAGTGGTGTTGTTTATATATGTTAAAACATATATTTACAGAGTTTGGCACTTCAGATAAGGACACGAGTCTACAGTGAGAACGCTATCAAGCTCTGACTTGCTCGCAATGTCCGAAGTCATGACTCGGTTATTAAATAAATTCAAAAAGGTAAGTACAGGAAACGGAATGGAGGAGCATGTATAACATTTATACACATGTGGAAATCCAACACGAGGAAAGCAACTGTGACTTCATGTCAGTGCTGCTGGAGACATCTGATAATTTGTTTTTTTCGCGTTTCCATCCTGTTTCAGGATATTGCGGTAAACACCAGCATCTTTCAGCTGTATATTGATTCCTAGGCTAGATTATGCTCATCAGCACGCCGTGACTTTCTGAGCAACCGGCTCCATACTCTCATAAGTCACTGGCGCGACTCGAACCATTTCTAATTCTCGTGCGGTCATGACAACCACGAGAGTATTCGGGGTTAACGGAGAAAGCTGCTAACTCCTCGGCCACATCTGATAATACACACACACACACTGCTGGACCCAGGGAGTGGGAAAACCTCAATGATCATCGTCTGGGTCTCGCCCTGACCTAGGTACCGCTTAGCGTGGACCCGACTCTGGTCAATGATGGCCGCCCGAGTTGTCTCGCGTCTAGACCAGGTGATGCTGGCGGTGATATAGATCTGGCCCTTATATCCAGTAGTCTCTCCCTTGGCAGGTTGAACCATGTTGGGAGTGCAAGAATGTGATCGTTTGCCGTGGGTCATCCCCGTAGTTAGAGGAATATCATAAGACGAGAGAAATGTAAGCACGTGTTTCATTGGCCACCAGCAGCAGACGAGAGAGGAAGCTTATTGTGTGTATTACGCCACAGTGCCAGAAACAGAATGGTTAGAACTTTCACCTCAACACCGCGGTGGGGAAGGCATGGGTGGACACATAGCAATCACCAAGAGAGACAGATATACAGTCCACGGACGATAGGAAGGAGCGGAACCAGGATGAAGAGAAACGATCTAGTGATTGTAACATTTGCCAAGACAGACAGACAGACAGACACACACACACGCGCGCGCACGCACGCACACACGCACACACGCAGACACACACACACGCGTGCATACACACACAGAGGATAGGAGTTCTAGCAGCGCCGTG
This sequence comes from Cepaea nemoralis, assembly GCA_014155875.1. Taxonomy (NCBI): domain Eukaryota; kingdom Metazoa; phylum Mollusca; class Gastropoda; order Stylommatophora; family Helicidae; genus Cepaea; species Cepaea nemoralis. The sequence goes on from JACEFZ010013214.1 coordinate 97,453, forward strand.
TGACAAATGACAATCCCAATCCCCCAGCGCCGTGTGTCAACTCCAGTCTTTCAGCGCCGTGGTCAACCCCAGTCTCCCAGCGCCGTGTGTCAACCCCAACATTCCAGCTCCTGGAGACAACCTCAATCTCCCAGCCCGTGGTTGCGGGTGTGTGGGTGGGTGTTGGAGAATATGTGGGTGGGTGTGTGCGTGTCGGTTATGGGATGGGTGGGGGATGTGTGTGCGGGTGGTGGCATGTATGTGTGGGTGGCGGCATGTATGTTTGCCTGGGTCTGTGTGAGTGCGTGGAGGTATGTGTTTGTGGGTGGGTGGGGGGAGGTGTGATGGGTGGGGGATGTGATGGGTGGGGGATGTGAGGGTGGCTGCGGGATGTGTGGGTGACTGCGGGATGTGAGGGTGGATGGCGGATGTGTCTCACAACATTGCAATATGCACTGTTTATGTTTACAACTTTCATTTGACAATATTTTTTTTCCCATGTGAATGCATCATGCGTAATATGCATTGTTTATGCTTACAAAATCCATTTGACAATGTTTGTTTTTCCCCTATGTAAATGTAACATGCACATTTGATGAATGAAAGATGAGTGATTGAAAGGGCCGAATGTAAGACGGGCCTGCGTGCCCAATTTGTTACCCTTTTAAAATAAAGTGCGTTCGTTCGTTCGCTTTAGCCCCGGGTGACAACTCCAATCTTCCAGTGCCGTGTGTCAACCCCAGTCTCATAGAGCCGTGTGACAACCCCAATATCCCAGAGCGGTGTGAAAACCCAACACATTCCCTTCTACCCAGTTTAGTTCCAGGTCAATGGAAAAAAAATATCCCTATCGGGATTCGAACATACGGCGATCGGACAAGCAGGCAAACGCGCTAGCCGATGTGCCAGTGCGGCGTTCACTGTGATTGTACATTTGTTATGTTGCTCTCTGTCTTATCATAGCAGGTAACGTGACACAATGATTGTAATTATGTCGTTTTCTGTCATGTCGTGGCGGGTAATGTGACACAATGATTGTAATTATGTTGCTCTCTGTCATGGGGGGTAATGTGACACAATGATTGTAATTATGTCGTTCTCTGTCATGTCATGACGGGTAATGTGACACAATTATTATAGATATATGTTGTTCCAGCTGTCAGTACAAGTGAGTGATCTTCTCTACTTATACACAGTTGTCCACTTATTGGAGTGGACACTCGGTCCAGTCAACCGTTGTTGCCTTTCTCTTGTTCTGTGTCCGTCAGCTAGCAACTGCAAGTGTTTGACCACAGCTCAGTGCCCAGTTCTAGGCATGTAGTATCGTGTTTACATGTTCTGCCCTGTATTCTATCTGTGCAGCTATTCCTTCTGTAATGTTGACACTATTACTGTGTTTACATGTTCTGTCCTGTATTCTATCTGTGCAGTTATTCCTTCTGTATTGATGACACTATTATTGTGTTTACATGCTCTGTCCTGTATTCAATCTGTGCAGTTATTCCTTCTGTCGCGTTGACATTCAACGACCCACTAATAATTGCTTTATGCTTTGTTGGAGCTTGTTAAACCACGCCCGCCCCTCTCCACACGTTCTCACTGTAAGGTGATCTAGTACTGGGGTGACTTTCACACTCCTCTCCCCACCTTCAGCCCAGACGAGATATCACCAATCCCACAGCCATGGTCCTCACACCTCCTGGTCCTATTTAGTACCGCCATACGGCAGTGGAGAAGTGACCTCTGACCAGGCTTACATGACGTTGATGTCGATGTTTTCTGGACAAATCTGTACACGGGGAGGGGCATGACACACATCAACAACCGTCTGCTTGTGAAGAAACAAACAAGGACGGCGTGGGTGTAGAGAATGTCACTTCAACAGGTGTCATACCTGGCAGAAACAGGTTGGCCACCTACTTGTCTGACTGACACGCGGGACAATTCAGAGACTAATGCCACTACTCAATCATGGCTGTGATAATGAGATATTTGATCACTGTAGAATGTTTCACAGCAGGACACAAGTGGCTGGATTCACACGATACTGGCGTAACTGCTAGCTGAGGTGTCTGTCTATAATAGCTGCATAATAATTGTCTTTCATTTGGGCTCAATAAATGGTGTTTCGGCATGTGTGGGGTCACTCAAGGGTGTTTCGACATATCAAGGTGCCTCGGCATTTGTGGGGTCAGTTAAGGGTGGGTCGGCGTCTGGGGAGTCAGTCAAGGGTGGATCGACATTTCTGGGCCCAATCGAGGGTGTTTGGGCATGTATGGACTTAGTCAAGGGTGGGTTGGCATATTTGGGCCTGTCAAAGTGTTGGGTAGGACATAGATAGGACAAGAGACAGAATAGGGGTAAGGACAGATATGACGTAGATAAGGACCTCTACAAGGGAGTAGATAGAGTAGAGACAGAACGCAAGCTATAACTTAGAACAGTTATAAGACAGGACTTTGATGGGGACACGGACGTCTCATATCTAGAACACCAGCGGGACCAACCCCGAGGATAGGGCGGGGGACGCTAGTTCACGGGACAACACCCGTAACAGACTAAGCAGTAGTACAACCCAAGGTTGGCATGAACAAGACTACTGTACTACGTGACGAATAGAACAGCACGGGGGTTTGCTGACCGCACGGGATTTAGGACGACCAGGCCAGCCAGCCGAGTGAACTTAGGCTGACGGGACAGGACAGCTTTCCAGACAGGACGTGTGTGATTTTCCGAGAGCCAATATGTAGTTTACGAGGGCGCAAGTTAACGATAGCGAGAGTTGAGTTTGTATCTGATTGTGTATGAGTATTGGGAAGAAAGGCGACCACTGTATATTTAGACAGGCAGTCACCGCCTGGTCATGATTGTGTAATATCTCAGGTTCGCCTGAATAAAGATGTATAAATTCCATCCACGCAACTGATGTTTCTTTGAGGTGTGGATGAAGTAGCGAGAGTGCCTGTATGCAATATAGGATGTTGACAGGCCCCAATCAAAAGTGTTTGGGCATATTTTTTCTCAGTCAAGGGTGGGTCGGCATATGTGGGCTCAGTCAAGGGTGGGTGGACATATGTGGGGTCACAATCCTGACATACCGGATGTGAAGTCAGTCACAGGCAATGTGGGAGCAGGTAACTTTGCGATGATGATCATGATGGTATGAGCGTCGGTTGTTCAGAAAGCAATGGCAAACTACTGAACGTAAACGTACCTTCTCAATCACAAGCCCTCAATAACTGCCGGGGTTTATTGCGACGTCCTGAAAAGGACACACACGCACGCACGCACGCACACACACACACACACACACACACACACACACACACACACACACACACACACGCACAGGTCAACAAGCTATCGTGACGAGCCGCGTACTGCTGTATTTGTCTTTCTGATGTTACTCAGCGTGGAAGTTACACACAATTTAAGTATCACGCCGGGGACAGACAGACATATAGAGAGAGAAAGACAGTCTGCCAGTTTATATCACAAACTGCCCAGGATGTCCCACAGATTAGTCTCTGCCAGGATGTCCCACAGATTAGTCTCTGCCCAGGATGTCCCACAGATTAGTCTCTGCCCAGGATGTCCCACAGATTAGTCTCTGCCCAGGATGTCCCACAGATTAGTCTCTGCCCAGGATGTCCCACAGATTAGTCTCTGCCCAGGATGTCCCACAGATTAGTCTCTGCCCAGGATGTCCCACAGATTAGTCTCTGCCCAGGATGTCCCACAGATTAGTCTCTGCCCAGGATGTCCCACAGATTAGTCTCTGCCCAGGATGTCCCACAGATTAGTCTCTGCCCAGGATGTCCCACAGATTAGTCTCTGCCCAGGATGTCCCACAGATTAGTCTCTGCCCAGGATGTCCCACAGATTAGTCTCTGCCCAGGATGTCCCACAGATTAGTCTCTGCCCAGGATGTCCCACAGATTAGTCTCTGCCCAGGATGTCCCACAGATTAGTCTCTGCCCAGGATGTCCCACAGATTTGTCTCTGCCCAGGATGTCCAAAATGCTAGTGTCTGTCCATGAAGTCCCACAGACTGGTGTCAGCCCAGGATATCCCACAGACCAGTGTCTGCCCAGGATGTCCCAAATGCTATTGTCTGCCCCAGGATGTCCCACAGACCCGTGACTGCCCAGGATGTCCCAAATGCTATTGTCTACCCAGGATGTCCCACAGACTGGTGTCAGCCCAGGATGTCCCATAGACTAGTGTCTGCCCAGGATGTCCCACAGACTAGTGTCTGCCCAGGATGCCCCACAGACTAGTGTCTACCCAGGATGTCCCTCAGGCTAGTGTCTGCTCAGGATTTAGGCATGTGGACAATGAAGTAGATAGAAAATAGATGAATGGATAAGTAGCTAGAAAAGCTGGATGAATAGGCTGATAGGTATTTGGTTAGCTAGGTAAACAGGTGAGTAGGAATGTAGTCAGGAAGGAGGTAGGTAGGAGAATTGTTAGATAGGAATGAAGATAATGAATAGGTAACAAGATGGGTCAACAGGTAGCTATTTATGTTGGTAGGTAGACAGGTAGAAACATTGATGGATGAATAGGTAGGTAGGTTGACAAATGTATAAATAGTTAGATAAGTATATAGGTATGTCGTTAGGTAGGTGAGCAGGTAAGTAGATAAACAAATTTATGGATAGGAAGGTGTGAGATATAAGGGTGGGGCGGTAAGAGATTGTAATTTACATTATTAAATCATTCCAGAAATTGACACGACTTCGGCAGGGAAAGAAAAGAAATCTGGCCCACAGGTGTGACCCTTCCTGGCAAACTCTGGGGAACCAGAGAATAGATGCATCAACGATGATCTATGGAGGAGGAGGAGGAGGAGGAGGAGGAGGAGGAGAGGAAGAGGAAGAGGAAGAAGAAGAAGAGGAAGAAGAAGAAGAAGAAGAAGAAGAAGAAGAAGAAGAAGAAGAAGAAGAAGAAGAAGAAGAAGAAATAGAGGAAGAAGAAGATAAATAATAATATTAATAATAATAATAATAATAAGAATTTCTTAAACTGATGTGAAATTAGATCTAAATAACTCAAAACCTATTAATTTAATAAAAGATCTA
>JACEFZ010013215.1:0-60218 GCA_014155875.1 Cepaea nemoralis
CTTTCTTAAAACATCATCATCATCATTGCAAGAGCAAACACAGCAGGAAATAGCTACAAAAACTGAAGAGGAGTTGTCTGACTGGGATTTGGCAGATCTGGAATAAACTTCATTCTAATATTCAGTGATAATAATAAATTATAATGTGCTACTTTATAACATTACAAATGAATACCGCCAGTGCTTGTTTTAGTGATTTCCCAAAAAATATTATTGCAATTTAGTGCTTTTTTGGCCCGAGAGTAGTTCTGATTGTGATTTGGCGGATCTGGAATAAACCTCATTGTAATATGAAGTGATAATAATAAATTATACTGTGCTACCTTGTTACATTCGTAATAAAAACAGTTGGTGCTTTTTTTTGTGTTTTCCAAAAATTTTGGTGCTTTTTATTGCTTTTTAGGGTCGATGTTGGTGCCTTTTCATCAAAGGGAGATGGATTCCCAACAATGGAACACAGGATCAAGATCTGGAGAGCTCGTGCATACTTAACAATAAGTGCAGATGAGCAGCACCCTCTGCATGACGCTATATTCAGAGAAAATTGTGACAGGCTAAAAAAGGGCAAATCATGGATGGGTCGGGTGGAAGTTGTCGTCAGACAGGACTGCAATCTTACCAGTATCAACCCCGGCAAGGAATGAGTGCCGGTGCTTCCAGCTTTTAAATGCACTTTCTCCTGCATTATCACACTCGACAGACGGTGCAGAGAGCAGAACCCTGCCGCTGTCAATGCAGAGGTCAACGCGCTCATCTATGAACACTCAGACATCTCCGAAGTGCTGATCTATACAGCTGGATCCGTTGTAAAGCAGCAGAGAAATCGTTCAGCGGGCCGAACTGTTCAAGAATCCAGCAGTGCCCACTCATCTATGAACACTCAGTTAGCCCCGAAGTGCTCATCTATACAGATGGATCTGTTGTAAAGCAGCAGAGAAGTGCGTGGGCATTTACAGCCCGTTCAGCAGGCCGAACCGTTCAAGAATCCAGTGGTTCCCACTCTATGACCACGAGCAGCATGACGATGGAGGTGATGGCAGTTACACAGGCTTTCATATGGCTGGAATCACAGCATTATACCAACGTGTGTGTACTAAGTGATCAAATGAGCATGATTCAGAAGGTCGAAGCTGGATCTGTACGTAGACTGAGTCGCTGCGGAAGTCTGTTGTCTGTAAAGTCACCTTCATCTTCGTTCCGGGGCATGCGGAAGTCGAGGGAAATGAACGAGCTGATAAACTGGCTGGCTCTGCACCCTCTGTAGATGGCCAGCCCATGGATCGTGCCGATGTTATTAACGCCCTTAAAGATATGGCGAGAAAAGAGGACTTTGACATCAGTGAATCCACATCGCTGTCCAGGATGAAAGACTTGGGAGTAAGAATCGGCACGGCCAGACGCGAGAGGTACATCGGGAAAACGAGGTGCCTCGTCAACCAACACAGAACTGGCACTATTTGCCACTGGACGCTGATGCATATGCTGCGGGGAGGATCTGAGCACATATGGACCTGTCCAGAGAGCAATGAAGATACCCCAACTGATAACTAACTAACTAACTAACTAACTAACTAACTAACTAACTAACTAACTAACTAACTAACTAACTAACTAACTAACTAACTAACTAACTATCTAACTAACTAACTAACTAACTAACTAACTAACTAACTACTTAACTAACTAACTAACTAACTAACTAACTAACTAACTAACTAACTAACTAACAGGAGTGAGACAGGGATGTGTGCTTTCTACTCTGCTATTTAATATCTACATGGACAGAATATCCAAAGAAGCAAGTCTTGACAGAACTGATTCAGAACATTTAGAACTCTTTACTCCAAATGAAACAACTGATCCACAGGAAATAAATGAACTTCTGTTTGCAGATGATCAGTGCCTGTTTTACAGCGATAAGGGCAGACTACAAAATCATATTATTAATCTGAGTTCAACGTGCAGCAGATACAATATGAGTATAAATGCAGTGTAAAGGAGCTGGATATTTATAGAGAGAAGTAGGACAAAGAAGGATGAAAAGAAAGGACAGAGACAGGACATAGATAAGGTCCTTTACAAGAGAATAGATAGAGAAAGACAGTATTAGGAGATAGAACTCCAAAAAGTTCTAGGAAAGGACCTAGACAGGACACGCACGTGTCATAGCTAGGACATAACTAGGACATAACGGGATTAACTCCCGAGATAGGACAGAGGACGTTAACCAAGGGGACTACCCGTAAACAGACTGAACAATAGTACAGCTGAAGGTTAACGAGGACTGGACCACTGGACTGCGTGACAAGTGACTCAGCACACCGTGCGGCTGACCGCACGAGAACTGAGGACCAGTAGCTGAACCAAACCTGTAAATTCAGGCAGACCAGACCCGACAGTTATAGCGACAAGACCTGTGTGTTTACTCTCGCCATCTGTGTAGTGTAGAAAGGGCGCAGTTATACGTAGCGAGTGTAAAGAATGTATTTGAGTATTGAATGCCATTCATGTATGCTCGAGACACGAGCTGTATATTATGTAGAATAAATCCGGATTCATTATATACCATTCGTACGAAACGTGTTTGTGATCGTGAGGTATGAATGAAGTGACCCGCATGCCTGTGTGAATTCAGGTTGTTGACAAGCTGTAAAGAGTGGTGTCAGATAGTGGTTTATGAACCTACGACCTACTGTGGTCAAGAACGGTTGTCAGAACGGTGTGAAAGAACTCATTGCTCATTAACAGTAGCAAAATTGACAAGAGAGTGATTGTTTTCAGTAGGACGACACTAAGAGCGAAATTGCAAAGTTTGATGGTTTGAAACAGAATGACAGCGTAATGGCAAGAAAGATTGCAGAGCAAGATTTAGAACTGTGTAAAGTGCGAAAATAAGAGCGCTTATGTAAGAAAGATTCCGTGTGGAAAAGTGTAACAATTGTGAAATAAATAACAAATATTAACATGTTTCACAGAGATGTTTCAGGTGATGTCTAACGGCAGTGAAGACACGACGACAATTGACAACGACAAACGACAGACAAAAATTTAATACATCAATTTCGCATTTCAGCATCCCGTCAGAGCGAATCACGACACAGAAATAGTTTTAAGTACGATATCAACTTGTATGTTTATATTTTCTAAATATTAATTGTTGCTGCTCTATGTAACAGAATGCAGAATAGACGCATTCAGAACATCAGTTCATCCTGAGATAGAGAAAAACAACTCCCAGTAGGCCCAGGAAAGCTGAAAGTTTTCAGATAAGTACATATATAGGTTTGATAAGTATAGCATCTTATTTTTGATTGCTGTAAATAATGAGAAATATTATAGAAGAATTTTTTTTTATTTGATTGTGTATATGAGTGTTAACAATGATGTCAACATTAGGAGAGTGCATACAAGCAGGTAAAGACCTTGGATATAGTGGTGATAAATTAGAGAAATGGGCGAAAAACGAATTTAGAGAATACACAGACAGAAAGGCAGCAATTAAAAAAGAGGCTAAACACGAGTGAAAGAGATGAACGAGCACAGGAACGCCAGCATCAAAAAGACCTTGCAGAACTGGCTGAAGCCACCAAATTAAAAGAATTAGAAATAAAAGGAAAACAACTTTAAATTGAGGCACAAACGCAAGTAAAGATGAAAGAACTGGAGATCGAATCTCACGTACAGATTGCTACCACTAAATTAAAGAGTAAAGAAGAAGAGAATAAAGTTCAACAAGTACAAAGGGATAGTCAAACCCTTCTGCCAAGGTGACTCCATATCTGCATGGATCGAGAACGTGGAATTCCAGCTTAAATTCCAGGAAGTTCCACGAGAACATTGGGCGGTGATCTTATATGAAGAACCTCTCGGGGGAGCCCTTAAAGGTGATAGAATCTATCCCCCAAGAGCTTAGAAGTAATTATGATTACATCCGGCAACGCATTATGCAACATTTTTTGCTAGATGCCCCAGGTTACCAAATTCAGCATTCTAAACTAAAACCTAAAGCAAATTAAACGTTCATTGACTATGTTTCTAACGTACAAAGTTTATTCAGTAAAGTGGCTGAACGCTGCAAAGGTAAATAAAAGCTTTGAAAAGCTCAAAGACTTGATGATAATGGACAAAATCATCTCAACTGTACCTACTCCCTTTGCAAAGTTTTTACAGCAAGCTGATGTCGAGTCATTAGAACAGCTAGAAAAACGGGGGTCCGCATATTTTTCCTCAAATAGGGACATATTTAAATCATCTATAGAAGAGTCTGAAATAGTGGCTTTTGCCAAAAGTAAACCTCAAAAATCATTTCAAATGAGAGATAAACCAAAAACAAAGCCACCTCAATGTCCATATTGTCATTTATATCATGATCAGTTTTCTATGTGTGACAAGAACCCAGGATATTCATCTCACCTGGAGATGATGATAAAGAAACAAGAGAACAAAAGAAACACGTATAGACGTGCAGTCAAATGCTTCTTTTGCCGGGCGTTTGGTCATTATAGTTCCAGGTGTGTTGGACGTCAGAGATTGAGAGCCAGTAATGTGGTACTTGTAGATACTTCATCTGAGTGTGAAAGCGATCATGAGTGTGAGAATGAGGAAAAGTTACCATACGGAGAGAATGTTGTAACTGCAAGTGATGTACTAAATTTTGATAAATGTGTAACATGCCACCACTTTCATGAAGACGGAGTGCTAAAATGCGGGCACACAGTACCGTTTTCCAGTGAAAACGCTAACGCAGCATCGCCTCCAGAGGCAAATTAGTTTTCCACGACGGAATGGCTAATAACAAGCCCTGCCAGTGTTTTATCGATAGCGGAAGTACCTTGATTGTCCTTAGGAAGAAATTGGCTAAGCCAGAAGACTATACAGGCGGGTTCGTTAAGTGCCATACCTTTTCGGGTAACATAGTAAAATACCCGCTAGCAAAAGCCCGTATAGACACTCCATTCCTGTCCGGCACATTTACGTGCGCCATCTTGCACAATCCGTGTACCGATCTGATAATCGGGTGCCTACCAGAGCTAAAGAACTGTACCGCAAAAGAAATAATAGCCTGGAGAGAAACCAATAAGGCTAATGCGGTAACCAGGTCAGAAACACAAAAACAACAAGACGACCTGCAAAAAGAAATGCTACACCTTATATCACCAAGTGGTACAGTAAATAACACCACCAAAGAAAAGTTCATAGAGGCGCAACGCGCCGACCCATCTATTTAAACCTATTTCAGATTTGTGGGCGAGAAACCAAAAATGACCAAAAACGCGTCATGGCATTTTAAATTACACAATGGATTTCTCACTAGAAATTACAAGATAGACAACCACGAAATTCAGCAAACGGTACTACCTGTCAAACATCGACAAACAGTCTTACGAATCGCACACGATTCGCCGTTTGCTGGACATTTAGGCTATGATAAGACAAGAGCCAGAATCTTAGCTCATTTGACTGGCCAAATTTTTTTAGAGATATTAAATATTTTTTCCTCCATGTACCTTATATCAACAATTAGAAAGAAAGTGTAAACATTTGACAGCATAGGACCAATCCACAACATTGGCCTCTAAACAGAAACATCAGACAAAAGACGAACACAATGCAACTACACCAAGTAATCAGACTGTAGACGAACACAATACAACCACGCCAAGTACTCAGACAGAAGATGAACACAATGCAAAGACACCCAGCAATCAAACAGAAAACGTACTCAGCGCAACCACAAGAGTGAATCAAACAGAGAACAATGACAAAGAACGACCAGAACCAACAATAGATTTAACTACAACAAGGGACAGTATACATATAAAACCAAAACTGATAGACAACATTTGGTCACATACAACAGACTGGACAAAACACCTACAAAAACTGAGACAAGTCTTCGAAAGCATAAAGTTATTTGGACTTACACTAAAGCCAACCAAAGTTGAGCTTGGCTTGGACAAAATAGACTTCCTAGGCCATACTTTATCTAAAAGCCAATTGCAAACTGATAACAAAATTGTGACAAAAATTTTGAACCTCACTATGCCAGTCACCAAAAAAAAAAAACAAGTGAGGAGTCTACTGGGATTAGTAAACTATTACAATAAGTTCATTCCCAATTTAGCAGAAATTACCAGTGGTTTTTTCAAATCTATTGAAGTCGAATACCAAAATTGATGTGAAAGATGCTATTTTAATGAATGCAATGTCAAAACTTAAGCATCTTTTTAGCAATGTCCCAATCCTTCGGTTGCCTAACCCGAACTTACAATATTTTCTTAGGACTGATGCCAGCACAGTATCCATAGCCGGCGTATTAGGTCAGAAGTATGACGACATTCTACATCCTGTAATATATGTAAGTCGCAAGATTACCCCTACTGAAGCCAAGTATGGATGTCTCGGAATTGGAGGATTTAGCTATTGTGTACTGTGTCCGTAAACTGCATAGACTTTTGGCAGGGACACACTTTGTCATCGAAACTGACAACTCCCCGCTCACAGTCATGGAGACAGGAGTCCATAAGAACAACAGGATCTACAGATGGTCCCTGATACTCCAGAATTATTCATTTTCGGTCAGGCATATTAGAGGCAAATGTAATACACTAGCTGGCATGCTTAGTAGACCTTCGAACTTTGAAGTATCTGAAGTGCCAGAGAAAAACGACGCAACACCATCATCGTCTCTGACATTAGTACCAGATTGTGATCAGACAGATGTGTCGCTATGAAGAAAACTGTCAACACATATGAGTGACTATCTACGTCGATAGCAATATGTTATATTCGACAGAATTAGATACAACATTGTGAATACACACTCCAGGAACATCGCGTGGAATATCGGACAATGTAAATACAAACTATGATATTAAGTGAAGATATTCGAAAAGGAAAAGACGCGACATCATCACCTTACCTGGAACAGATTAGTTTAACTAGTGTAGGAATTGAAAATGTATGTATTAGTATTTATAAATAGTATATAAATGTAAAATGTATGTAATTGTGATATATAATATATATTTTTTATTGCAGTTTCATATAGTACTATAGTTTCTTATGTGTAGTTAGTTTATAAGAACATAACAACTTTAAGTTTCGTAGATTAATAACACCTATTTCTCTATTCCCATTTACATACAGGGATAATTAGTCTTATAAATAATTACCTTATGTTAATCACATCCTATGAGTCTCCTAAGAGACTATCATTCCATAATTAATTAGATAATAGTTAGGACAATCTAGTTAGTTAACACATATTAGTTTAGAAGTATAACATCAGTAAATATTTTTACCATCAAGAATTATAGTTAGATTAAGGGAACCAACACATTTAACCCCATTTCATTTAATTACTTAAATTATCTTCCCTAGTTAGTAAATCTCAGTACACAAAAGTAGAACATATTTAAATAGAGTAGTTATTATACTTAGAATGAGGCCAATCAACCCAGTCAACTTGTAAATATTGTATTAAAAAATACACAGTGCTAATATATCGCACTATTATTCGGCTCAGAAACGTGTAGACTGAGCCAAAACTATTGCGCATCTTTTTATTTTTTTCAGTAGTTATTTTTTTTCTCATTATATTTTACAATAGTATCTTAATGACATAACATGGTTTTTTTTTAACATGTGAGAACTGAATGTGCGAGAGAAAGACGAGAACAAGGATAGAGTGAATGTATTAAATATAAGGCGAGGGAACAATGTGCAAATTTTTTCCGCATCCAAGCGTTTTTATAATTTGTCTGCGTCTTAGGTGTGACACATGTGCTTGTGTGGTTTATGTGTGTTGTTGCCATTAATACATTACATATATAGGAACAATTTTAAGCTTCCTAGGTCGGCAAAGGCAGTCACAAATTAAGCAAACGCATTCATTCGTGACTGCATAAACCAACCTGCGACGCTTGAAAAACATCATTCAGTAAATTATAAACATACACCTATGTTTCTGATTTAAACATACATTAAATTTAACTAAACACGCAAATCAACCAGATATACTTACAGATAAAAATGCAGACAGCAATAAAAGGAAAGGGGGGGGGTGGGGGGGACTCATGAACAGGGGACATAACAGACTTACTAAATGCTGAAGACACATTAAAAGATTTAGCCACAAACGGAAGTTAGAGAGGTGAACATCAGCACACACACAACATGTAATAGAGTTGGAGAAATGAATTTATATTCATGTATTGTACCCGTAAAAGGGACAATCTGTGCGGGATGTCGGTCAATCGACATTTTGAAAAGCAGGTCTTATAGACAATGGCTTTGGTTAGTTACAGCTCTCATAGATGTAATGTGAATGAGTATTCACTCTGGCCAACAGTACAGTTGTGCAGCACTGATTAATAAGCCAGTGGATAAGTACGACATAGTGACATCAGACGGTCATAAGTTAGTGGTTATACCCAAGACATGAGTACTTAACCCTACCCGCACTTGACAAAATTAGACCCAACTAATTTTTAGATATTAAACAGATTGCGTCACACCCATGAGCTAAATTTGGTGACGCAATACGGGGGGGGGGGGACGAGAGCGTATCAAGGAGCTGGATATGTATAGAGAGAAGTAGGACAAAGACGGATGAAAGGAAAGGACAGAGACAGGACATAGATAAGGACCTTTACAAGAGAATAGATAGAGAAAGACAGTATAAGGAGATAGAACTCCAAACAGTTCTAGGACAGGACCTAGAAAGGACACGCACGTGTCATAGCTAGGACATAACTAGGACATAACGGGATTAACTCCCGAGATAGGACAGAGTACGTTAACCACGGGGACTACCCGTAAACAGACTGAACAGCTGAAGGTTAACGAGGACTGGACCACTGGACTGCGTGACAAGTGACTCAGCACACCGTGCGGCTGACCGCACGAGAACTGAGGACCAGTAGCTGAACCAGACCTGTGAATTCAGGCAGACCGAACCCGACAGTTAGAGCGACAAGACCTGTGTGTTTACTCTCGCCATCTGTGTAGTTTAGAAAGGGCGCAGTTATACGTAGCGAGTGTAAATAATGTATTTGAGTATTGAATGCCATTTATGTATGCTCGAGAAACGAGCTGTATATTATGTAGAATAAATCCTGATTCATTATATACCATTCATACGAAACGTGTTTGTGATCGTGAGGTATGAATGAAGTGACCAGCATGCCTGTGTAAATTCAGGTTGTTGACATACAGCCAAATCCAAAGTAATGCAAGTTAGCAGATCGCCGGGCCCATTAAGTATACAGATAAATAGCACAACTCTGAAACAAGTTAAAAAATTCAAATATCTTGGAAGTATGATCACAGAAGATGGCAGATTGGACAGAGAAATCGAAATCAGATGTCAAAAAGCTGGGACACTTACATATCAACTATCATCCATACTGAAAATTATTGTGGGCCAGAATTTTGTTCAAAAAAAATCATTTATTTGCATAAAATATTGTTACATTTGTGAATGCGACATATACATTCATATACATTTGACAACATTATATTCATAATATGGTATAATTACCTACCTATTACCTGTTGGCGATGATGGTTGAGTAATCATTTGCTCCCATGTATACCAAAAAATTTAATAGAACCTTTCTCATACTCCAGGTATTCTCATTCATATTTAGTTTCATGTAAACAAGTTCAAAAGTATTACACAGGAAATCAATTGGGGACCCAATTACCAATCAATTTCCCCGTTAGCCGCTTAGACAGTTACATAAATAAACACACATAGTGTTGTTTGGCGCTCGCAGAAAGTAATGCTGAATCACTTTTGCTTCCGAAAATGGCACTCTTGTATGTATCTAGACTATCCTCCCCACATTAAAAATCGTAGTAAGCATCCTATTTTACAAAGCAAGCCTCAAAACAGATGAATATGGCACATGCTTGAGCGCGTACGTTCTGCTTCGACCGGTCGTTTATTAATCCCCACCGCTTACATGGGACGATCCATAAAAAAGTTTTCCCAAAATTTAGGGCTCACAGTTCCCAGAGGGGCAAGAGCCGCCCCTCTAAGTCCCGCGTCCCTGTGTGTTAGTTATGTTGGGTGACCATCCCGGCCCCTGGCAAGATCAAGTGCAGTAACTACACTTTGATCTTAGCCAAAAGGCCGAAAATATCCCCCCCCCCCCCGTTTATTCCATGCAAAGCATTGTATATTTACAAGGTGTAATGCGTGTTTCTTTTGTTTGTGTATATTACATAGCGTTGCCGTTTAATAGTGTTAAATGTCACATGTGTTAAGAAAACAAATACATACATATACGGCAAAACCACAAGAGGTTGCCAAGCGCAGGGATAATAGTCTTTCATTTCCTCCTGCTGAAATTTCAATCATTCCCAGTAGCAAATTCTTCACTGCAAAGCCCACACCGTGTTGCCATTTTTCTGCCTGCCCTCTACCCTTCCAAAAAAGGTGTAATTATTCTCCCTGAGTGACCCTTCCTCAGCGAGGTGAGTCTCCTGCAGGCCAGCAATATCAATGTTAAGACGATTGAGTTCGGCATCACTTACAACCGTTTTTCTCACATCGTTAATATCGGTCAAGTCAGTGGAAAATCCTGGACACATGGTTCTCACGATCCAGGTTGCAAGCCGTAGCTTGAGGTGTCTATTTTTCTTTGTATTAGTACCTGGTGCATTGGTTTTACAGCCTGCGATTCATAATTTGTCCTAGCCCCAAGCACCCATTGAAGCAGGCAGGCTGTGGCCGATCAGCACCCAATTGACCGGGTGCTGCCCAGCTTGAGGCGGGCGGTAGCTGATCATTGACACCTGTAGGTGTCTCCCACCACAGAGGCAACGCGTGGTGCCCCATGTCTACGCCAACTGACAAGGACTTATAACCCGTAACAGTTGCCTTTCGCTTTGATTCCGAGACCTGTTAAGCCCAGGGATGGAGTTATTGCCTCTTCATAGCACAAATCCTGGGCTAAAATATAGAGATCATGTGGTCCCCATGCAGCATGATCCCTCTCTCGGCCTGCCTAGTTTACTCCAGAGGAAAGGTAACACCTCTACATCTGGAACAAGACAAGCTGCAGAAGCTGCCGGATCAGCAAAGCAATGCTCTAACTGTCCGCCTGTCGGAGCTTCGATCCTAGACCAGCCGGCAACCAAGGCTTAGGGCCTGGTCTGCCCTGCCACGACATGTTGTCTTTAGGTTGCATTTCCTCGCACCAGGGTAAGGCTTGTATCTTCCCAATTGCGCTCTTCCGCCCGAATCCGTTGGCACAGTGTGGGGTGTCGGGTTTGGTAAACGCCGCCCAACGTTCGGCGCTAACAGAAAGCAGGTAGTACCGTCTACTGTTATACGGTAGCTCAGTCATATCTGACTAAGACCTGACACCAGATGCCATCAAATATGTTAAAAATTCATTAAGTTAGTTACTTTAGTTACTTCTGTGGTCTAACATATTTTTGGGAAAGCTGGAAAGTACCAATGAAGTATTCACTATAACAGATGTTGGAAATGTCCACCACGGGCTTCAAAACATGACTTTACACGTCTCTTCATATTGTCAAATACCTTCTGCAACGTGTCTGTTGTTATTTCTTGAATGGTAATTCTGATTGATTCTTTCAGGTTCTCAATTGAGTGTACATTAGTTTTGTAAATATTTCCTTCCAAGAAACCCCATAGATAATAATCAAATGAAGTTAAATCTAGAGAACGAGCATGCCAAATTATACGTGATATTATGAGAGTTAGAAAATTTCTTCTCAAAATATAATGATGATCTAGCTGTGTCTGCAGTTGCAACATTTTGCTGGAGCCACGGCTTCTTCAATTTCACGTTCAGCTGATCCAAAAAAAAAAAGGTTCCAGAATGTCAGTACAGTACCGATCAGCAGTTATAGTGTTGAAGAAAACTGGTCCAATAAAACGTTTTCTAAACATCATGCGAAACTCCCGGGAAGGTTAACACGGTCAACAAGTGCCCGCAGAAATCGGATGTGTCGGCCTAACGGCGCAAGAACGCAGCTCAGCTGTAAACAGGCACAACGCAATCACGTCCGAAAAAATCCTCCGGATGAACGCAGCAGAAAAAGAAGAAGTAGAAGAAGAAACGTTTTCTACGACTGCACACCCTTCCCCAATTTTCTCGTCGTAAATAAAATTAGTTGCATATCCTTTACAGGGCCGGCATCCCTGGTCTGGGTGTTACACGACTTTCTCCATAATCCTGGACACTCTCGTAACGTGACGTGACTGCGCGAGAATTGGTAGCGGTTCTCTCCGCGTCGGTAACTTAGGGGCATGTGAGCCGGTCGCCCAGAAAGCAATGGCAAACCACCGAGTACAATCCCGCCAAGAAATTCAACAATCAGCTAAAAGATGCTGATGTTGACAGCGATGTCCTGTAAAGGATATGCGAAAAAAAAATCCTTTACAGGGCATTGCAGTCAACACCAGCATGTCCTGCTGTTGTGATCTCTTGGCAAGCCTACGCTCAGCAGTCCTCCATCGCTCTCCGAATGACCGGCATCCATACCATTTCGTAAAAATACCAACGTAAGACGGTTTGCTGCCAAATCGTAGCCACGTAGCGAGAAAAACAAAATTATTCGTACTAACAAACCATTCTGTACACGACATCTTGTTATGGTTGGTGTTGTTTATCTTGTCTTCTGATGTCCACATTTTGTCCCCTGTCAGCTTCCTTGGAACCTCTATATTTTATTTATTTATTTATTTATTTATTTATCTATTTATCTATTTTTGTTGCATGATTATGACATAGCCATGTACCACTCGAGCCGAAGTGCAGTAAGAACACAAGAAGGTATATCAGATATGTTCACAGTCAATACAGGAGTGATTAAAATGTTACAGATTGGGCATCGGAAACGTTCGAGTACTGTACCGGAAATGTGCATCATTTAGTCAACGCCGACCCATTCTCGAAAAACTACTCTACGGAAACTCTTACAAGAAACACAGCTCGGCGACGGAACAGTCAATGTCGCGGGATTTCAGGGATTCTTTAACAGGTGGCACCTCGGACAGGCCATTCTGGTCCGCAGCAATATACTGGTGTCTGAGATCGATATGTCCGTCTGGAACAATGATGCCCTGCAAGTGCAGGCATTAAGAATAATGACGCCAGTGCAGCTTGTAATCGTGAACGTTTATGCGCGAAATGGGAAGGTCGACGTGCGACAATGGCAGAGTTTGTTCGATATGGATGAAAATCATATCATCTACTGTCGGGACATCAATGCCAGAGGCAGTCAATGGGGGAATTGCATCACCAATAGACAGGGAGAAGATCTGGAGGACGCCCTGGCATCTGCTGCCCTAGTCTGTCTGAATGATGGGAAGGTCATTAGAATAGCCACTCGACCAGGTGACTCTGACAGCGTCATTGACTTGGCTCTGGTGTCGCCCACCATCGCACCAAGGTGCCGGTGGGGCACACTGGGATACCACGACAATGACCACTACCCTTGTATCATCCTGATCGAGAAAGACAGGGCCAGGAGTCAAGGAAACAAGACAAATGCCTTCCCGTACGACAACACTGGTCAAGACGCCATAAGCAAAATCAGAAGAAGGAAAACTAACTTCCTCCCGCAGGAGACAAGAAAGATGGTTGCAGCCACCATGGTGGAATGGAGAGGTCGAGAAGGCATGGCTGGGAAAGAGGCAGGCTGTCAAAGACTGGCAAAAAGCCAGAAAGGTCAACATGCCACAGGTTGAGTTGGCGGACCTGAAGACTGAGGTCCATAGGACGATGACTTTATTCAAATCCTGTGCCAAGCAGGCCAAGGCCGAGAAATGGGACGAGTTCTGCACGAAGGTGTGCTCCGAGCGATCTCTTACGACATTCTGGCACCTCCATAAGAGCATGAACGGTGCTGCACAAAGTAGGGGTATTCCAGACTTTCAAGGTACATACCTCATATGTCGGATGCGGATAAAGGTAAGGCCCTTCTTGCACGCTACATAGAGCAGACTGTCCAGAAAGACGAGCCCGCCAGACAGAGGACCACAACGACACTCTCTCAGTTGTACGAGGGGGTCGGGAAGGACGAAGAATGCATAATCACAGCTGAGGCAATACGTGCGATGCTCAGGAAATCACCTAACACCGCCCCAGGCCCAGACGGCATCCGATATGGTGACCTACTGGTGATGTCAGATGATGACATGGAAGAACTGGCCAGAGAATTCAACACCAGTATCCAGAGGGGTCAGATCAAAGAAGAATGGCTACACAGCTACTTGCTGCCGCTGCCAAAACCGAACAAAGACCATTTCAAGATAAGCGGCTACAGAATCATTACGATGCAGAACACTGCTGGCAAGCTACTGGAAAAAATTGTAGCACACAGACTTGCTTGTGACTTGGAACAACTCGGCTGCTTCCCGCCCACACTTGGAGGATACAGACGTAACAAAGAGTCATGGCTGAATGCGGCGGTCTTTGCTCAAGATGTTTATGAAGGATTTCAGGTCAGAGAAGAGACATGTGCGGCCGCCATAGACTTAGAGGACCCATACAATAGAGTATCCTTCGAGCACTTGATGCAAACCCTCCTCAGACTGAAAGTGCACCCTCACCTCGTACGATGGATAGCTGCAGTTTTGCCCCAAAGGAAGGTGGTGCTAAGATGCGGGAGTTGGTCTTCTGAGCAGATAACGATACGTCCAGGATTGCCGCAGGGTTCACCACTGTCACCAGTACTATTCAACGCGTATACGTTGCCGATCACTGAACAACAGTTGGACGGGAGGGGTAGGACTATGTCATTCGTTGACGACATCCTCGTGTATCGACAGGGTGAAGATAGACAGGCGGTTGCCAATGATATGCATGGCGAACTAGATCGAATTTCCTCATGGTGTGCTGATGCCGGTGCCCTTGTCAACCCTGCAAAGACATCGGTTACATGGTTCTCCCTAAACAACCATACTGTGAACACAGACTTGCCGGCAGTAAGAATGAATGGGAGCATTTTGAGTAGAACCCAGTCAACGACATATATTGGCGTGAGGCTTGATCGTAGCCTGTCCTTCAGAGATCATGTCGATTATGTCATAACGAAAGCTCGAAAAGGTTTGTCAGCAATGAGAGTCATGGCGACTGCCAATATCGAGCAAAGACTGCTAATACTTCTGTTCCAAGGACTGGTGCTTTCACGCATCGAGTATGCCCTGGCCATCCTCACTGTCAGCCCTACACAGATTGGAAGACTTGAAAAGTTACAAAACGAAGCCATGCGCATCATTTTGGGCTGCACGAGAGACACCAGCTGTGTAGCAATGAGATACCTCCTTGACTTCCCGACAGTGTTGCCATTTTGACGCTTTTCGCACTAAATTTATTGCTTTTTCAAGTCATTTAGAGCCACAATTGTCCATTTAGCGCGGGGTGTTTCACAATTTTTGGGGGTGCTTTTTAGTGCTTTTTTGGGTGGGTAAAAATTACTTTAAAAATCATTTTGGGGACACTAAAACGTCGAATTTGAACTGAAGCGAGGGAGTAAAACAGTCTTAGTACATTACCGTGCAATATTTAAGTAATTTAACTCCATTTAATACGATTTAGTTGAAGTGAGTGACTGCAACGCGCAGGCAATATGCAATGCGTTAAAAGATTGTTTAAACAAGAATGGACTTGAGATGCAAAGACTAGTTGCACTCGCCACTGACAATGCATCTGTCATGACAGTTGTAAACAATGGAGTATATACAAAATTAAAATCCGTAGTTCCTCATCTGGTACTAGTTAGGTGTGTATGTCATTCCCTTCAGCTGGCAGTGTCACAGGCTGCAGCTGCTTGTCTGCCCAGGAACATAGAGTTCATGATTAGAGAAACATATAACTGGCTTTCTCACTCAAGTCTTCGTCAAGCAAAGTACAGGGAGCTGTTTGCTTTATTAAATGATGGACAACATGTGCTGAAGGTTGTTCAATTAAGCCAGTCCATTCAATCTGCCATTATCAGAATATTGCAACAGTGGGTCGAGCTCAGAACACATTTTGATATAGCAAGACAACGAGCGCTGTTATACAGCAGACCTTCTACATTCTATGTTTAGCGACATGAAAAATTATGTGTATCTCATATTTCTCAAGCATAATCTCGGAGAAGTTCAAAGTGTGAATAAGAAATTCGAAGCAGATATACAGGATCCAACAAAACTACTCAGCGATCTTGTCCAACTTACTGATTCTATCAGTTCAAAGATTGCTATTCCTGGGAAAAAAATAACAGAAAGTGATGCTATTCAGAATTATTTAGATCCTAATCCCAATCTAGGTTATGAGTTTGAGAAAGAAATAGCAGGCTACAAGTTTCCTGATGAGAAAGAAATTCGTGGAAGGTGCATCTAGTTTTTAATAGAGCTGTTGACACAGCTGCGATTACGTTTACCCGAGCGATTACGTTTGCCCGATAATGTTCGAGTTTTGCAGTCCATGTCATGTCTTAGTGGAAGTGAATGTCTACAGCCAATGATGCCTTTGTATATTGGATCTTGCTAAAATGTTTGTAGAATATGCAGCTTCTCTCACCCGCATCGATTTCCAGTGGAGAAAACTTCATCACATGCAGTGGATACAGACCTCTGACATACTTGGACTGTGGGCAGAAATAGCCTCATACAGGGATGCCACCGGTGAAAATCCTTTCCAAGATCTTACAGATTTAGCTTTAATTGTGCTCATTTTACCTCATTCTAGTGCGGACGTGGCGCGTATTTTCAGTCAGATGGGAATTATAAAATCAAAATTGCGGAATAGACTGAGCATAAAGAGTTTGACAGCTGTTTTGACTATTAGATATGGAATGAAAAGATATGGCAAATACTGTCATGATTAAAAACTACTTAAGGATATTCTACGAAAAATTGGATCACAGAAATCATATACACGTTTCTTTAAATCATCATCATCATCATTGCAAAGAGCAAACACAGCAGGAAATAGCTACAAAAACTGAAGAGGAGTTGTCTGACTGGGATTTGGCAGATCTGGAATAAACTTCATTCTAATATTCAGTGATAATAATACATTATAATGTGCTACTTTATAACATTATGAATGAATACCGCCAGTGCTTGTTTTAGTGATTTCCCAAAAAAATATTATTGCAATTTAGTGCTTTTTTGGCTCGAGAGTAGTTCTGCTTGGGATTTGGCGTATCTGGAATAAACTTTATTGTAATATGAAGTGATAATAATAAATTATACTGTGCTACCTTGTTACATTTGTAATAAAAACAGTTGGTGCCTTTTTTTGTGTTTCCCAAAAATTTTGGTGCTTTTTAGTGCTTTTTTGCTTCGATTTTGGTGCTTTTTCATCAAAGGGAGATGGCAACACTGCTACCCGACAATGGAACACAGGATCAAGATCTGGAGAGCTCGTGCATACTTAAAAATAAGTGCAGACGAGTAGCACCCTCTGCATGACGCTATATTCAGAGAAAAGGGTGACAGGCTAAAGAAGGGCAAATCATGGATGGGTCGGGCGGAAGATGTCGTCAGACAGGTCTGCAATCTTACCAGTATCAACCCCGGCAAGGAATGAGTGCCGGTGCCTCCAGCTTTTAAATGCACTTTCTCCTGCATTATCACACTCGACAGACGGTGCAGAGAGCAGAACCCTGCCGCTGTCAATGCAGAGGTCAACGCGCTCATCTATGAACACTCAGATAGCCCCGAAGTGCTCATCTATGCAGCTGGATCTGTTGTAAAGCAGCAAAGAAGTGCGTGGGCATTTACAGCCCGTTCAGCGGGTCGAACCGTTCAAGACTCCATTGGTGCCCACTCTATGACCACGAGCAGCATGACGATGGAGGTGATGGCAGTTATACTGGCTTTCATATAGCTGGAATCACAGCATTATACCAACGTGTGTGTACTAAGTGACTCAATGAGCATGATTCAGAAGGTCGAAGCTGGAGCTGTACGCAGACAGTGGACTGAGTCGCTGCGGACTTCATCTTCGTCCCGGGACATGCGAGAGTCGAGGGAAATGAACGAGGTAATAAACAGGCTGGCACTGCACCCCCTGTAGATGACCAGCCCATGGATCGTGCCGATGTTATTAACGCCCTTAAAGATATGGCGAGAACAGTGGACTTTGACGTTAGTGAATATATATCGCTGTCCAGGATGAAAGACTTGGGAGTAAGAATCGGCACGGCCAGACGCGAGAGGTACATCGGGAAAACGAGGTGCGTCGTCAACCAACACAGAACTGGCACTATTAGCCACCGGACGATGATGCAAATGCTGCGGGGAGGATCTGAGCTCTTATGGACCTGTCCTGGGTGCAATGAAGATACCCCAACTGATAACTAACTAACAAACTAACAGGAGTGAGACAGGGAAGTGTGCTTTCTCCTCTATTTAATATATACATGGACAGAATATCCAAAGAAGCAAGTCTTGACAGAACAGATTCAGAACATTTAGAACTCTTTACTCCAAATGAAACAACTGATCCACAGGAAATAAATGAACTTCTATTTGCAGATGATCAGTGCCTGTTTTACAGCGATGAGGGCAGACTACAAAATCATATTAATAATCTGAGTTCAACATGCAGCAGATACATCATTTCATTCTCATTGGTACCTTGGTCTTGACAGACGATATTTTGTGCTTTAAAAAGGCATAATAAATTTTATCCTATGGCGGTAGCGAATGTGACTGATGAGGCCAATTCGCGCTGTAAATGTTCGTTCACAGTGGGTGCATGTGAACACGTGGTCATGCACCATCTTACGTCTCACACGCTCGGTGTGTGACTTATCTGCAATAATTTTCTCCTTTATCTTTATTCCATTTCTGATGTTTGCCCTCCATGCAACACGTTCAGCGGCGACGTGCTCCCAATGTGCATTATCAATGCCTGTATCAATCATGTCCCGCTTACACGCATCTTTATTTCGTAGTAGAGGCCGACCCTAAGATCTCTTACCCATCTGCAGCAGATACAATTATGAGTATAAATACAGCCAAATCCGAAGTAATGCAAGTTGGCATATCGCCGGGCCCATTAAGTATACAGATAAAAAGCACAACTCTGAAACAAGTTAAAGAATTCAAATATCTTGGAAGTATGATCACAGAAGATGGCAGATTGGACAGAAAAATCGAAATCAGAAGTCAAAAAGCTAGTACACTTACATATCAACTATCACCCATACTGAAACATATTGTGGGTCAGAATTTTTTTTTTTAAAGATCAAAGAAATTACTTTTATTTTCATTTTGCAACCCATATTGTGCGGGAATTCGAAAGGTTAAATAGCCTTTTTCAGAAAAGTAAGGCAGATCCTCACGAATTACATGAAGAAATATTTTTGCATTATTGGGTAAGTTTTGGCTTTTTCTTGGCAGTTTTTATTTCATGATAAAGCTGTTTTTTTTTTTAAAATCACAGTGATCTGGCAACCCTGTGAGTTGTTATTTACGTCCTGGTGGCACCTCAAATGGGGTTTCAAACCCCCGATAAATCCTTCTATACGGGGTTATCCCGTCATCTTGTTTCGTCATAAAAGCGGACCTCAAATGACCTCAATATTTGAACTTGGCGGTTATTTTCTTGGGTCTGGGTGACTACTTCCGGTTGACATCCGGGGGCGGGCGAGCGGCGGCGGAAGTGGCGGGGCGGGTACGAATCCCATAAAATATATTTCGTAGGTGTATAGATGCTTATTATTAGTCATGGTTCCGAGATGGAAACATCCTTTTACGGCTTTGATTGCGGGACCAACGGGGTGTGGAAAATCCGTCTTTGCGCAAAAGTTTCTGACTCATTTATCGGACATGGTCGACCCGATTCCAGAGGAGATTTTATGGTGCTACGGAGAATGGCAATCCATGTATGAGACTATGAAGGGCATCCAATTTAACGAAGGCTTGCTGGATATGGAACAGTGGACGGGTGATATACGTCGTCTAATGGTAATAGATGACCTAATGTCCGAGGCAGATGATAGGGTGACTAAGCTATTTAGAAAAGGTAGTCATCATCGCAACCTCAGTGTTGTGTTTATAGTCCAGAATCTCTTTGGGAAGAATAAAGAGCAAAGAACCATCAGCTTGAATTCACATTACCTAGTGTATTTAAGAACCCACGTGATGGGTCTCAGATTACCAACCTGGCCAAACAGATGTATCCAGGCCGCGTGTTATATGTCCAAGAGAGTTTTAAGGACGCGACAGCGGCTCCACACGGTTATTTGCTGTTTGATTTTCGACAGGAAACACCGGATCAGCTCCGCTAACGAAGTCATATTTTTCAAGATCAGTGTCAAGTCGTCTACGTGCCTAAATAATATGACCCACCGAAATAATGCTGCGATTTCTAGGTGAGGCTAAGCCGGCTGAAGCGAAAGCCGTAATTAAATCGGCTTCCCTAGACCTCGTCCAATAAATATGCGAGTGCTGTCACAATGTGTTAAAAGGTAATGTTCCACTGACACCGGCTCAGAAGAGACGTTTGCAGTGACACAATAACAGTCTGAGAGCGCTCACGCGTAAGAAGCTATCTATCAAGAAGAGGAAACAAATCTTGCAGCAAGGTGGTTTCATAGGCGCAATATTAGGTCCTATTCTAAACGTATTGAAAGGTGTCGTGGGCTTATAATGACGAAAATGATCTTGATCGATCCCCGGATGCTGGAAAAACCCTACGTACCACCCGACACAATAACAGATAACTTGCGCGACTTGGATCAGGAATGCAACAAGTCCTGGATAACGAAGATCTACCACCTAGTGAAAAAGCCCGAGTGTATCAACAGACTTTGCAGCGGTATCTTAATCGACTTGAACAGTACAGACATAAGCCTTTAGGGACAGTGAATATCAATTAACAAAAACCCGAAGTCAACATTTTACCGGGTTCAGTAGCCGAGACATCTCTTCAACCGACACTGGCTAAAAGTCAACCAACACCTATTCAACCAACACCAACTAAATGTTAAGTAGTCGAACAAACAGTCGAGACAACGCCACCTTACAGACTCAGGCGAAGCAAAAAGAAGAGTAAGATACCTACACCCAAGTGGGAAAAATGGCCTCGCAAATAAGAAAATATTACTACGACCCACAGAAACCCGGAGCCTACGACGGAGCCGCCGCCTTAAAACGGAATACTAAATTGAAGAATATAGAGAACTGGCTACGACATCAGGATACGTATACTTTACATAAACCGATCCGTCGTCGTTTCCAGACACGTCAAACCATAACCGGTGGTATAAATCAACAGTTTCAAGCCGACTTGATAGATGTGAGAAAATTACAAAGATACAATGATGGGATGTCGTACCTAGTGACTTGCATCGATGTGTTTAGTAAATATGCTTGGACCATCCTGATCAAGAAGAAAACGGGGAAAAGAGCTAGTGGACGCCGGGAGTAAAATATTTGCTGATAGACAACCGATATATTTTCAGACCGATAAAGGATCGGAATTTGTAAACCGGACTTTTTTAAAATTTCTGAAAGATCGAGGTGTGCATTTCTTTACCACCGAGAATGAAGATGTGAAAGCCGCGAGTCCGACTGGCTCAATCCAAACAGCCTTTTAAAAAGGGGTATACACCCTCGTGGACAGAAGAACTATTTACCGTCAGTCGTATAAACCAGACCAGTCCGATGACGTATGTGCTAAAAGACGATTCAGGGGAGGATCTTCAAAGGTAATTCTACCGAGAAGAAATACAACGCGTCGGAGACAAGCAAGTGCATCGCGTTGAATCAGTCTTACAAGAACGACCCAGGCGAGGTGGTAAAGAGTACTTAGTCAAGTAGTTCGGGTATCCCAATTCATTCAACAGTTGGGTCTCAGACCTAACCAGATACTAATGGAAGAAACCAACGTGGAAACTAACTCACAAAATACCACAGAAGGGGAAAGAAACTCGGTCTGGTGCATGTTTGGTCGGCTAGTGCCGCGACTAGAGATTGTCTTCTTCTGTCAACTAGTTGTTATATACACCGTCCTTGGTGTATCACTATTCAATCTGTCTCGAAACAGCGTCGACGCAACCGAGGGCAAGTTGTGGGTCGCTCTTCTAAGCAGCTGTCTGGGTTACATGCTACCAAACCCTAAAATATGAGTTTCTACGTGACATTACCGAGCAATGCTTCGCCCAACATGTTTCCCATGAACACTCCAGGTCACTATTTCGTTAAGTTACCGCAGACTATTGAGGTAAGTCAGCATTACGAAGTGGGTTTGGCCGAAATTCAATTTCCCAACTACTACTGCAATGTGCTAGAGCATGACAGAACCTGTCAGTCCCTGGATCTCTCTCTCTCTCTCTCTCTCTCTCTCTCTCTCTCTCTCTCTCTCTCTCTCTCTCTCTCTCTCTCTCTCTCTCTCTCTCTCTCTCTCTCTCTCTCTCTCTCACTACTGAACCAAGCCCCCTCTCATTCTTTTTGCAAAACACACTACACAACACTGGCTCTAACAAAAACAACAAATTAGTTTAATAGAGAAAAGTGTCATGTAAGTGCAAAGTGTATGTGTAGAATGTCTGTCGTATAATCTAGTGTGTATGTAGAGTCAGACCGAATAGCTCAGGAGCAAAGTCTGTTTCATCACTGTACTGGCCACACAACAGCACCATATATGATGGACATAAGACCTCACCCAGATGATGTTTCTCTCAAGCCAAGTGTCGACTTCCTCCGATAGCTCTTGGACAATCCAGATTCTTGGTTATCTGGAAACAGTCCAATATTGAACATCAATCTAACACACACAGTGTAACTACTCTGTTCATAAAAGTTCTGTGATCAGAGAATCCTAAAAATACTGTTACTGTCACTTTGGAAAACTCAATGTTAGTATTTAACTGTTCATAGGAATTCCCCAATTGTAACACACACTGATAATTAGTAATGATAGGAATTCACCCATTGTAACTCAAAATGTAAATTTACCAGGTCTTTATCTCTACTAGTGTTCCTGGTACAGGTGTTATTGTCAGTGTATTGATTTTACTGTGATGTAAATTATCACTCAGGAAACACCCTTAAATAACCATCGTTTCCTGCTCAGCAGAGGCCAGGTTCCTGCAGACCCTCTGGGTTATGGGCCCAGTGCAAAAGCCTCTTGGTAAACTCCGCCTTCAATGCCAGAGCTATGACTTTTCTTCTAGCTTCTTGGTAAACCTAGTGGAATCTGTTGAAGAGAGAACACACCTGGTGAGAGCAACCCGATTCCGACCTTTATTATTTAAGTGTAGGCCGACGGCAGCACTCAGATATATAACAGAGAACCAACCTCTGTCATAAGGCCGAGGAGCTCATCACAACTGTCTGAGTCATGGTAAGACAAGGAAAGACTAGAGGAAAAGGCCAGAAACCCAGAATATACCCACTGGAAGATCATACCATTTGACATTTCCCCCATCCCCCAACCATCCTCAATAAGAGGAGATCACTTCTCCTGAGGTCCTCTCCTCAGTCCAACTCCTCAACATGGCTTCCAATGGTCGTTTGATTGGACGACCAAACAGCAAAGTAGCGGGTGGTAGTTCTGTTGAGCCATGAGGTACTTCCCGATAGGCGAACAGTGCTACTGGGATATATTCATCCTACCTATCAGGTTTTTCCTGTGCCAGTTTCTGGAGCACTGTCATCAACGTGCCGCTGAAACGCTCTACTTGTGCATTGGCTTGAGGGCGGTAAGGGCTGGTATGTATATGGTTAGAGTGGAACATCCTAAATACTTCCTCCATTAGTTTCCCATAAAACTGAGACCCATTGTCCGTCAGAATCTGATTAGGGAAGCCTAATCTGGTAAAGGCCGCCATCAGTGCGTCAGCCACTCGTTTCGAGTCAATTGTGGTCAATGGTATGGCTTCACCCCACATTGTACAGCAATCCACCATTGTGAGTATGTACATGTTCCTCGTCCTAGTCCTAGGAAGTGGAACCTCGATTTCGATGGCTACCCTCTCGGAAGGAGAGTTCATGATAGGCGTTTCACCCAATACCACCGGCGCTGTCCAGTGTTTCGGTGCCACCCTCTGACACTCAGGGACTTCACATACCGACGCACATTGTAACAGTACAGCGACAGTTATATGGCAGATGTAAACGAAGTCCTGGTTATAATTTCTATATGTTTTATTTGACCGAATAAATCATAAAATAATAAAGCAGCATACAAAAGATGTTGTCAATTCAAGGTCCAGCCAGTAACTAACTTCTCTACCCCCCGCGTCACGGCTTGAGCGTCCTTAGTTACGTTTTCATAGGATGCTCAACCTTGCCTAGTCTTTGCACATCCCCTCCTAAGCTACTAACAGAGATGGTGCTCTGTTACATTCCTCCCTTTCTTTAAGAAGACTTTTCTTGAAAAGTCTTAATCCCTAACCTACTTATTCTAATTATTCTTTCCCTCACTAAAACCTTAATCCCAATATTATTTCTCCAACCCATCTTAAACTAACCCCCTCTTAACCAATGAACTTTATTTCCAGTCCTTCGAGTCCAGTTCTCCACTTATCTCTTATAGCTAACCGCTGGTTCTGTTATAGATCTTCGTGAAGTGATACTTCTTCTTCGTTTCCGTATATGAGCCTACAAGGTTTCATTAAAACAAACACAGTTCATAAGGAATCACCTAGATATTTCATTTCATATACATCCCATCCATCATGTACCATGCCGGTAAGCGTGGGCGGTCATGTTCTGCCATCTCACTCGATCACCAGAGTCATGGATCAGCTCCGTGTTTCTGTCTCGACCATGCCACAAGGCCAAGCCATCCAGGTACTTGCTTCTAGGTCTTCCCCTTTGTCTGTTCCCCTCGATCTTACCAGTTGTCACCAAATTCTCCAATCCATTTCTTCTCATAACACTGCCCAAAGAATTTTGACTGTCTACGTCTAATTTCTCTAATCAATTTACGATCTTCATTTGTTTCTTGAATAACTTGTTCATTGGTCTTTCTGGCTGTCCATGGTATTCTTTGCAGTTTCCTCAGAAACCACATCTCTACAGCCATCAGATGTTTTTCAGCCTGACTGCTCATTGTCCACGCTTCACATTCATATAAAAGTACAGGTTCTAGGTAGCATCTCAACACTCTTTTTCTCGTTTCAATTGACATCTTTTTATTGGTCAATATGTTTTTCATCTTGCTAAAGGCTACTTTTGCCATGGCGATTCTTGTTCTAATCTCTTCAAGGCATCTCCCATAGATGTTATTACTGTTCCGAGATAATTGTACCTACTCACTTGTTGAAGAATATTCCCATTTACTTGTATATTACATAGTGGTATTACGTCCTTCCTAGTGACGACCATAATCTGTGTCTTTTTACAATTTAATTCTAACCCTAGTTGTTCACTGTGTGTAACAATCGCATCTACTAAATTTTGCAGGCCCTGTTCATTGTCTGCAATCAAGACTGTATCATCTGCATATCTAATGTTATTGATGCATCGTCCCCCAATGTTGATTCCTTCCATATCTTCAATATTTCTGAAAATACTTTCACTGTACAGGGAAAACAGATCTGGAGACATTACACATCCCTGTCTCACACCCCTTTTAATAGGCTGATATTGGCTTACTTCATTATCAACTCTTATGGCAGCTTGTTGTTTCCAATATATGTTTTTTACAAGTCTAAGATCTTTTCCATCAATTTGTAGATCTTCAAGCATCCTTATCATGTTGACATGTCTCACTTTATCAAAAGCCTTTGTGTAGTCAATAAAGCAAAGGTGTAGATCTTTGTTTACTTCTATAGAACGTTCGATTATGGTTCTCAGTATATACACAGCATTTACTGTACCCTTGCCTTCCACAAACCCACATTGTTCTTCTCCTATTTCAGGTTGTATTTTCCTCCTAACTCTTTGCATGATAATTCTTAGCAAAATCTTTGTGATGTGACTCATTATACTAATTGTTCGATGTTGATCACATTCCAAGGCTCCCGATTTCTTTGGGATTGCAATAAATACAGAATTACATAACTCCTGAGGTATATTTCCAGTATCATATATTGTATTAAGCAGACTGGTAACTTTATCTATTCCATATTCTTCTAAAGCATTAATCATTTCTGTTGTGACGCTGTCTGAACCGGGGGTCTTGCCAGATTTCATGTGGTTAAGAGCATTCTGAACCTCCATCTTCAAAATTGCTGGTCCTTCATTATTATTTTGAACATTATACTGTTCGTCTCTGTTATCGTCATAAAGGTATTTTCACGTAATCTAACCATTCATGTAAGATCTGATCTTTTTCTATTATGACTCTTCCATCTTTTGTCTTTAGGCAGCCTGCTGATGTACGTGTTCTTTGATTAGTAAGCTCCTGAATTCTTTTGTGCATTAGTTTCGCATTGTTACTGTTGTGTTGTTCTTCAATTTCTCTGCAATTATTTTCAAGCCATGTTTCTTTTGCCTCCTTACATAAGGTTCTGACTTTTCTGTGAATTTCTTCATATTTGGCAGGATTATTTTTGTTCTGTCTTCTTGTTTCCATTAGTTGTAAAATTTCTTCAGTCATCCATGTCTTACGGCCCACTTTCTTTACTTTTGGAATAGTTTTTTTCTGCTGCACAACTGATTGAATTCTTCATCATTTCCCATTGATCATCTACATCTTGAAATAGGATCTCTAGATCAGACAATATATCAAATTTGTTCTTTACTTCTATGTTAAAATTATCTTGTATTTCTTTGTCAGTTTTCAATTTGCACAAGTCATATTTAGGGTTTCCTGCTGTATACTTGACTTTCTTTAACTTTACCCTCAATGTGCCTGTAATTAATCTATGATCACTGTAACAGTCTGCATTTAGAACTGTTTTTACGACTGTTAACGCATTTCGAAACCTTTTGCTAATCAGGATGTAATCTATCTGGTTTTTAATCCTGCTGTCTGGACTCCTCCATGTCCATAATCTTCTAGGGTGCTGTTTAAACCAGGTGTTTCCTACAACCATTTCTTGTTCTTTTGCCCATTCTACAAGTCTGTATCCTCTTTCATTTCTCTCTCCCAGACCATGGTTGCCTACACTGCATCCATCGCCTTGCTGTCCTATTTTTGCGTTGAAATCACCCATTATGATATTTATTTCTGATTTTTTGCAGTTCTTCAAAGCAGACTCCATGTCATTATAAAATTCCTCTATGCTTTCTTGACTGCATTCACTTGTTGGGGCATATACTTGAATGACATTTATTTTAAAAGGTCTTCCATTTAATTTTACTAATAGGACTCTGTCTGACACAGCCTGATATCCTTTGACAGAATTTGATGTTTGCTTATCTAATATAATGGCTACACTTCTTTGCTGTTCTTCTCCCTCAGAGTAAATAATCTTACAATCCTCTCCTGTCCTTATCCCTGCTCCTTTCCATCTAGTTTCCGATATTCCTAATATGTTAATCTTCTCTCTCTTCATTTCTTTTTTGATGTTTTCTAACTTTCCATCTGCATTCATTGTTCTAATGTTCCAAGTTCCTACTTTCAATGATATTAATCTGTTGCACCTAGTAGCCTGTTGACGGTCTGGAGTCACCTGGTGCGCATGACTATCCCTACCGGGCGAGGTTGCTCCTATGGAGCACTCATTTACGCCGTTTCTCTGATTATCGATGATGTCACACAACATGATTTTCTTGGCATGTGTAAAGAAGGTAGTTTGCCATTGCTTTCCTTCCTAGCAGTGACCATACTGGTCAGTGACCGTAGCCATTGTCTCCTCAAAAAAGAGATCCTCTGCCTACCGTCGTGAAGGTGGAGACCATAACCTACAACTATCATATACATATGTTCATCAAAATCATTGGTATATAATTTGTAACTTATCATGCGTTATGTAACTTCTCATTTTCTCTCAACATCGACAAAACAACATAGGATAGACAGAAAAGATGGGGTGCGCACCCAGTTATAAAGATATAAAGAAGTAGTCAAAAAGCAATCACATTTACCTCCCTTGCAAACACAAAAACTTTATAAATAAAGTTTTAAAAACACATATTATGATCTATGAACATATACTTCTGTTTGTTATAAATTAAGTCGATCTAAAACTTCTTCCTTATATACTCAATATTAATATTTGTACTGCCATCCATACCCATGACTATATTTCACCTGGCTTATGTTCAATCATGAAACCATAAAAATAATATTGACAATGTTCATTTCTTATGAACATATTTTAAACTAATTAACGCTGTTTATCACGGCTCCTATATTCACCCTCTCACATCCCATTATAAGCATCCTTGTTCATAGGCGTATCTAACTTTGTACTAAACCATATGTACTGCTATCTACAGCCCCATTAATATCTATTCTCCATTAACTAGCTCCTTATATTCCCCATGATGCTAACTAACACAGCCTCTTTTTATACCAGCTATAGACGTTAGTCACGTTAATTTCTTCTTCCTTAATATAACATGGTATCTAATCCATATTTTTTCAATCAATGCTGACTTAATGCAGCTCCTATTTCAACTCCCTAGAACCATATATTTCTACTAACATTTATTTGTGTAGGATCCATCATAAGACCCCGTCATCCAAGCATGGCAAATGTTTCTAAACTTCATAGCCACTATGTAATTAACCTCCCCTATTAACACTGACTTCATACTAGCACAAGACCTAAGGTTTTGGTACTCATGTTTTCTACAACTTATTACTCACAAGGAGAATGTGTCTCTCTTGGTAGTCTAGAGTTGTTTGTCAACCATTTTCTGAACGAAAGGTTTTAAATAAGGCCCCGTCTTATTACTCTTTATTCTAAACAAAACAATAAATGCTTGTGAACAAAATTTTTAACAATTTTCAACTTATTTGTAAACAAGGGTAAATACTATTCAATATGCAAGACAATTCAACTAAAATCATAATTCATGAGCCAACCAAAACGAAGTCAAAACAGGATATCATACCCCCCAACGTTTTGAAAACAATTTTCATTCCCCTCATATTAAATAAAGGTAATCAACCAATTCAAAGAAAGACATTATTCAAAATAATATGACATACATGATGAAACAAAAGAATCCATTTTTAAATACATCCTATCCATTATTAGTCACTTTTATGGACTAATAATAAATTATTTATCTATTAAGAAAACTCAACAAGTCAAATCTCAAAACCAAATGGCAATAAAAATACATCTTCAAGACCACACGAGAATTTACATCCATATTACCTAACTTATTACCAAAATATACAACATCATGTCCACTCCTCAAGACAACTCACCACAACTATTAATTAAGCTATTTGTCAATCTGTTTCTATAATTCATCTGTAATTCACAGCTACCGTATTTCATCAATTAACAATTTCCTCTTTAAACCACAAAATTTTCATCCTGCTATCTGCAGCATTTTCTATCAATTTATTTACTATGTCTCCATTTCTTCAGTAATTCTAGATTTTTCTGTATAAGTGCCATCTCCACATCAATGTCTTCATCTTCTCGTAGAGAAATATTTTCCTTCATGCTACTATCTCTATTAGATTCTGAATTTTCATCCATTCCTTCTTCTTCATCTGTATGTCTGTTGCTAGCAGCCGCTAATTTTTTTCTTTCTATATCTAATCTAATCTTTTTATCATAGTTTCTTAACGATCTTTCGAGTAGTGGCATATCTTCGTCGCTTGATGAATTGTCTCTAATTCTCCTTTGTCTTTTAACTTCTTTATGTCTCTGTTTCTCTATTCTCCTTTTCACTGCTTGTCTGGTATTTTTAAATGGAGCGGTTACCTCTTCCTCCATAGATTCAACACTATCATAACCATCATACGTATTCTTTCTTCTTTCATCAAAGTTTTCGGTATTGTTTCTGCCTGTTCATAAGTATCATCGTAAACTGGTGTTGTTATTAATTGACTTTGTACCGGATCTTTTCCAAAATCTGGGGGTATTGTATGTTTAGCTCTTCTGACGAGTTGTCCATCTGAATATAACCCGTCTGAATAATAATAATAATTATTATTGTTATTGTCTCTCTTATCTTCATGATCTCTTCTTAAATGTTCCACGTGTGCCCGTGCTACATGTCCTGTGATTTGGTTCTTTATACTGTATGATACAGTACCTAACGTTTCTAAAATATAATAACCTGGAATCCAATGAGCATCAAATTTGGAGTTTCTTCTATGCTTCTTATAATAAACTCTATCACCTACTTTAAATTCCTGTAATTGTGTATTTTTGTTTGCGTACTTTTTCTGTTTTTCTCTGGCTGTAATTATATTGTTTCTTAACCTTACATGCGCTTTGTGCATTTCTTGTATAATAACTTCCTGAAAATCCTCCCCCATATATTTACGTCTTGGTTTTAACAGATTGTCAATTGGGAGTATAGGCTCTCTTCTGTGTAATAAGTAAGATGGTGAAAAACCTGTCCCCTCATTTTGATTTGTGCGTATCGCGCTTAGTGCAGATCCTAAGAAAAGGTCCCAATCTTTTTCATGTTCTTCGACAATTTTTGCTATTATGTTATACAATGTCCGATGTTGTCTCTCATTCTTCGCATTTGAAAGGTCTATAATATGAAGTTTTTATATGGCTTATATTCAAATCCTGTAATAACTTCTCGAACTTCTTGTTCACAAACTCCTTACCATTATCTGTGAGTACGATCTGTGGGCAACTAAATCTTGGTATGTACTCCTGTAGAAAAATATTAATGATGGTATCTGCGCTCTTATCCGGAATCGCACAAACTTCCGGCCAAAGACTATAGCAATCCACGATATGAAGTAGATATACATTCCCCGATAGTGTTCTAGGGTGAGGACCTGATATATC
This sequence comes from Cepaea nemoralis, assembly GCA_014155875.1. Classification (NCBI taxonomy): domain Eukaryota; kingdom Metazoa; phylum Mollusca; class Gastropoda; order Stylommatophora; family Helicidae; genus Cepaea; species Cepaea nemoralis. Next base: position 30,832 of record JACEFZ010013215.1, read on the forward strand.
TAAGCTCACTTTCTGCATTGGAAACTGAGGAATGTCAGTATCTTGTAAGGGACATTTGATCGTCTTCATATTTCTTAACCTACACTTCTCACACGCATCGACGTATTTACAAGCAGTTTTAAATAAGTTCGGCCAATAATATTTATTAGTGAGTGCTTTTACTAACTTATCACGACCAAGATGACCATTCTCATCATGATATGCCTTTAGAATCTCAATTTCCAAATGTTTTGGAATGTATTTTCTCAACTGTTCGCTTCTTTCATTCACGTAATATAACTGATCATCATCCTGCAAGACTAGAAAATTTTTCTTACAACTGTTTTCACCCGTTTCGTTCAATTTCTGTTTTATTTCTACAACTTTCGGATCTAATTCTTGTTCTTCCTTCATATTAAATTGCATTAAATGTGGGTCTTCCGCTCTAGGTTCAGATTCTTGATCCGACGGTAAACTCCTAAAATCTTCTCTACTTAATATGGCAGAATCTAATATATTTACTTGCCAGTTTCGGTCGTTTATTCATCCTCAGTGTTTCCTGATGTCTCTGGATACGGGATTCTGGATAATAAATCTGCACAGGTGTTGTCCCTACCGGCTACGTACTCTATCTTTGCGTTGTACCCCTGAAAATGCAACGCCCATGTCTGTATTTTTCTGTTCTGCACTGGAGCTTCTAGTAAAGATTTTAAGGGCATGTGGTCAGTTCTAATAATAAAATTGGCGTTATGTAAATAATAATTAAGTTTCTGAAGAGCATAGTGAAAAGCATATGCCTCTTTTTCTATTGTCGACCATTTTCTCTGAGATTTACTAAGTTTGTGTGACAGAAAATAAATTGGTCTTTCATTCCTAACTCCTGGTATTCCTGATCTTTCTCCTTCATATGGTTGTGCTAAACATGCTCCTATAGCATTATCCGAAGCATCTGAATATAAAATTAACTGTTTATCAAAATCTGGATGTGTCAATAGTGGCACTACTGTTAAGATATTTTTAAAAAACTCAAATGCTCTTTGACACTCATCATTCCACTTAAATCTAGCGTATTTGCCAGTCAGGTTAGTGATGGGCTCTGCTATTTTTGAGAAACCTGGAATGAAACGACGATAGTACCCAAATGTACCGATAAAAGCACGAACTTCTTTTACGTTGGTTGGAGGAGGCAATTCTTTAATAGCCTTTACTTTATCCTGATCTGGTTTAATTCCTTCTCTATCAATAATGTATCCCAGGTACTTAGTTTCTGTTTTTAGAAATTCACATTTACTGAGTTTCAATTTAACATCATGTATTCTTAATATGTCAAATACTAATTTTACATGTTTCAGGTGGTCTTGTACGTCTCCTGCTGTGTAGATCAAAATGTCATCTATATATGCTAATGGGAACTTTTGCATGCCTTCTAATACTTGATTTATTAATAACATATAGTGAGAAGGCGCAGTTTTTACCCCAAAAGGCATTCGTAAAAATTCGTAAGAACCTGTACAGAAAGCACTTTTCTTTTGAGCATCTGGGGACATAGGGATACACCAAAATCCTGACCTTGTATCCAATGTAGTGAAGAAGGTTGACCCATTAAGTAACCCTAAAATATCGTCGACCACCGGCAATGGGTAAGCTACATTCTTAGTGATTTTGTTCAACGCCCTGTAGTCACAGCAGAATCGGTGTGAACCATCGGCCTTGGTCACTATGACAATCAGAGTTGACCATTCTGACTTAGATCTTGTTATTCTTCCTGCTTTTAACATATCTTCTATTGCCTTTTCGACAATTTCTCTATTCCTTAAGGGAATTCTATACGGTTTCAAACTAATTGGTGGGTGATTTCCAGTATCTATTTCCATAGTGACTGTTTTGGTCTTCCCCAATTCTAAGTCATTAATTGCAAAAACATCTTGATTCTCTTTTACAAGTTTTTCTAATATTTCCTTATTTTCCGGTGGAGCTTTTAACTGTGCTAATAATTCTTGTTCTCTTGTTGTTTTGTCTACTGAATATATTTGAGATGTATGTTTTCTGAATGGATGGATCAATTCATCATTCCGCACGTTCCATCTTCTTCCGCGTCTATTCTTGGTATTAATTCTTTCCATAGGGGTTTCTGAATAATTCATTCTCGGAATTTCTACTCTATCTGTTGTTAATACGCTGTTAGGATCATGTTCTACTTTGGCTATTACACATCCTCTGTACAATTTGTACTGTGTTGTTAATAATCATTACTGGAAAAGTTAAGTGTTTATCTAATGTCATTATTCCATCTGGAACTTCTAGACCAGGCTCATCTATTACCTCCCTTTGTTACTCTGTTATTCTAACTGTATGTCCTACTAAATAATACGGATTTCTTTTCACTTTCGCCTGTATCAGATTAACCGTTTGTGGTTTTAAAGTCGTGGACGTTTTAACCCTAAGCAGTGCTGATATGTGCATGTCCTCTTCTAAATCTACATACACGCCCTTGTATCTTAACTTGTGCAGATAAAAAAAAAGTCTTACACCATTTTTCAGTAAGAACCTATATTTCAGTACCTATAAGCATGTTCCTATTTAACTCTTTAACTACGTGAAAAAGATGTCTTACGTTGATTCCTCCTAATTTGAGATTTATCATTGTTTGGCCAACTACATCTAAATTTTGTCCTGTAACGGAGTGAAGAGTATCATGACTCCTGAATATTTTGCAATTTTTTATTATTTTGTATAAAAATTTTTCTTTGATTACACTAACTTGAGCTCCCGAATCAATTAATGTTCGAATTCTATATTTCCCTATTTCTATTATGCATGAACTCGGGTCCGTTTTATTTATTGAAAATTGTTTGATTTCACCCAGTTGAGACCACTTTTTACTCGTCCTCCTATATTTGTCATTAAAATATTCCTTAATTCTTGGGACCGTGTTATCTTCCCTCCTACCGCAGGTCCTATTCAGTAAGTGGATTCCGGTTTTCCTGCGTTCTTGGCCTTGTAAAATGCCTCTGTCTACCTTCAAAATTCCTATTTGATCTGTTATTAACATTTCTGTTTTGTGTATTCGCCTGAACAAGCCTGTTACCACAGAATTTAAAAACGTGTCCGTGTTGACCACAACCCCAACAGACTATATTTGTGTTACCTACCGTTTCTCTTATAGGATTTCTCATTTGTCTTCTTCTATCGTAAGCATTTTCATTACTTCCCTGCAACGTCTGTATTCCTCCTCTTCTATTCCATCCGAACCTTGCTTGTCCGATCTCCATGGGCTCTTCGATCCTATCCTCCCGACTAGTTCCTATTTCCCGTCCTACTCTCAGTCTAAATCTTCGTCTCAAATTCTCTTCCTGTACAGCTATATCCACAGCTTGTGATAACCTCTCAGGGTTTTCTCTCATTAATTTAAACGTCAGTCCATCTGACTTTATACCGTCTACAAAAATCCCGACCAACATTCGTTCCACTTCCTCCCCTCGTACGTTCTGTCCCAGGAATGCCTCCTCAGCTAGGTTAATCAACCTATCACTAAATAATTGCACAGTTTCTCCAGTGTTTTGCTTGGATTGTCTTAACACTGAAAACGCATGCTGAGGGTCTGTGATTCCAGCATACTTGTGGGCCAAGTCATCCTTGAACTGCTCCCATGTCTCATCTACTCTAGCTTCTAATTTTCTTCTAATGTGATCCGAAACCGGTGCTACAGTGGCCTGGTAAGCAATTTTCATCTTCTCCTCATCCGTTGCCGCCACCAAGAATGCATGTTTCTCTTCTGAAGTCATCCATTTCTTGAAATCTTTCGCCTGTCCACTAAATTTTTCAATCTCTGTCCCTATTCCTTGTTGCTTTATTGCTGTGTTGAGTGTGCCTATTGCCGTGCCTACTCCAGTTAAAACCTGTGTTAACGAAATTTGTTCCTCTGCCATGCTGAAATAGTTTTTCTATACAACTTATATAAACAAATTCACAATTATAATATAGTTAATAGTTATCAATAATTATACAACTGCAGGCGTATTTAAATTAGACAAGGGACGTAAGCAACTGTTTTTCGTCCTATAAAGACCAAGTGTTCAAATTAATTAATTAATTTTACTTAACACACAATGTTATGTTATATTAGTTAAATCTTAAATACCGTTTATGGTGAAATATATCTTCCACGGATCCAAAAGGAATGTAAGTCCAAATATGCCGACTGAGGACTATGCTTGACAATTGTAGGCTTCACAGAAAAAAAACCGAGTATGTCGTGTTCCTCGATTCTATCCTAGAGAAAGGAAACTTCTGGACTCTTCATTTCACCCATTGGCGGGCTCATCGGATTTGTGGCTTCTTTTCACCCGAAAAAGGGCACGTCTGGACTTCACCCGAAAAAGGGCACGTCTGGATTTGAAACGGCTCAAGCTGAGAAATGAAGCGATTACAATAGGTTCTCTTCTTCAGCAGGACGGCAACCCATTATGCCCACCCGCGCCCGAAAAGACCAAAGCAAGTAAATCGCATTCTTTGACAGACATCCTGATGAGGTATTGTTTCTCTCAAAGTTCAGGTTAGTTGCGGCTGTTTTATTTTCGAAAGCAAAATTTCGTCAGTCTGGGACAGCTCCAGTAAATGACCTCACTTCAGGCAGCCAAGGTTAATCTAACGACACAATGACCTCAAGCAGCTTCCTGACTCAGTCGAACAGGGCAAAATCACAAACAAACTCACAACCATCCACCCCTTGACGGGCTTTTGGTGGTTGCAAGTCTTACTTTTAAGGTGATATTAAGAAAAACTGCCATCAAAACTTGAGAAAACCGTATAACAGCGATTCATCTATCAAAACCTGAGAAGGTCGTATAACGGCGATTCATTCAACAAAACCTCGGAAGGTCGTATAGCGGCGATTCATCCAACAGAACCTGAGAAGGTCGTATAACAGCTGCGAGTTAGTCATCTGATGAAACAGCTGTTGTGGCTCTTTTGTTGTCGCAACCACAACCATTTTGAAAGCGTGTTTATTAAAAGTTCTCCGCTGTGCCGTATGCTTCTATTTTCTTCACGTTTTGTCCGGAACAATCTAAGTCCGAAATCCTGGTCACGGCACCAAATCTGTACTGTAACAGTACAGCGACAGTTATATGGCAGATGTAAACGAAGTCCTGGTTATAATTTCTTTATGTTTTATTTGACCGAATACATCATAAAATAATAAAACAGCATACAAAAGATATTGTCAATTCAAGGTCCAGCCAGTAACTAACTTCTCTACCCCCCGCGTCACGGCTTGAGCGTCCTTAGTTACGTTTTCATAGGATGCTCAACCGTGCCTAGTCTTTGCACATCCCCTCCTAAGCTACTAACAGAGATGGTGCTCTGTTACAACATCACCGGTCATTCCCGGCCAATAGTAATGGCAGGAAATTCGCTGCATGGTGGCGGCAATAAGCATATGCCCACTAAATGAGATGGTATGCCCCATATGAAGAATCTGGGAATGGTAGGCCTTCGGGACCACCAACTGACCGTGTAAGTTGTCTCCCCTTCCGGCTCTCCCGTAGAGTATCCTATTCTTCATGTAGTACTGCCCCCGTTTTGGTGGATCAGCACTTCACTGCAGCTTCTTGTAGCAAGGACGTAAGGTTGTATCCTCACTCTGGGCAGTTCGCAACTCCCCCGGCAGTGGATTAGTGACAATTGCTTCTGCCTGATCAGTTCTCGTCTGAAAGCGAGTCTGAATTGCTCCCATATGGATTGGCTCCCTGGGCATTCCCAGAAAGACATACCGGCAACCGAGAATGACGGGAAACATGGGATCTGTCAATACAGCGGCCTTGATTGTGCAGATGACATATCTTAACCGGATCTCCACTTTGGCGATTGGCAATTTCATGGCTACAGTACTCTTCTGTGCAGGCTGTATCTCCATAGTCTCACCTGTGAATTGTTCTGGGTGTACCAGATCCGCAGAAATCACGGCCTCCCCGTCCAGTCCAGTCTCGTATAAACACTCAACTTGTCGGCCATTAACCTCTATCAATTCCACTACAGGTGGCATATCCTGGTCAGGAGTCTCTTTCTCGGCCTCGACCTGTTTGGTGGACTCCACCTTAGGTTCCACTGGGCACACGACGAAATGAGAGTCTCCTGACTTAACCCTGCACTCTTTAGCATTTTGCGTGTTCGACCTTCAGTGTTGACACCATTTACCTATCCTAGATTTTCTCGTGCCGGACTTTGGTGAGCTCTTCTGGTTGTGAGCTTCATTGTCGACCTCAGCATTTTCAGTGGCAACCTCCGTTGGAGCCACTTTACACGCCGCGAAGTGAGGGCTCTTAGCCTTCGATGTGCATTACCTCGTATTGTGAGAGGGCGACTTACAAATCGAACACCACTTCTCCGCCCACTTGTTTTGGTGAAGAGCTCGAGGTGCTCTTGCTTCCCTCCTTCGTCTTCTCCAAACTCTCCTCTGAAATTTTAACATATGGTTCCACTTTCTTAGTTCCCGTGCTTTTGGTTTTTTTTTCGGTCATTGTTTCTCCTGACTTTTGGTGTTCGTGGAAAGGTTTTCTCCCGCCTCCCCATGTACCTCGACGAACCGTTCTGCCAATTTCGTCACGATGTCAATACGTTCCGCCCCCTGTTCTCCCAAGAATGTCCTGAGAGGTTTCGACATTTGCTTTCGCATCTGGTCGACTATCATGAGCTCTTCCAGACTCTCATAGTCATGCGCCAAATCCATCCACTTATGGAGATAGGATTTCAGACGCAGACTGTAGGCGGCAAACAAATCTCCCGGTTCTCGTTTCGCTGCTCGAAATGTTTTCCGGTAGGTATGTGACGTAACTTCGAAACGTTTCAGCAGAGCCGTATTCAATTCATCGTAATTGTTCTCGTGTCCTGGCGGCAGGCGAGAATAGACCGTGTAACCTGTCCCGCGTAATCCCTGGGACAACTTAAGACACCATTTGTCACGATCCAGACCCATAGCAACAGACATGGCCTCGAAGCGTTGTAAGTACTGGTCGTTCTTCTCTTTGTCTCCTTCATAGACAGCCAAAGGAAACTTCATAGCATAGTAGCTATGTCCACCCACTCGGGTTGAGCCAGGAAGAGAGGAGCCTCTCACTGCTCCCTCAGTTTCACCACTAGATTGTCTCTTAAGCTCGAGTTCCCGCATTCGATATTCATGCTCCCTTTTCTGAGCTTCTTGTTCAGCTTCCAATCTCTTAGCAGCTTGCTCCGCTTCAAGAATCCTCACAGCTTGCTCAGCTTCAAGTTTCTTAGCAGCTTGCTCAATTCCAAGTTTCTTCGCAGCTTGCTCAGCTTCAAGTTTCTTAACATCTTGTTGAGCTTCCAGTTCTAACATTTTAGTGGCTTGCTCAGCTTCTATTCTCTTAGTCTCTAACTCCATCTTTCTTAATTCCATCTCTGACTTCCGATCTTCCCTTTCTGCTTGACGAAAATCTCTCTCCACCTCCTGTATGTAATCTGCTAGTGCAGAACCCGACAAGCCCATTCCTTTCCCCTTACCCTTAGTTTTGCCAAATCTAATTTAGGAGTGGCCATAATTCAGAGAGGTGAGTCAGCAGGTTGAGTGTAAATTTCTCTAAACAATATATATATATATATATATATATATATATATATATATATATATATATATATATATATATATATATATATATATATATATATATATATATATTACACTAGTTAAATTTTATCTATATATTTAACACCACACAGCACAACACAAAACAATCTCTAAATTACAAGAGTAGAATTAGGACCAAAGACCTATGTAGACATGTGAAGTGTGAACAGGCAAGATATGTGTCTTAACTCCTATCCATATTCACCCTAGCTGGATCCTTATTAATCTGATATCACCGTCCCGTGTCAAGAGATCCCGTGTTAGGCGATCCCGTGTCAAGATATCCCGTGTCGAGAGATCCCGTGTCGATCCCCCCGTAATGTCGTATTATTTATGTGTCGTTCCTGGGGTGAGGGGAATCAACACCGACATTCTTTTAACCCCATATCAATATCTTGAGGATCTCCCAGCTTTCTGTCCACTACACCCCGTCAGTCCCTCGATCACTCTCCCCCCCTCTCTCTCTCTCTCTCTCTCTCTCTCTCTCTCTCTCTCTCTTGCTACTGAACCAAGCCGACGACAGCACTCATGGTAAGACAAACAAAGACTAGAGGAAAAGGGCAGAAACCCAGTATATACCCTACTGGAAGTTCCTACCATTTGACATTTCCCCTATCCCCCTAACCATCCTCAATCTCCCTAAATATTATCCCACTACATTGTCCTTAACTCACTGAGTTAAATGATATCTCACACCAGCTAGTTTAAGCTACTCGATAGGCTACTCGATAGGCTACCGTTGTTTCACAACATTTGGTCGACTTCCCCAAAGTTGTTTATCCCCCAGTTTTAATACTGGGTCTGAATGACGTCACAAAACTGTCCAGACACTAGACAGTCTAGAAGCTATTTTTCTCTCTCCGTTTCCGACTGGATGTCAACAACTGGCTGGTTGACCCTTTCATCTGGGAATTTGTCTCCGGCACTTCAAGAAGTCTTACCGGTCTGTAATGTAGAGAATTCTTGTCCCCACAAGAAAAGATCCTGCCGACCTACATCCAGACAGTCCTTCTATCACATCAAAGGCTGGCTGCCGCCTGCAGACGTATGGCACGACAGTCTTCTCTCGATCCAAAACACATGAAATGAATGCCGGCTGTTTGTAGACTTTTGGCGCGACATTCTGTCATCGATCGACCTCCAAGATTGTACGTGACAATAACATCATTTTAATACTTGAGATATCGCCTTGGTTTAAAGGCTGCTACACGCGTGTCCACACACACACACACACACACACACACACACACACACACACACACACACACACACACACACACACATACACATGCGCGTGCAAATACATGCACGACACACATACACATACTCATACACACCTGCATCCACACACAGACCCATACATGTTACTGCCAACGACACAGACACACATCCACAATATATTTCATGTTGCACATTCAAATATAATAATAGGAAAATTAATGATAATAGTAGCAGTAAGAATAATAGTAATAATAGTAATAGTAACAATAATAATAATAATAATAATAATAATAATAATAATAATAATAATAATAATAATAATAATAATTGTAAGATTATCAATACCGTCAATAAAGACATTTACAGTTGTGATCCCTTTGTTTAAAACAAGTTATTCGCTTCTTCTGTAATATATGCTGTCTTCGGGCAAATCTCTTACGGGATTTGTGCTTGTGGGGCCTCGCAGTCATTGTCCTTCTCTATAATCTGCCATCTGTCCGATGACTGTATTATTGCGGTACCCAATCCAATATGCTGAGTACTAAGACCAAAACATGAGTGTCTTATACCTGAGCATGTTGTGATATTTGATGCGTGTTCGTCGGTGTTAACATTAGTTTCCTGCATGAGTATAAAATCAGATTTATATTTGTGTATGAGTGGTGTACGTTTATGTGGGCCAGAATTTTGTTGTTGTTTTTTGTTTGTTTTGTATTTGTTTAAATCTGTATTTTCAAACATAAATGAAAACCAAAATAAACGCAAGGCTACATAATTCTACAAGAGAACCAATGTAAAACTGACCACATTATCCCTGTATCTGGTTATGGAATACATGGGCTTCATTTTATATTCCCAACATGTCTTGTGACTTGACAGCTTATATTTTATAAGAAGTCCCTTAGCGAAAGCAACATCAGTTAACTGAATTCATAACACAACTGTTCTTAATCTGTTATGAAAAATAAGACTATCTAATATTTGACAATATTGTATTTTAAGGAAAATTTTACCAGAAAGCCCAATAATAATCAGTTATAATGCTTTGTTGAAGGTTATATGTATACATGTGAAGGATCATGTGATTTTAGAAATGAAAACAAAGCGTTGAATGTACCACTCCACATCTATTACCAATTTAAATACACATGTTCAAACAATTTTAAGCACGCACTGTCCGAAACCAAAATTAGTTTCAATTTGAAAAATGAAATGTAAATATTCATCCAAAGGTGAAGGAAAGTTTGTACATTCTACTGGATTTACTTGACAAAGCCTCCTCTCAGAGCCAACACCAGATGTAGAACCCACCCTCCCGTCACCTTATAATCACTTGCTGTTTTTTTATCATTCATTTGTTTTCCACTAAATATTAATCTCTGTTGTTGTGGAGGAATCCCTTCCTTTTCTTCAACCCGCTCTTTGATTCTCTCAACCTTATCTGTTGGTTCAATATCTATTTCTATCTCTTTGCCAGTAAGAGTCTTTACTTTGACCAACATTTGGACTATTAGAACCGCACGGTCACAACACTAGGACACAACACTGCTATTAATACTATTATAGCAGTAACAATTCAGTAGATGATTTTTTTTTGTTTTGGACACTTGATTAAAGGAACTTTATTCACAAATGTAATCCGGTATCATTGCATTTGTTTTAACATGTTATGTTCTCAAGCCAGCTGGTGGAGCCCTACCAACAAAACTGGTAATGGGCTGTGTGACCTGAAGGTGAGGAAGCTTGTCAAAGTCCAATGCCTTCAACATCTCCTTGGTATCTGGATCAATTTCTATAATATCCATCTCGAGCGCGGAGACCTCGGGCACATAGTTGTCTCTCCTTTCTCTCTCCTCTTCCTGGAGCGTAATGGAAATATTTCTCACTGGCCCCTTTTGAATTCTCCTCTTCGACGTTGGGGCTGCGTGGTCTCGAGGTATGGTGTCCGCCTCGAGTGCTGGAGGTCCCGGGTTCAGGCCCCGGTGAGGACCAGGATTTATTTAAAGAATCCACCGGGACTTCCAGTAATTTCCCCTGGTCTCTGGGTAGTGAGATCGGACGCCCGTGTGTTTTGTTGCGCACGTAAAAAATCCCTTGGCAGTTGGAAATCGAAAAAGAGTAGCCTAACGGCGCTGCCCGGGCAAAATTTCGAGTTAAAAATCTACCCAAGTATTTCAGGATCCTCGGCGGTGCTACGGAGTTCGTGCACTGAGCTGAGTTTCTCCAGACTCAGGTTTGAGTTAGGAGGAGAACGGAGCACTTATGGGTTGCACCCGCGTGCCGTGATGTTGATCCATAAACTAAACTAAACTAAACAGAATTCTCCTCATCAGATGTGTAACAAATCCTGCAATTTTATTCCTAAGCTTCTTGCTAGGAATTATTGCAATCTCCTCACATATACGTTTGTTTGTGTGAAAGTCATTTGTTAGCCTAGTGTAGTATTTTCAATAATGTAACAGGATGCCTTTTTCACGGTCTTGGTTCGCACACGGGCCGTTTTGCGGACAATCTATCAACCGCAAAGAAGTCGGAAATCTTCATATTAGGATGACATGGCCGTGTTCATTAATAGAAGAAATGAAGGAAAACGAAAGATTTATACGTTGTGAAGAGAAACCAGAGTATGCGAAACTTCTGTTTAGACAGACGCGGCCTAGCAGATAAAGAAATAAATAATTTACTAAACATATTTATTATACAACAACATGGTGCCTAAAATTTTAAATAATATTCTAAACTTTATATAGCTTTTATGATGGAAAATAACATTCAATTTATACTTTCTAGAATATGAATAAAATTTTTGCAGGTATAAACATATACTTCTCTTGCAAAATAGCTGTCAGTACAAATATAGAGAAATCTATAATTGTTCCCCTTGATTGCTAAAGCCGTAATATGACTTCAACCTAGATGCGATTATTTCCCTTGTAGTAAATAAAATAAAATTAGTCGCATATCCTTTACAGGGCCGGCATCCCTGGTCTAGGTGTTACACGACTTTCTCCATAATCTCGCACACTCTCGTACTGTGACGTGACGTGCGCGAGAATTGGTAGCGGTTCTCTCCGCATGGGTAACTTAAGGGGTATATGAGCCGGTCGCTCAGAAAGCAATGGCAAACCACCGAGCACAATCCTGCCAAGAAATTCAACAATCAGCTAAAAGATGCTGATGTTGACAGCGATGTCCTGTAAAGGATATGCGAAAAAAAATCCTTTACAGGGCATTGCAGTCAACACCAGCATGTTCTGCTGTTGTGATCTCTTGGCAAGCCTAAGCTCAGCAGCCCTCCATCGCTCTCCGAATTACCGGCATCCATACCATTTCGTAAAAAAAACCAACGTAAGACGGTTTGCTGCCAAATCGTCTGAAGCTGTATTTCGAGCACGGGTGTGCGGGATTACGAATTGCGTCTGTAACTCCTTCGCCTCGTAGCGAGAAAAACAAAATTATTGGTACTAACAAACCATTCTGTACACGACATCTTATTAAGGTTGGTGTTGTTTGTCTTGTCCTCTGATGTCCACATTTTGTCCCCTGTCAGCTTCCTTGGAACCTCTGTATTTTATTTATTTATTTATTTTTGTTCCTTGATTATGACATAGCCATGCACCACCCGAGCCGAAGTGCAGTAAGAACACAAGAAGGTATATCATATATGTTTACAGTCAATACAGGAGTGATTAAAATGTGACATAGTGGGCATCGGACACGTTCGAGTATTGTACTGGAACTGTGCATCATTTAGTCAACGCCGACCCTTTCTCGAAAAACTACTCTACGGAAACGATATTGTAGTCTTACAAGAAACACAGCTCGGCGACGGAACAGTCAATGTCGCGGGATTTCAGGGCTTCTTTAACAGGCGGCACCTCGGACAGGCCATTCTGGTCCGCAACAACATACTGGTGTCTGAGATCGATATGTCCGCCTGGAACAGTGATGCCCTGCAAGTGCAGGCATTAAGAATAATGACGCCAGTGCAGCTTGTAATCGTTTACGTTTATGCGCGAAATGGGAAGGTCGACGTGCGACAATGGCAGCATTTGTTCGATATGGATGAAAGGCATATCATCTACTGTGGGGACTTCGATGCCAGAGGCAGTAAATGGGGAATTGCATCACCAATAGACAGGGAGAAGATCTGGAGGACGCCCTGCCATCTGCTGCCCTAGTCTGTCTGAATGATGGGAAGGTCACTAGAATATCCACTCGACCAGGTGATTCTGACAGCGTCATTGACTTGGCTCTGGTGTCGCCCACCATCGCACCAAGGTGCCGGTGGGGCACACTGGGATACCACGATAGTGACCACTACCCTTGTATCATCCTGATCGAGAAAGACAGGGCCAGGAGTCAAGGAAACAAGACAAATGCCTTCCCGTACGACAACACTGGTCAAGACGCCATAAGCAAGATCAGAAGAAGAAAATTAACTTCCTCCCGCAGGAGACAAGAAAGATGGTTGCAGCCACCATGGTGGAATGGAGAGGTCGAGAAGGCATGGCTGGGAAAGAGGCAGGCTGTCAAAGACTGGCAAAAAGCCAGAAAGGCTAACATGCCACAGGTTGAGTTGGCGAACCTGAAGACTGAGGTCCATAGAACGATGACTTTATTCAAATCCAGTGCCAAACAGGCCAAGGCCGAGAAATGGGACTAGTTCTGCAGGAAGGTGTGCTCCGAGCGATCTCTTACGACATTCTGGCGCCTCCATAAGAGCATGAACGGAGCTGCACAACGTAGGAGTATTCCAGACTTTTAAGGTACAGACCTCACATGGAAAAAGGCGGATGCGGATAAAGGTAAGGCCCTTCTTGCACGCTACATAGAGCAGACTGACCAGAAAGACGAGCCCGCCAGACAGAGGACCGCACCGACACTCTCTCTGTTGTGCGAGGGGATCGGGATAGACGAAGAATGCACAATCACAGCTGAGACAATACGTGCGATGCTCAAGAAATCACCTAACACCGCCTCAGGCCCAGACGGCATCCGATATGGTGACCTACTGGTGATGTCAGATGATGACATGGAAGAACTGGCCAGAGAATTCAGCACTAGTATACAGAGGGGTCAGATCAAAGAGGAATGGCTACACAGTTACTTGCTGCCGCTGCCAAAACCGAACAAAGACCATTCCAAGATAAGCGTCTACAGAATCATTACGATGCAGAACACTGCTGGCAAGCTACTGGAGAAAATTGTAGCACACAGACTTGCTTGTGACTTGGAACAACTCAGCTGCTTCCCGCCCACACTTGGAGGATACAGACGTAACAAAGAGTCATGGCTGAATGCGGCGGTCTTTGCTCAAGATGTTTACGAAGGATTTCAGGTTAGAGAAGAGACATGTGCGGCCGCCATAGACTTAGAGGACGCATACAATAGAGTATCCTTCCAGCACTTGATGCAAACCCTCTTCAGACTGAAAGTGCACCCTCACCTCGTACGATGGATAGCTGCTGTTCTGCTCCAAAGGAAGGTGGTGCTAAGATGCGGGAGTTGGTCTTCTGAGCCGATAACGATATGTCCAGGATTGCCGCAGGGTTCACCCCTGCCACCAGTACTATTCAACGCGTATACGGTGCCGATCACTGAACAACAGTTGGACGGGAGGGGTAGTCCTACGCTGACGACATTCTCGTGTATCGACAGGGTCGAGATAGACAGGTGATTGTCAATGATATGCATGGCGAACTAGATAGAATTTCCTCATGGTGTGCTGATGCCGATGCCTTTGTCAACCCTGCAAAGGCATCGGTTACATGGTTCTCCCTAAACAACCATATTGTGAACACAGACATTCCGACAGTAAGAATGAATTGGAGCATTTTGAGTAGAACCGAGTCAATGACATATCTTGGCGTGAGGCTTGATCGTAGCCCGTCCTTCAGAGATCATGTCGATTATGTCATAACGAAAGCTCGAAAAGGTTTTGAGTCATGGCGACTGCCAATATCGAGCAAAGACTGCTAATACTTCTGTTTTAAGGACTGGTGCTTTCACGCATCGAGTATGCCCTGGCCATCCTCACTGTCAGCCCTACACAGATTGGAAGACTTGAAAAGGTACAAAACGACGTCATGCGCATCATTTTGGGCTGCACGAGAGACACCAGCTGTGTAGCAATGAGATACCTCCTTGACTTCCCGACAGTGTTGCCATTTTGACGCTTTTCGCACTAAATTTAGTGCTTTTTCAAGTCATTTAGTGCACACATGTTCCATTTAGCGCGGGGTGCTTCACAATGTTTTTGGGGTGCTTTTTAGTGCTTTTTTGGGTGGGTAAAGATTACTTTAAAAAATCATTTCGGATACACTAAAAAGCCGAATTTGAACTGAAGCGAGTGAGTAAACCAGTCTTAGTACATTACCGTGCAATATTCAAGTAATTTAACTCCCTTTAATACGATGTAGTTGAAGTGAATGACTGCAACGCGCAGGCAATATGCAAAGCGTAAAACGATTGTTTAAACAAGAATGGACTTGAGTTGCAAAGATTAGTTGCACTCGGCACTGACAATGCGTCTGTCATGACAGGTGCAAATAATGGAGTATATACAAAATTAAAATCCGTAGTTCCTCATCTGTTACTTGTTAGGTGTGTATGTTATTCCCTTCAACTGGCAGTATCTCAGACTGCAGCTGCTTGTCTGCACAGGAACGTAGAGTTCATGATTAGAGAAACATATAACTGGTTTTCTCACTCGTCTTCGTCAAGCAAAGTACAGGGAGCTTTTTGCTTTATTAAATGATGGACAACATCCGCTGAAGGTTGTTCAATTAAGCCAGACACGAAGGATGTCCATTCAATCTGCCATTGTCAAATATTTCAGCAGTGGGTCGAGCTCAGAACTCATTTTGATATAGCAAGACTCAACGAGCGCTGTTATACAGCAGAACTTCTACATTCTATGTTTAGCGACATGAAAAACTATGTGTATCTCATATTTCTCAAGCATATTCTCGGAGAAGTTCAAAGTGTGAATAAGAAATTCGAAGCAGATATTCAGGATCCAACAAAACTACTCAGCGATCTTGTCCAACTTACTGATTCTATCAGTTCAAAGATTGCTATTCCTGGGGAAAAAAATAACAGAAAGAGATGCTATTCAATATTATTTAGATCCAAATCCCAATCTAGGTTATGAGTTTGAGAAAGAAATAGCAGGCTACAAGTTTCCTGATGAGAAAGAAATTCTTGGAAGGTGTATCCAGTTTTTAATAGAGCTGTTTACACAGCTGCGATTACGTTTGCCCGATAACGTTCGAGTTTTGCAGTCCATGTCATGTCTTAGTGGAAGTGAATGTCTACAGCCAATGATGCACTGTATATTGGATCTTGCTAAAATGTTTGTAGAAGATGCAGCTACTCTCACCCGCATCGATTTCCAGTGGAGAAAACTTCATCATATGCAGTGGACACATACTTCTGACATACGTGGACTGTGGGCAGAAATAGCCTCATACAGGGATGCCACCGGTGAAAATACTTTCCAATATCTTACAGATTTATCTTTAACTGTGCTCATTTTACCTCATTCTAGTGCGGACGTTTCGCGTATTTTCAGTCAGATGGGAATTATAAAATCAAAATTGAGGAATAGACTGATAATAAAGAGTTTGACAGCTGTTTTGACTATTAGATATGGAATGAAAAGATATGGCAAATGCTGTCATGATTAAAAACTACCTAAGGATATTCTACGAAAAATTGGATCACAGGAATCATACACTTCTTGGTTTTTCTACGAGCAGTATGAAGATCCCCTGTAAATCACAACAACAGAAATGAGGTTTCTGAGAAGAATACTCAACGTATCAAGAAGAGATAAGATCAGAAATGAAGAAATCAGGACTAAAGTAGGGGTTACAGCTGCTCTAGATTTTATTAGAAAGCAGCAAGTCAAATGGTTTGGCCATGCAAGTAGGCTACCAGTCAACAGCATGCCACAACAAGCAATGATGTACAGACCAGATGGAAACAGAGGAAGAGGCCGACCACGTAAACGTTGGACTGAGGGAATAACAGAATCCATGGGAATGTCGATATACGAAGCCCATAACCGGGCACTCTCACGAAGTTTATACTTCACCTCGACACCGCAAGGTACAAGAGGAACATGATGAGAGAGAGAGGAATCATACACACGTTTCTTTCAATCAGCATCATCACCATTGCAAGAGCAAACATAGCAGGAAATAGCTACGGAAACTGAAGAGGTGTTGTCTGACTGGGATTTGGCCGATCTGGAATAAACTTCATTCTAATATTCAGTGATAATAATAATGTATAATGTGCTACTTTAAAACATTATGAATGAATATCGCCAGTGCTTGTTTTAGCGATTTCCCAAAAATATTATTACAATTTAGTGCTTTTTTGGCTCGAGAGTAGTTCTGATTGGGATTTGGCGGATCTGGAATAAACTTCATTGAAATATGAAGTGATGATAATAAATTATACTGTGCTACCTTGTTACATATGTAATAAAAACAGTTGGTGCTTTTTTTGGTGCTTTCCAAAAAATTTTGGTGCTTTTTTGGGTCGATTTTGGTGCTTTTACATCAAAGGGTGATAGCAAAACTGCTTCCCGACAATGGAACACAGGTTAAAGATCTGGAGAGCTCGTGCATACTTAAAAATAAGTGCAGATAAGCAGCACCCTCTGCATGACGCTATATTCAGAGAAAAGGGTGACAGGCTAAAGAGCGGCAAATCATGGATGGGTCGGGCGAAAGATGTGGTCAGACAGGTCTGCAGTCTTACCAGTATCAACCCCGGCAAGGAATGAGTGCCGGTGCCTCCAGCTTTTAAATGCACTTTCTCCTGCATTATCACACTCGACAGACGGTGCAGAGAGCAGAGCCCTGCCGCTGTCAATGCAGCGGTCAACGCGCTTATCTATGAACACTCAGATAGCCCCGAAGTGCTCATCTATACAGATGGATCTGTTGTAAAGCAGCAGAGAAGTGCGTGGGCATTTACAGCCCGTTCAGCGGGTCGAACCGTTCAAGATTCCAGTGGTTCCCACTCTATGACCACGAGCAGCATTACGGTGGAGGTGATGGCAGTTACACAGGCTTTCATATGGCTAGGAATCACAGCATTATACCAACGTGTGTGTACTAAGTGATTCAATGAGCATGATTCAGAAGGTCGAAGCTGGATCTGTACGTAGACAGTGGACTGAGTCGCTGCGGAAGTCTGTTGTCCGTAAAGTCACCTTCATCTTCGTCCCGGGACATGCGGGAGTCGAGGGAAATGAACGAGCTGATAAACTGGCTGGCTCTGCACCCTCTGTAGATGGCCAGCCCATGGATCGTGCCGATGTTATTAACGTCCTTAAAGATATGGCGAGAACAGAGGACTTTGACATCAGTGAATCCACATCGCTGTCCAGGATGAAAGACTTGGGAGTAAGAATCGGCACGGCCAGACGCGAGAGGTACATCGGGAAAACGAGGTGCCTCGTCAACCAACACAGAACTGGCACTATTAGCCACTGGACGCTGATGCATATGCTGCGGGGAGGATCTGAGCACTTATGGACCTGTCCGGAGTGCAATGAAGATACCCCAACTGATAACTAACTAACTGACTGACTGACTAACTAACTAACTAACTAACTAACTAACTAACTAACTAACTAACTAACTAACTAACTAACTAACTAACTAACTAACTAACTAACTAACTAACTAACTAACTAACTAACTAACTAACTAACTAAACTAACTAACTATCTAACTAACTAACTAACTAACTAACTAACTAACTAACTAACTAACTAACTAACTAACTAACTAATTAATTAGCTAACTAGCTAACTAACGAACTAACTAACTAACTAACTAACTAACTAACTAACTAACTAACTAACAGGAGTGAGAAAAGGATTTTGCTTTCTACTCTGCTATTTAATATCTACATGGACAGAATATCCAAAGAAGCAAGTCTTGACAGAACAGATTCAGAACATTTAGAACTCTTTACTCCAAATGAAACAACTGATCCACAGGAAATAAATGAACTTCTATTTGCAGATGATCAGTGCCTGTTTTACAGCGATGAAGGCAGACTACAAAATCATAATAATCTGAGTTCAACATGCAGCAGATACAATATGAGTATAAATACAGCCGAATTCAAAGTAATGCAAGTTGGCAGATCGCCGGGCCCATTAAGTATACAGATAAATAGCACAACCCTGAAACAAGTTAAAGAATTCAAATATCTTGGAAGTATGATCACAGAAGATGGCAGATTGAACAGAGAAATCGAAATCAGATGTCAAAAAGCTAGTAGACTTACATATCAACTATCACCCATACTGAAACATTGTGGGCCAGAATTTTTTTTTAAAATCGTTTATTTGCATAAAAATAGTGTCTTTTACATTTGCGAATGTGACATATACATTCATATACATGTGACAACATTATATTCATAACATGGTATAATTACCTACCTATTAACTGTTGGCGATGATGGTTGAGTAATAATTTGCTCCCATGTATACCAAAAAAATTTAATAGAACCTTTCTCATACTCCAGGTATTCTCATTCATATTTAGTTTCGTGTAAACAAGTTCAAAAGTATTACACAGGAAATCAATTACCAATCAATTTACCCGTTAGCCGCTTAGACAGTTACACAAATAAACACACATAGTATTGTTATGCGCTCGCAGAAAGTAATGCTGAATCACTTTTGCTTCCGAAAATGGCACTCTTGTTTGTATCTACACTATCCTCCCCACATTAAAAATCGTAGTAAGCATCCTATTTTACAAAGCAAGCCTCAAAACAGATGAATATGGCGCATGCTTGAGCGCGTACATTCTGCTTCGACCGGTCGTTTATTAATCCCCACCGCCTACATGAGGCGATCCATAAAAAGTTTTCAAAAAGTTTAGGGCTCACGGTTCCCAGAGGGGCAAGAGCCGCCCCTCTAGGTTCCGCGTCCCTGTGTGTTAGTTGTGTTGGGTGACCATCCCTGCCCCAACACGATCAAGTGCAGTAACTACACTTTGATCTTAGCCAAAAGGCCGAAAATATTCCCCCGCCCCCCCCCCCCCCCCCGTTTATTCCATTCAAAGCATTGTATATTTACAAGGTGTAATGCGTGTTTCTTTTGTTTGTGTATATTACAGAGCGTTACCGTTTGTTAGTGTTAAATGTCACATGTGTTAAGAAAACAAATACATACATATACAGCAAAACCACAAGAGGTTGTCAAGCGCAGGGATAATAGTCTTTCATTTCCTCCTGCTGGAATTTTAATCATTCCCAGTAGCAAATTCTGCACTGCAAAGCCCACACCGTGTTGCCTTTTTTCTTCCTGCCCTCTACCCTTCCAAAAAAGGTGTAATTATTTTCCCTGAGTGACCCTTCCTCAGCGAGGTGAGTCTCCTGCAGGCCAGCAATATCAATGTTAAGACGATTGAGTTCGGCATCAATTACAGCCGTTCTTCTCACATCGTTAATATTGGCCAAGTCAGTGGAAAATCCTGGACACATGGTTCTCACGATCCAGGTTGCAAGCCGTTGCTTGAGGTTTCTATTTTTCTTTGTATTAGTACCTGGTGCATTGGTTTTACAGCCTGCGATTCAGAATTTCTCCTATCCCCAAGCACCCATTGAAGCAGGCAGGCTGTGGCGGATCAGCACCCAATTGGCCGGGTGCTGCCCATCTTGAGGCAGGCGGTAGCTGATCAGTGACACCTGTAGGTGTCTCCCACCACGGAGGCAACGCTTGGCGCCCCATGTCTACGCCAACTGACAGGAACTTATAACCCGTAACAGTTGCCTCTCGCTTTGATTCCGAGACTGGTTAAGACCAGGGATGGAGTTATTGCTTCTCCATAGCACAAATCCTGGGCTAAAATATAGAGATCATGTGTTCCCCATACAGCATGATCCCTCTCTCGGCCTGCCTAGTTTACTCCAGAGGAAAAGTAACACCTCTACATCTGGAACAAGACAAGCTGCAGAAGCTGCCGGATCAGCAAAGCAATGCTCTAACTGTCCGCCTGTCGGAGCTTCGATCCTAGACCTAGCCGCCAACCAAGGCTTAGGGCCTGGTCTGCCCTGCCATGACATGTTGTCTTTAGGTTGCATTCCTCGCACCAGGGTAAGGCTTGTATCTTCCCAATTGCGCTCTTCCGCCCGAAGCCGTTGGCACAGTGTGGGGTGTCGGGTTTGGTAAGCGCCGCCCAACGTTCGGCGCTAACAGAAAGCAGGTAGTACCGTCTACTGTTATACGGTAGCTCAGTCATATCTGACTAAGACCTGACACCAGATGCCATCAAATATGTTAAAAATTCATTAAGTTAGTTACTTTAGTTACTTCTGTGGTCTAACATATTTTTGGGAAAGCTGGAAAGTACCAATGAAGTATTCACTATAACAGATGTTGGAAATTTCCACCACGGGCTTCAAAACATGACTGTACACTTCTCTTCATATTGTCAAATACCTTCTGCAACGTGTCTGTTGTTATTTCTTGAATGGTAATTCTGATTGCTTCTTTCAGGTTCTCAATTGAGTGTACATTAGTTTTGTAAATATTTCCTTCCAAGAAACCCCATAGATAATAATCAAATGAAGTTAGATCTAGAGAACGAGCAGGCCAAATTATACGTGATATTATGAGAGTTAGAAAATTTCTTCTCAAAATATAATGATGATCTAGCTGTGTCTGCAGTTGCAACATTTTGCTGGAGCCACGGCTTCTTCAATTTCACGTTCAGCTGATCCAAAAAAAAAAAGGTTCCAGAATGTCAGTACAGTACCGATCAGCAGTTATAGTGTTGAAGAAAATTGGTCCAATAAAACGTTTTCTAAACAACATACGAAACTCCCGGGAAGATTAACACGGTCAACAAGTTCCCGCAGAAATCGGATGTGTCGGCCTAACGGCGCAAGAACGCAGCTCAGCTGTAAACAGGCACAACGTAATCACGTCCGAAAAAATTCTCCGGATGAACGCAGCAGAAAAAGAAGAAGTAGAAGAAGAAACGTTTTCTACGACAGCACACCACACCCCAATTTTCTCATCGTGTTGAATCTCATGAAATGCATCGAGAGTAAGCATGCTCCAAATACGATTATTTTGGCTATTCACTTATCCAGATACATAAAACCACGCCTCGTCAAGAAGAATGTTACATCGAGAATTCATTCGTCTTCTTTAGCTAAATATGCTTGAACTGCGTGGAGTTGTTGACTCTGGATTGATTATCACAATCTTGTAGCTCATACAAAAATCCTGTATGGATGAAAATGTAATCCTTGTTTAAGAATTGCGACATTTTCCTTAAGGATTTGCCTGGGCTTGTCAGGATTCTGTCTTGGATATCTAGACAATTTTCTTCAGACACAGCAGGTCTACCAGATCGTGGAGCATCTTCCACATTTTCCATAGCAAGAAACGTATTCAAAACAATTCTGACTGTAATGCGATAAGGAGGGTGTTTATCAGGAAATCGTGCTATAAATCATTGAACAACTATCCGTGTGTATCGACTGCAATTTCTAAACACTTGTTAAAAAAAAAAATTCTTTCTTACGATGATAACAACATTCTTTTTGGAGTGCAAAGAATTATTCCAGCAGACGACAGCCATTCGCTGCATATTGCTTGACGATAGACTGTAGAGCACACTTTTTTGATGACATCATATACTTTATTTTTCAAATTTGTTATACATGCAAAGTGTAGTTAGACTTTACAATGTTTTGATATATTATTGTTATATGCACTGTTCAAAAATAGAAACGCATAGCTCCCGAAGGCACAAACATAGCCATAATTTTGACATTCGTTAACTTTTTAAATTTAATGAGTTAATTGTTCAAATTGTACACAAGAATATCTTAGTGTTCAATGAATCAATTCCCAGTTCTTTTGCATCTGGTTCACGAGAGGTTTTTGGCGAACGAGTTTTCATGTTGGTATAATGCGCGCGCGCGTGTGTGTGTATGTGTGTGTGTGTGTGTGTGTGTGTGTGTGTGTGGCCCCTCTCTAGCATCTCCAGGGCATGGATGCGATCAGAGTCTGATATGGGTATGGGGCTGCCGACTCTTCCTGGAGTGCCTGGAACAGATCACGACGATTGGCTGGAGCAACGTCTCGGCGACAAACAGATCTATGCACTCATCTCACAGGTGCTCAATCGGCCTCATGTCTGGAGACAGAAATGGCCAGGGAAGAGTGAGAATGTTGTTTGCAAGTCAAAAACTGCGTGGTCAACCGTGCACAATGGGGTCTGGCGTTGTTCTGTTGAAACACAGACCTTTGGTCAGTCAAAAGTGGAAGGACGTGGGATCGAAGAATGTTATTGACGTATCGTTGCGCATTCAAGATTCCTTCAATGTGCACGAAATGACTCCTTCCGTTGTAACTGATCATCCCCCACACCAATGCACCTCCGCAAGAGTGCGTCGGAGCTTAATCAATGCAATTGTGGGCAAAATGTTCATTTCGCCTACGGTAGACCCTTCTCCATCTATCATGACACTGTAACAAAATAAAGATTTAAAAAAAAATAAAATGGAAAGATTCGTCTCTAAACCAGACACGTCTTCATTGATTTTCAGATGCCTGGGACGATGCTGGTTGGCCCAGAATTCGATTTTGGTGATGGTGGAGTGTAAGAACAGGTCATCGGTGAAGTCGTTGTGCCCGAAGTCCAGCATCACGCAGTCTATTCCGGACAGTTTGATCAATTCATGACGACCTGCAGGCAATGACTGGGCAGTTGAGGAAGCTATTGTAAACCTGTCTCTGAAGTGACGAACCCGAATTAAACGATCCTCCGCTGCTGTTGTAACTCTGGGTCGTCCACTACGATGCCGGTCTTCAACTGAGCCACTGGCTTGGAGCCGGTGCCAAAGTCGACTGATAGTACTCTGTTGCACTTTTAGATGCATGCATGGCAACCTGACTTTGATTTTCGCCTGCATGCAGTCGGCCAATAGCCATACTCCTTAAATTTATCGATAGAGGCGCCATAAATGTCTGCTTGAAAATGGACTGAATTGTGTATGTGTAGCGTTATCCTTTTATAAGGTGCCAGTTGCGTAGTCTGTGAATAGTAATTTCCTCAAATTGTGTTGCTTTCACGTGCGCGCATAATGAGTTGTGGTCAAAAATTGCGCCATAAACACTATTGACCACTACGTTATAATGATTACAAAAACTAACGCAATTCAGGCCAACGGGTGTGTTTGACACTGTAAAGAACATTTGACGTTGATTTGTATATAGCCTAGCTCCAAATTTTACTTACAAACTCATAAAAACGCGCCCTCGGATAGCTTATTTTTGTTTGAAAAAAAACAAACACTTTTATTTCGTACAAAATAGTGTGTATTTACAAGACAAGTTACGTACATTGTGTGTTATATTTTACATTTGTGAATACAACAAATACATTCGTATACTCATGTGATAATATTACATTTATGGCGAGGTTCAATTACCTACACATTACTTGGTGAAGTAATTATCTACTCTCATGCATATTAAAATCTTTCAATGGAAACTTTCATACTCCATGTAGTCTCATTTACACCTAGAACATATATAGACTCAATGTTACATTGAAGTTAAAGTAAAGATGATGAAACATTATCTCTAAAACTAAAATTTGTTCCAATTTAAACAAAGTTAATAGTATCACTCAATGACCATACATAAAAGTGGCAACAAGCGTCCCATTTTACCAATTAGATTGAAACAGGTATGTGTGTCTTCTGCAAGAGAGAAAGATAAGAGAGAGAGAGAGAGAGAGAGAGAGAGAGAGAGAGAGAGAGAGAGAGAGAGAGAGAGAGAGAGAGAGAGAGAGAGAGAGAGAGAGTAATAGAAGGAGTGAAAGGGACTTGAAAATGTCGAGGAACAATCCAAAGTGCGGTATATTAAGGTTGTTTTGTTTGTTCGGTGAAAATGTATACATTTTAATGACAAAGTGTATTCCTTGACAGCATATTTTCACAGGGTAAAGGCGCGGTTTCCTCAGCTCTTTCTTGCTCTTGCAGGTCAGCTCATAAGTTATGAGAGCCCGGCGCATGGCCCTGATTTTCTTCTGTCTGAGAGAATTGCACTTGTGGGCTTTCTTGTGTATTTATGTCATGTGTGTACATGTTCAAAAGGTGTTGTCCTGTTAGAGGCGTTGTACACCTGGTGTAGCTTAGTTGTACTATGTGTTGATTTTGACTAGTTGATTAGTGTTGCTGGTAACATTGGCATTCATGGGTGGTATTGCCCGGCTGTGGTGTTGGAGATGAGAAATTGTGTTGTGTCGCCGAGATCAGTGGGTAATGACCTCACTGAACTGAGAGTATTCTGTGAGTGAATACTGAGGTAGATGAGAAGCCAGAAAAGGCTGAGAACATTGTAACGAGGGATGATCCGCCCTCACATTAAGGTTGCCTCAGGATGTGGCAGTGGCTATTGCACCACTTGCGGGCTAATCACTCCGAAGGATGCAGATGGGGACATGGGGATTAATATGGGGAATGCATATATGTGTTGATGCAAATAATGATTCCTTGATGTTATTAATCAGATGTTGTATTTTGTCATGCATTGCAGGTAGTCCTTGGCCATGGTTGTTGTTTTTAGAGCAAACTTGAGCCCCAGCTCTGGTTAATGTCGTTTTTAGGCCACTCACACTCCCATTCGTATACCTGTTTATATCACTGTTTATGCCCCTATATCTTTGCTGTTAGGGTTATAGTTCTGTTATTTGTTATATTATGACTCTTTGCTGTATCTGGTCCCAGTCGGCCCATGTGATGTGGGAGTCCCATGTGGGTACTGAGGGTACCCTTTTGACTCAACTGAACATGGTTGAGGTCTCGCTATCATTTCGAGACCGCCCCTGTGGTCGATGCTAGGCAGCAGTTGTCTCTCATCACATCTCATCTCATCTCATCATGTTCCTCTTGTACCTTGCGGTGTCGAGGTGAAGTATAAACATCGTGAGAGTGCCCGATTATGGGCTTCATGTATCGATATTCCCATGGACTCTGCTATTCCCTCCGTCCAACGTTTACGTGGTCGGCCTCTTCCCTTGTTTCCATCTGGTCTGTACATCATTGCTTGTTGTGGTATACTGGTGACTGGTAACCTACTTGCATGGCCAAACCATTTGACTTGCTGCATTCTAATAAAATCTAGTGCTGCTTTAACCCCCACTTTAGTCCAGATTTCTTCATTTCTGATCTTATCTCTTCTTGATACGTTGAGTATTCTTCTGAGGAACCTCATTTCTGTTGTTGTGATTTTTCTTTTCTCTTTTTCTGTCAATGTCCAGGTTTGGCATTGGTAGCATAGAGTTGGTAGGAAAATTGTGTTGTAAAGTGCTTTCTTAGTAGTTATTGATGCATGTTTGTTCTTTAGTATTGGTGCCATTTTTGAGTTGATTTGCCTTATTGACCTATTTTCGATCTCGTCTTCTGATCTGCCATTTGATGATATTATACTTCCTAGATACTTGAAACTCTTTACTTGTTTCAAGGGATGTTCGTTTAGGATGAATTGTTGTTTTTTGTTCTTCTTTAGTTATAGTCATTACCTCTGTTTTGCTTGTGCTAATTTTCATGTTATGTTCCCTACACATTTCGTTTAGACTATTCATGTTGTCTTGTAATTCAGCTTCTGATTTTGCTATTAGTGCCTGGTTGTCCACAAACAGTTCTCTAATGGTTAGATTTGCAGATGGTTCTTCTTCTGTGTTCTCGTCATGCGGTATTCTTGCTGTCTTTGCCTGACTAGTTTCTTTACAAATGTTGTCTATATATGTTATGAACAAGAGAGGGAACAGGACACAACGTTGTTGCACTCCAGATCTTATGGTGAAGGGTTCTGAGTGTCCTCTAGTTGCTCTCACTATGCATTCACTGTTGTATAAACTTCTACATAGGTTTGTTAGATGTGTACTCACTCCATATTGTTTAAGGATTTCCCACAGCTTGTTTCTATCTACTCTATCGAAAGCCTTTTCTTGGTCGACAAAGGCTAAGTAGAGTGTTTTATTGAATTCGTTGATTTTTCTATAAGTTGTCTAAGAGCAAAAATGGCATCTGTGCATCCTTTGTTTTTCCTAAATCCAAGTTGTGTTTCGCTTAGCTGGGGTTCTAAAGTAGTTCGTAATCTTGTTTCAAGAATTTTGCAAAATATTTTCCCAGTATGACTCAACAGTGAAATGCCTCTGTATTGTGTGTAGTCACTTTTGTTGCCTTTGTTTTTCCAAATTGGGATAATTATGGCGTTTCCCCAGTCTCGTGGGTTCTGTTGTTGTACCCAAACATGGTTGAATAGTCTATGTAGCCAAGCTGTTCCTACTTCTCTAGCTGCTTTAATTAGTTCATTTGGTATTTCATCCTGTCCCGGTGTCTCTAACTGTGGGATTTCAGATTCCCATTTCTGTAGGTATCGGCTGTCCATGAGTCCTGTTGTTGGCGCCAGACAGCAGTTATCTCTAACTGTGGGATTTCAGGTTCCCATATCTGTAGGTATCGGCTGTCCTTGAGTCCTGAGATGATATCAATAGAGAGTCCACGCCTGTTGTTATCGTTGTTGTTCACGTTGAGGCTTCTTTGTTTCCATGTTCTTGCTAGTTTGTGGTGTTAGGTACCCGGTCATGTTCATAGCTATGGTAGGCAGCAGTGAGTGATATCGACTGTGGTAACGTAGGTTCCCATATCTGTAGGCATCAGTTGTGTGACATGTCAGGATGTCTGTTTGTCCCTGAATCATGCAGTTCTGTCAATAAAAGTCTAATTTTGTTGTTCTTAATTTATTTCGTTTAGATTTATAGTTTGTTGTGCAAACTCATTGATCCTGTTACAGTCCAACAGTGGAATATTTTGTCTGGGGCATACAACAGTATATTCCCCGCCCAAAGAACTCCTGGAATCTTCTGTCTAACTCTCTTTCCCTTTTCTTGTTAACTGAGGAGAATGTATAAAGTGCTCTTTCTTCTCATTATCCTTTTCTTCTCTGGCCCACTAGAAGTTAGTGTTGCGCTTCTTCACCTTTGAACACCTAAGTATAGGAAATTCTATCTTCCTATCCCTGATATTCTCTTTCTGTGACATAAAGTGTTAAGTGTGCATGCATCCAGAGACTCGTTGAATATCAATCCTGTTCTTGAGCATTCATATAAGTAGGCCATTTAGTAGGTCAGACAAAGCCAACATGCGGTTCAAGGTCCGTAGCCTCACGGGTTTAACTTAAATTTGTGTGTGTGAGTGTGTGTGTTAAATTCGCATATCCTTTTTACAGGACATCGATGTCAACATAAGCATCTTTCAGATGATTGTTGATTTCTTTGCAAGATTACGTTCAGTAGCTTGCCATTGCTTTCTGAGCGGCCGGCTCAGTATCCCGCAAGTCACCAACGCGGGTAGAATCGCTTCGAATTCTATCGCTGCGAGACTCTGCGTGGATAAACGGGATTACGGAGAAAGTCGTGTAACCCCTCGGCCAGAGAGATCAAATGAATCATACACTGCAGTCATCGCGTGATTCCAAACTGTGGGCCAGAAAAATATTTTTTTAAAAACATTTATTTCATACAAAGTAATGTATATTTACAAGTTGCAATGTGTGTTTCTCTTGTTTGTGTATATTACAAAACGTTGCCGTTTGCTAATGTTAAGTGTCACATGTGTGAATAAAACAGACACATACATATATACAGTAATTACATTTATGGCATAGTGCCTGTACAACACACATTCCTTGCATATGCTTCATTTCCACTTCCACAAGCGGAATGCATGTAACACATGTCCATCTCCTCTCTCTCTCTCTCTCTCTCTCTCTCTCTCTCTCTCTCTCTCTCTCTCTCTCTCTCTCTCTCTCTCTCTCTCTCTCTCTCTCTCTCTCTCACACACACACAACACACATATTTATCTTGATCTATCTCGTGCTTTCTGGAGACAGCAGTACATTGAATGCCGTGAGCTTGGGCAATAAACTTTAAATTATCATTCCCATTAAAATTTGGCTTCTTTGTAATTTCTGGGTCACTTAGCTACGGAGGTGAAGGTTCACATTGTTGGTGCTATTGGCCTGATGTCAAATTACAGGGTGACGCTTTAGTGTCCTGTAAATGTCCATGACACCTTTTGTTTGAGGGACAAGAATCAGGGATTTATAACTAGCAATTAGAGTCCATGGCCTGTCCCCAGGGAGATAATTAGTCTAAAGCTGTGATAGTGTCTGGATTTCAGATACAATGGCTCATTTAATTTGTTTGTACCTGGTGGTGCATATTTGTTCTTTCTTTTCAAGATATCTTTACCATATAACATCATTTTAATACTTGAGATATCGCCTTGGTTTAAAGGCTGCTACACGCGCGTGCGAGCGCGCTCGCACACACACTCATACACAGGAGCGTGCAAATACATGCACCACACACAAAACACACCCCACACACACACACACACACACACACACACACACACCTGCATCCACACACAGACGCATACATATGTTACTGCCAAAGGGGACAAC
>JACEFZ010013216.1:0-35000 GCA_014155875.1 Cepaea nemoralis
TTTTATTTGGTATTTTTGACTTCTCAATTGTGAATTAACTGTAGAAGCTTTTCGATGTGATATGCCTCCTTGCGCTTTCTTTCAGTCCGCTTCCCGCGTTTGAGTTCTGTTGTCTTTTGATTGCTTCCTCCGTGGTCAGCCATGGGATGACTTCTCAGTCCTCTATATAGTATTGCCATGGGTGTTCGGCATCGACGCCTTTCAATCTGGTAATGAGGCGGTTTATGGCGGGCATTGGTTTCCCGTTGAGTTTCTTGTACTTCTTTTCTTTTCTTCCATGCGCTTTCTGTATTCCTCGCACTTGAGTTCGTATTGCCTCGTTATCTCAGGGAACAATATTCGTGGCCTCGGGGACGTCCTCTATACCGACGTCAGGGTGCTCATCTCGGTTTCTTCGGATGTCTGGTGGTATATTGGCTTCCCTTTGAATGTTTCGGGCGTCGTGGTTGGGCTGCTGGCTTTCGCTTGTGGTTCAGGCTCGGTCTCTTGGTTTTCATCCTGCGATTTCTCTGTAATTTCTTGTTCGGTTTCTGTTGTTTTGTTTCGGAGTATTTCCATTTCAGCTTTCTGTAGTTCTCGCTCTGATTTAATGTAGGATCTCTTCATTCTCCTTCTTAATCAGTGCCATATGTTCTACTTCTTGCTTGATGTTTTGCTGAATCTAATTCATTTCCGCCAGTAGTTTTTCGTTGTCGTTATTCGGGTTCGGCGTCAGCAGTGCCTTGACTTGTCTCTTCAACTCGTCTATCTTTTTTTTGAAGTTGATCTCTTTCGGCTTGTGCTATACCCGTGGCTGTCTCCCCCCTTCGCATTGCTTCCTTGACTGATGTCTTTGTGGTAGTTGCGATCTTTAAGGCGTCTCTGTGTCGTTGCAGGTACGGACAGCCCAAGTATCTTGCTCCATGCTTGCCCAGGAAGTTGGTGCACTTTCTTTTGTTGTTAGGGGCTCTGAAGTCCGTGTCCAGCTTGGCCAGCGGACACTGCTTGAAGACGTAGTGATCGGCGCAGTAACGGCAGATTTCCGTCTTACTGCGGCATATTGCTCTGCTGTGGCCGGCCCTCTAGCATCTGGAACATTGGTTGACTCTAGGGATGAATCTCTCTGGCTGCTGCATTCTGTTGTTGATTGATACTGTTATCGGCATCTCGCTGCCCTCCGATATCACCACCGCCAAGGTTGTAGGTATCTTGTAGTAGGTGGGGAGCCGCTCCACCTTCATGAATCGGATGTGAGGATTCTCTTCTCGTAGCTATTTCAGGATTTCTTCGTCTGTCAGCTCCACGTGTAACCGCTTGAAAACCCATCGGACTGTTTTTGAGTCGGGTTCCCGGCTCTGGTGTCTTTCTCCTCCTTCTTCTCTGTTGTCTTGATTCTTGTCTGTGTTGGGCTGTCGTTCTCCTCCCTCATGGTAGCTTCAGTAATAGCTGTAGCATCAGGCTCTTTGATGCAGCTAGCAGGTAGGCTCTCCCCGTTCTTCTTCTTCTGACGGCTCCCACGCTGCACATCTTGGCTACCGCGTGTTGTTTTTGGATTTTCAACGTGACATTTTCCCGCGTATCAGGCTTCTTGACGGAATAAGGCGACTTGACTTGTTAACGCTCGCAGTGCGAATGACCACGACGACGACGCGACGCGCACGACGTGTACTAAAGTACCAGCGCACGACGTTTTACTAAAGTAAAAGTAATGTAAAGTAAGGTCTAAGGTAAAGTTCATTTTTAATTCACCGCAAACAAAGGAATTCGGGAATTCCCGGGAAATCTCGTGACATAAGGGTGATTGCATAGTGGGTGTAGGGATGTGTTGATATATTGTGCAACTTGTGTGTGTGCTGTTGTGTAATGTATTTATTGAAATACAGAATCATATAAATTGAATGTGTTGTCGATCACTTCCGGCTGAGAGTGGGGGTGGACTGCTATACCGAACGATGGATGGAATAAATGTTTCTGGGCCCAGAGGGCCCTCACTGTCATTGGAGTGTATATCCATATCTTGTGCTACTCGGGCACTCGTCTTATCTTATGTATGTCCCATCTGTCTGCGCTCATCTTTTGCGAAGACAATGACCTGCGGTTTTGGGTACATCTTGCTGCAAACACACTTGTCGATCGATATCTCTATTCCGTAAATCGACGATCTCACCAGATCTAAGTCAGTGCTAAAAATAACTACGCGGGTTTTTGCGATGAATAAAAAATGAAGTACCTAAAGCATGCTCCCTGGCCCAGGCGTTAACGTCTTTCTCCGTAATCCCGTATATTCTCGCGAGTAACGTAACCTGTGCGAAAATCGGTAGCGGTTTTCACCGCGTTGGTAACTTACGGGTATGTGAGCCGTCGCTCAGAAAAGAAAAGGCAAATACTGAGCGTAATCTTGCCTAGTACATCAACAGCAGCTGAAAAATGCTGATGTTTACTTCGACGTCCTGTAAGGGATATGCAAAAAAAAGTAATGGTTAAAGGTAAGGTAATGTAAAGGTAACGTAATGTAAAAGAACAAGTAAAGCAGCTAAAACGTAAAGTTAATTAACATGCATGTGAAGTAACATAATAATAAAGTGTAGTAACATAACGTAAAGATATTTGTTTGCTCTTTATAGAACGTCGTAATCAGCCCCAGCATTTTTGGTCTGTTTGTATTTCCAGGCAGCTTTACATTTAATAGTTATGTATATAAATTAATGTAAAGTCATGTAAAAATAAAGTAATGTAATGTACAGTAAATTAATGTAAAGGCATGTAAAGTAAAGTCATGTAAGTAAAGGGCCCTGGTCCACTACTTGGGGCGTTTTGAGTGTATGGTAAATCAAGTAAAGTAAGAAAATTACCCTTTTTTAAACGCTTTGAGGCCAATTGGGCACATAGATAAGAGCGCCCGCCCTTAAACTTCCGCTGTGCTGATGTCAAAAGTAGCTGGTTCAACTCCTACACTGGTCAGTTGGACTAAAATGTTGACTTCTTCGTCCTTGACTTGGGAACGTAAGTTACAAGCCCTTCAGAAGTCGGAGTAGGTTCACCTGATGGCGAGGGATACTGGTAATAGGGAAAGCTAATCCACAACGCAAAAATCAGTCCAGTGCACTGGACGTAGTGTCACGTATATGGACCACACTTGAGTTCAAATCGAACGAACGAAAGAAATAAAATGACCATAATATTTCAATTTCCGAGACATGTTACTGGGTTTTGGCAGAGTTTTCATCGGGGATCAGCTCTTATAGAATATCTGTATTTTTCTTGTTCTGGGTGTACGGTATTAAAAAATGTTTTCTAACATTTCAGTTTCGGAGAGACAGTGTTAAATCTGCCACTTTACCAAGTATCTGCTATATCTCTGAATGAGAACATTTAGTCTTTCTAACCCCCACTTCCCCCCCCCCCCCCCAAAAAAAAAAACAAAGAAAACAGGCATTTATACTTTCAAGTTCTGTAGGGGATTAAATAGATTTAAACAACAACACAAAGGGGGGGGGGGGGGAAAGAAAATGAGTTAAATCTACTTGGGTGGTCTACGAAACACATATTTATCACAATATGTGTAAAAATACAGCTTTTGGAGAAACTTAACACAAGATATGTAAACATTGCAGTTCTGAATACCTGACCACGTTTGTAGCAGGAACATAAACATTTACAATCTGGACTGACGCGGTCGATGTAGAAGGATTTCCTGTGTACGGTTGTTTAGCATTAGGGACAGGTTGTTTTTTTTTTTTATATACATAGATGAATTAACGTAGTAGGGAGTAGAGAGATGGACAGAGAGGCTGACAATCAATTCATAAGGCAAGACAACAGACGAGAAGACGAGAATAGAGGAATGATCATCTATGTCTCTCCATTCTAGGCACCAGAAGTAGAGAGAATAGAGACATGATCGTCAGTGTCTGCTCATTCTAGACACCAGAAGTAGAGAGAATAGAGAACATGATCGTCAGTGTCTGCTCCATTCTAGACACCAGAAGTAGAGAGAATAGAGACACGATCGTCAATGTCTGCTCCATTCTAGGCACCAGATGTAGAGAGAATAGAGACATGATCGTCAATATTGGCTCCATTCTGGACCCCCGAAGTAGAGAGAATAGAGACATGATCGTAAATGTTCGCTTTCCAAATTCGGGAAACACTAGAAGTAGAGAGAATAGAGAAAAGATCGTCAATGTCTGCTCCATTCTAGACACCAGAAGTAGAGAGAATGAGACATGATCGTCAATGTCTGCTCCATTCGGGGCCCCAAGAAGTAGAGAAAATACAGACACGATTGTAAATTTTTGCTCCATTTTTGATTCAAAACACCAGAAGTGAGAAAATTTAGAGAGAGTTTCATTTCCCTGCCTTCCCCCCAAAAACGTGTGCTTACTTATTGACTCGACCTCGTAATTTTTTTACACAGCTATGAACCGTTTTAAACGGGAACGTTAGGGGCTAATTCCACTGAAAACCCACCTTGGCGGGAGACAATTCGTGAGTGACGCCGAAGTTGAATGTGAAGTGAAAACGTGGTTTTGGAAAACCCAGAGCACCCCAGTTCTATGGAGCCGGTTTGGGGGGGACTGATACAACGATGGGATAAGTGTTAAATGTTGGTGGAAATTATTTTTGGGAAATAAAGAACAATGTATGTAAAAAATAAAGGGGTTCGAGTTGTTATCATATTTAGTTATTTTTCTACAGCCTTTTGTGATTTACTTATTGACTTACCCCGTATGTCGTTTCGGGGCAGCCCTTGGAGTATGTGCTCTGCTGTTTTGGGGGTTTTAAACCCTACATGTGCACATGACTGATTCACCAATCTTGAATTTTGTATACTTGGGGGTTGCGTAATCTATTTTTCCCCTGTTCTGAGGCGCAGAGCAGGGGGTTTCCCAAGTTTTTCAAGCAGAGGGCCATATCTACTATTTTCGGTAGTTAAGCGGGCCACAACGTTATAAATTATAAAAGTCGTGCAATATCATTCTTACCTTTCTTAACTTTCGTCAACAAAATTCTAGAACTTTTAAAGCAGTCAGTGGGTACTGGCAGTGGCGGTCACTGCTGTCTTTTTTTGGTTTTAAAATCAAAAGTTCATTTAACAATAAATTTTAAATCAGTTTAGAAAATCGCTATTAATGTTTTTAATTTACAATTGTAACTATTCTTCATAATCAGTTTTTCCCAGTTCAGATCCCGTTTATCAATGTCTGGGCACAAATCTGTCGTGACCAAAGTCATAAGCGCAGTTAGGTTACTGTCGGTGAGTCGGAA
The DNA here is from genome assembly GCA_014155875.1 of Cepaea nemoralis. Lineage (NCBI taxonomy): Eukaryota > Metazoa > Mollusca > Gastropoda > Stylommatophora > Helicidae > Cepaea > Cepaea nemoralis. The sequence goes on from JACEFZ010013216.1 coordinate 5,248, forward strand.
CGTTGCTTTTTTTTCAAAACGGTCACTGCGGAAAATGACTGCTCGCATCTCATGTGGAACCAAAAGGACACATATATCTTTTGGGCAAAGGGTTTCAAATTGTTCGACAGGCAATAGTCGCCAGAATAAAATCATTTTTATCAGCCGAAGGTGAAGCAGACAGCTTCGTACGACACAACAACAGCATCCTTTTCTGTTCGTTAGCCTTGGTGTAAAATGACTGCTGCCTGGGCAGAGAACTTTATGTTTTAGCTATGAAATCTTTTCTTAACTCTGAATTGATCGGATATTGAGCATTTATGTTGAATGTGCGGTCATGAAGTGTCGTTCCAGATTAAATTTTTTTTTGATTTGGTAACAGAAACGACAAAATCCACAAATTAAGCAAACTGGTTTACCACTACGGCTAGGCATAAGCATAAATTACTCCGTCCAATCTTTGTTGAATTCACGACAAGCAACATCTTCACATTTTCGCTTTTACCATTTTTTGATTTTAGATTTTCCATACTCACGTTTATAGGCTTTAACGGTAAATATTTATTTAAAAAAAATAATTTCCCAAAACAATACTGCCCCACTCTGCTAAACAATTGTAACAAATAACAACATGGGGGCCTTGCGCGCTCTGATTTGGGCGACAAGGCTGGGATATGGGAAATTCATAACGTTTCGTTGCGAACTGAACAGGTGCATTCGATAATATCTGAGCATAACAACCACGAGCAGAGTAAATTATCGCACACCCGACCGGGCGCTCCGAGTGCATTTTTGAAATTATTTAAAAAAAATTATATTAAAAACGAGGCCTCGCGTGCCACTTTTTGACAGCTGGCGGGGCCCCAAGTGGCCCGCGGGCCGCGATTTGGGAACCTCTGGCTCAGAGTAATAACTTCTTCTGGTCTGTCCATAAACGTGGTAGTCGTCTTGAGCAAGTTTTGGTGGCTTTCTGACTGATTTGATCATTCTTTTTTTTAGTGGTATGTAACGTACACATCAGGTTGTACTTCTTTAGCTCCTTCCATAACCAATCGATCAGCTCTGTCGTTCCCGGGTACTCCACAGTGGGATGGTATCCACTGTATGGTGACCTTACACTGGCTGAAAAGTTCAGAAAGTAGTGTCCGTAATTTCCAAGACAGAAGCGCCTCGAGTACTGATTGGCATCTGTCAGTAGCACTACATGTTGTGTACCATGGCTGGTATTTAGTAATTTCTCTGCGGCTATTTTGATTGCCTGGATTTCTGCATCATATTTATGGCAGTACTTTTCCCGTGGTATTCTGGTCGTGTCCCTAGTATTATTTGGGTATTATATGTGTAATCCCGCTCCTCCATTTCGAACAGCATTGTGTGCTGACCCATCTGTGTAAACTCGGATCCAGAGGTTTTTGGGTATTCTTCATCAAGGGAAACTGAGAGTGGCCGTTTTTGCATTTTATACTGTTTTGTTTTTTTTTGTCAAATTTTTCCTCTCACTTTTGTCTGGATTTGTAGTCTATGTTCCCCTTTCCATTGAGGTCGTTCTGGAATAGTTTTCAGTGGGGGGGGGGGGGGGGGGGGGGGGGGGGGGGGGGAAACCCAACTGTGGGTAGATCAGTGGTTTTTCTGCAGTCGTTTGGCCTGGTGGATAACACTGCTTCTTTTCAATCGCTCCATGGCTAAGTTTTCAAATCTGTTCTTCATAGGGTGGGCCCGGCAAGCTGAGGGAAAATTTTCTTCTTGTATTAGCGTTTTCGTATCTCTGCGCTTTCTCAGTGCTTGTGTCCTCCCATCTGCTGGAATCGCTTTTTCTATAATGTGTCGATATATTTGAGCAATCGATTATTGTTTTTCGAGTAGAGTATACAAAATCCTTTTCTTGATTAACTCAATGACTGCTAAAAAGATGTTGTTGTTTTTTTCATACATCACGTTAAAAAATCAAGTAAAGGCATAGATAGTCACAAAGTAGACACTGCCTTAGATGTGTGAAATATTAGGTCTTCACATATACTAGGGTTTCGATATAAGAAGTGGGGTGGCCAGAAGAAGTAGTAGTACTAGCAGAAGCAGTAGCACTACTAGTCAACAGCAGCGGCACAAGCAGGATTAGTAGTAGTAGTAGTAGTAGTAGTAGTAGTAGTAGTAGTAGTAGTAGTAGTAGTAGTAGTAGTAGTAGTAGTAGTAGTAGTAGTAGTAGTAGTAGTAGTAGTAGTAGTAGTAGTAGTAGTAGTAGTAGTGGGAGCAGCAGCAGCAGCAGCAGCAGCAGCAGCCAGCTAATATTAGTAGTAAAATAGAAGAAGAAGAGAAGAAAAAGGGAAAGAAGAAGAAGAAGAAGAAGAAGAAGAAGAGAAGAAGAAGATAAGAAGAAGAAGAAGAAGAAGAAGAAGAAGAAGAAGAAGAAGAAGAAAAGAAGAAGAAGAAGAAGAAAGAAGAAAAAGAAGAAGAAGAAGAAGAAGAAAAGAAGAAGAAGAAGAAGAAGAAAGAAAGAAGAAGAAGAAGAAGAAGAAGAGGGAAAAACGAAGGAAGAAAGCACGCATAAAGCACAGACTCCGTAGCTCAAGCGACGAGCCCCGGGAGTTCGGAGAAACCTGCACTCGTGAACAGAATGACTGCAGTGGAAACCGCAGTCTTCGGCGTACGAGGTAGGCAGCTGAACCACTCCGCCACTGTGACCACCACTATTATTAGGCTGGGTTGACCTCTGAACTGTACTAGTGTGAAAATATAATTCTTACGTCAGGTGAGCATTGAACCTAGGCTTATATCTTGGCACAACGACAAATAATAAACAGCGTATTCACATCAACCCTATGCTATCAGTGTCGAGCCTGGACATTATTCAAATCACACTCACGCAAAATCAACACCTGCGAGATGAAATGCTTGAGGAGAACTGCCAACGTAACATCTGTGATCGAATAAAAAATGATGTTATCAGACAGAGAAGGATCAACACCTTGTGCCACATATACTGAAAGGCAGAGGATCAAATGGTTTGGCCATCTCATTAGCATGCAACACCATCAACTATCAGCATTGACCCTACATCAAAGAAGATCTGATACGAGAGCAAGAGGACGCCGGAGAAAAAGATAGATTGACTACATCAAAGACATTGTACAATCACATTTGTCCTAAGCCACCCATTGGTCGCGGTCAACTATTACTCTCCACGAGGGACGCGGAGGTGTTTCCAAGGCACCAGGACCAGGTTCTATACTAACACGTTCTAGCCGTCCGTCCTGAGTAACAGGTCCCTACGGGGTCCTGGCTAACGTAGTAGGATCGCTGATTCTTCCGAAGTCGGAGAGTATCTGTCTGCACGGCGAGGAACCACCAGTCTGCACACCAATAAGCCAGACATGGGACAACGGATACTCACGCAAACCTCGGTCCGGTATGACATCACACTGATGTTGGACAACAGGATGCCACCATCCGACATACAGGACTTCACGCTGGAGTTCATAGCCAGCGAACATAAGCAAGCAACTCCCCACGACTTAGTGAAGTGGAATGATGATGATGATGATGATGATGATGATGATGATTATGATGATGATGATGGGTGATGATGACGATGATTACGATGATGATGATGATGATGAAAGAAGAGATATAGTTGGTCTGTTCCAATGTTGTACACGTAATACACATAAATATCAACTGGGGAACCCTTTGTATAGGGTGTATTTTTAATGACTGTGCAGTGTTTGAAAATGTTGCCGGTCCAAGTTTTATATTTACCCTCTGTAAAGTTCATGCAACGTTATAGGTTCAAACATAAATTTTCAAAATATTTTCAAACACTGCACAGTCATTAAAAATAATCCCTGTATCATCATCTGACAGATGACAGCTACCGAGGACTTTGACGAGAGAAAGAAAATCCGAGCCAGACTGCGAGAGATCAGAGACAAGCAAAGAGGTAAGGTATTCTTCTTCTCCTTCTCCTCCTACTCCTACTTCACTCCTCTTTCTACAGCTTCTTCGTCTTCTTATTCTTCATCCTCTTATTCTTCAGCGTCTTCTTCTTCTTCTTCTTCTTCTTCTCTTCTTCTTCTTCCTCTTCTTCTTCTTCTTCTCCTCCTCATCCTCCTCCTCCTCCTCTTCCTCCTACACATACGAAACAATAGATTACACGATTTCTTGCCGGGCATATTTCGCTACATCTCGTCAGGTGCAAACAGCAGAGTTATATATGGTGTATCTTTATGACTGTGGGGTTTATGAAAATATTGCCGTTCCAAGTTTTGTACTTACCTTTTATCTTGCATTAGTTCACAGAGGTTGAATATAAACTTGGAACGGCAATATTTTCAAAAAACCACAGTCATTAAAACTACACCCTATTTATCATATGAAGTGATTAAATGAATAGTACTTTGGTTCGCACCTGACGAAATGTCAGCAAGAAATAGTCCAATATTTTATTTATGGCATCTATGTTTAAATTCTATACTGATGATACAGTATTACTATCCACATCACAGAATGGTATAGAAAAACTAATAACCTCACCCCAAAGGAATAGTGAAAATCACAACTTATATCTTAATATAGCAAAATAAAAAAAATAATGCATACAGATAAAACTAATATGGACAAAGAAATATATGTTAATGAGGAGAAATGTGAGGTGGTCGAAAATTTCGAATAAGCTGGGTTATACCAACAATGGTGACACAATGACAGAAATTAAAAGACGAATGTCTGTTGCTCTTCAAAAACAAAAACTACTGAATAAATTGTGACGTGGGACAGACAGAACTACAAATATTAGATTTCTAAGAGCATGCATCTTTCCCAAAATCAACGTACGACTGTAAGACTTGGACACTTCCTAAAGAAGATGAACAGCGCATAAATACCTTTGATTATAAATGTTATAGACGGTTCTAAGAATATTTTGGATACACAAAAGAACAAATGCATCCATACGACAAGAACTGAATATTGAAGAAGGTTGGCTACTAAAGACGATAAAACAAAAAAACAAATGCATCCATACAACAAGAACTGAATATTGAAGAAGGTTGGCTACTAAAGACGATAAAACAAAAAACAAATGCATCCATACTTCAAAAGCTGAATATTGAAGAAAGTTGGCTACTAAAGACGATAAAACAAAAAACAAAGAAATATTTTGGTCACTTGAAACGTCATGAAAGTTTGGAGAGAACGGTAATGGAGAGGTATATGCCCGGGAAGAGAGGAAGAGGAAGACCAAAAAGAAGATGGGTGCAGGATGTGGCAGATGATCTCCAGATGGGTGTATTGGACGCGGGACATCTTGCTTATGACCGAGTTTTCCGGAAGGTTGTTATGGAGCGAAGTTCTGCAAAGGGTATGCTAATGGTAGAATGAATGTTTAAAATCCACTAAGGGAATACATTTGTTTTGAAGTCACAACTGGAAAGTTGCAGGGAAATAATGGTAGTGGAACGACCAAAAGCGAAACATACTTGACAATGTAACATCATGGCATTAAGGAAAATCAGTATCATAAAGGCCGAGGTAGCGGGTTCAGCCACTAAACTGCCACCTGGACTAAAATGTTTACTTCTCGTCCTTGATTCGGGGACATAAATCACATGTACCTCAGAAGTCGGAGTGGGTTCACCAGATGGCGAGGGACACTGGTAATAGTAAATTAGTCCAGTGCTCAAATAAAATTGATTGGCAGAACAAGAGAAAGAAAGCTGTGGACAGACATGATCACCAACGCCACACAGCATGAATTGTAAGAACAGGACACAACAGATTACGCAACCACAAAATTCAAGATTTGTGACTCAGCCATGTGCACATGTGGTTTGGCGTCGCAGACAGCAGAGCACATACTCCAGGATTGCCCAAACTACAACATATCCAGGCGAACCTTCTGGCCTAGAGAGACAACAGTGGAAGATAAACTCTATGGACCGCTGAATGAACTAAAAAAGACTGTTAGATTCATACAAGAGACAACATTGCAGTTATAAACATATTTTAGGCGAACGAAAGAAGAAGAAGAAGAATTGTAAGAAGATATGACTTTCTTAAACATCCCCACTCAAAGACTTATTTGCACAAACTAACGGGGTCAGTGTTCACCCCTTCTAGAAAAATAAGCCTCATTCAAATGGACAGTTTAAATGAATGAATATCACTCTTTAATGTATATAGCTCATTAATTGTTACTGATTGCAACTTCTACAATCCTATGCAAATATATATCGCATAAATCTTTGCAATTTATTTAAAACGTCAAAGTCTATATTTATTGCATGAACTTTTCTTTGTAAGATTAATATATTTTGTGTGTGGAAGAAAATTACTTTAGCAACCAAATTTAATGCTTTTGCACATCGAAGTGTTTCTAGTGTGCAAGTTATTTCCTTTTGCATTTTAAACATAAAAGGGGTGGAGGACGGAAGGGAACATATCATCATCATCATCATCATCATCATCATCATCATCATCATCATGTTACATGCAAGTCCATTGCCGAGCATCACTTTCATCACGGCACTTCAAAAAGCCTGTTGAATTGTGGCCTTTTCTTCCGCCTGATACACTCTCGTGCCCAGCGTGGCTATCTGCAACGTCCTGTGTCCATTTTCGTTCTGGTCGACTCTGCCACGACTCCCCGGAAGCATGCTTTTAATCACTGATTAGTGAAGATTATCAATTGTGGACTCCGGACAGGTTCACGGGTGCTCTGTACTCCGCTGTAACATCCCCGCCAGTGTATTTGGACTGATTATACCACTTATATTATATTCAACAATAAGAAAGAGACAAACTTTCTTTGGTCATGTGATAATAAGAGACGCATTAGAGAACATCGTGACGACTAGAGAAATCAAGGAGAACAGAGACAGAGGCAGACCAAGAGAAATGATGCTGGATGGACTAAGACTGTGGGATGGAAGAATATCATCAGAAAAGCTGATCCAGAACACCAAAGATCGAGATCTGTGGAGAGAAATAAACATCTACGCCAGCGGGCAAGGCACTTGAGGATGATGATGGTTTTACCAATTATATGTTGATTAATCAAAGGTCGTGTGGTATTGAGAAAAATATTCATTACCATTCCGTCATCGATTATCGCCATGTTCACCAACCGATCGGTTTGATAGTTGCCTTTCACCCTAGCGGTTCCTGGTACATAGATGAACATTAGCCTGTCTCGGGTCATTCATATCGTATGAGGCCAGTCTGGGCCTTCTTGAGCAGGTCCATTGAGTCACTCAGTATCATCATCATGTACCATGTCGATGAGCGTGGGTAGTCATTTTTCGCCGTCTCACACGATCACCAGAGTCGTGGATCAATTTAATGGTTTAGTCTCGACCATGCCACGTGGCCAAGCCGTCCAGGTATTTACTTTTCTGTCTTCCCCTTGTTCTTGTCCTCCTCAATCTTGCCAATTGTCACTATCCATCCATCCATGTGGCCATGCCTGATAAGCCGTAGGGCGGTCATGCTTCTTGCCCATCTCCACTCGACACCAGAGGTCGTGGATTCAGCTCCGGTGTTCTAGTCTCGACCATGCCACATGTGGCCAAGTCCATCCAGGTATTTTAATCTCTGGTCTTCCCCTTTAGATCTTCTTTCCTTCGATCTTGCCAGTTGTCACAAGTTCTCCAATTCATGTCTTTCAACATGCCAAAACAATTTTGACTTATCTCCGTCTAATGTCTACTAATCAGTTTACCAATCTTCATTTGTTCTTGAAGGGACTTGCTCATGTGTTTTTCTGTCTGTCATGGTATCTTTGCCTTTTCCTCAGAAACCACATTTCCACAGCCATCAGATGTTTTTCAGCTTGTCTGCTCATTGTCCACGCCTCACATCCATATAAAAGTACAGGTTCTATGTAGCACTTCAACACTCTTTTTCTCGTTTCAATTGATATCTTTTTATTGGTCAGTATGTTTTTCATCTTGCAAAAGGCTACCTTCGCCATGGCAATTCTTGTTCTAATCTCTTCAAGGCATCTCCCATCAGATGTTATGACTGTTCCGAGATAGTTGTACCGATTCACTTGTTTAAGAATATGCCCATTTACTTGTATATTACATTGTGGTATTTCTTCCTTCCTAGTGACGACCATAATCTGTGTCTTCTTACAATTCAATTCTAACCCTAGTTGTTCACTGTGTGCAACAACCGCATCTACTAAATTTTGCAGGTCCTGTTCATTGTCTGCAATCAAGACTGTATCATCTGCGTATCTAATGTTATTGATGTATCGTCCCCCAATGTTGATTCCTTCCATATCTTCTATATTTCTGAAAATATGTTCACTGTACAGGGAAAAAAGATCTGGAGACATTACACATCCCTGTCTCACACCTCTCTTAATAGGCTGATAATGACCTACTTCATTATCAATTCTTATGGCAATTTGTTGTTTCCAATATATGTTTTTTACAAGTCTAAGGTCTTTTCCATCAATTTGTAGATCTTCAAGCATCCTTATCATGTCGACATGTCTCACTTTATTGAAAGCCTTTGTGTTATCAACAAAGCAGAGGTGTAGATCTTTGTTTACTTCTATAGAACGTTCAATTACTGTTCTCAGTATGTACACAGCATTTACTGTACCCTTGCCTTCTACAAACCCACATTGTTCCTCTCCTATTTCAGGTTGTATTTTCTTCCTAACTCTTTGCATGATAATTCTTAGCAAAATCTTCGTGATGTGACTCATTATACTAATTGTTCGATGTTGATCACATTCCAAGGCTCCTGATTTCTTTGGGATTGCAATAAATACAGAATTACATAATTCATTAGGTATATCTCCAGTATATATATGGTATTCAGGAGTCTGGTAACTTGTATCTATTCCGTTATTCTTCTAAAGTCATTAATCATTTCTGTTGTGGATGCTGTCTGAACCGGGGTCTTGCCAGACTTTCATATGGTTAAGAGCATTCTGACCCTTTGGCCATCTTCAAAATTGATAGGTCCTTCATTCTTCTTCTTCTTCTTCTTCTTCTTCTTCTTCTTCTTCTTCTTCTTCTTCTTCTTCTTCTCTTCTTCTTCTTCTTCTTCGTCTTCTTCTTCTTCAGCTGGGGTTAGAATTAAATTTTTTTAAACCACAGGTTATGGTCGTCACTAGGAAGACCGAAGTGCCCAATTTAATATACAAGTAAATGGAAATATTCTTCAACAAGTGAATCGGTACATTTATCTCGGAACAGTCATAACATCTGATGGGAGATGCCTTGAAGAGATTAGAACAAGAATCGCCATGGCGAAAGTAGCCTTTAGCAAGATGAAAAACATTCTGACCAATAAAAAGATGTCAACTGAAACGAGAAAAAGAAGTCTACGTAGCACTTCAACCATGTTTTCGCATTCCGGTTGACATCTTTTTATTAGTCAATATATTTTCCATCTTGCAAAAGGTTACCTTTACTATGGCGATTCTTGTTCTAATCTCTTCAAGGCACTTCCTATCAGCCACACCATCTATACTGTGCGTAATTTAGCCCATATTTCATTAACCGTTCCTAATTTGCTTTAGAGGAAAATGAAGCCAAAAGAAAGCAAAGAGAGGCAGAAGCTCAGGACATCGTGAAGAAGAAGTTTGAGCGTGCTGAGGAAGAGAAGAAGAAGAAGATGGAAGCATACAAACAGCAAGGGCCGACCCACGAGAGAGACAGCAAGTACCACGAAGTTTCACAAAACCTCATCCAGGAAAAATACAAGTAAGTCACTTCTCTTCACTGTAACTATATACTTAAATAGAAGTAAGTCACTTTTCTTCACTGTTACTATATACTTAAATAGAAGTAAGTCACTTCTTTTCACTGTTACTATATGCTTCAATAGAAGTAAGTCACTTCTTTTCAATGTGACTGTATGCTTCAATAGAAGTAAGTCATTTTTTTTTCACTGTTACTATATGCTTCAATAAAAGTAAGTCACTTCTTTTCACGGTTTCTATATGGTTTAATAGAAGCAAATCACTTCTTTTTACTGTGACTATATGCTTCAATAGAAGTAAGTCACTTATTGTCACTGTGACTATATATTCCAATATAAGAAAGTCACTTCTTGTCCGTGTGAGTATATGTTCCAATATAAGAAAGTCACTTCTTGTTATTGTGACTATATGCTCCAATACAAACAAGTCACTTCTGTCACTGTGACTAGATGTCCAATACAAGAAAGTCACTTCTTGACACTGTGTCTATTTGTTCCAATACAAGCAAGTCACTTTTGTCACTGTGATTATATGTTCCAGCATTTCACCGGTAGGGGGTTCAATCCCTGCACCGGCATTAAGTTGACTTTAACGTTGACTTCTTGTTTAGAAGATAATGTCAATTTTCTGAACGTAAAAGCAGCAGTAGAAGAAGAAGAAGAAGAAGAAGAAGAAGAAGAAGAAGAAGAAGAAGAAGAAGAAGAAGAAGAAGAAGAAGAAGAAGAAGAAGAAGAAGAAGAAGAAGAAGAAGAAGAAGAAAGAAGAAGAAGAAGAAGAAGTTAAAGTGCTTCACTTGTTCATAGTGAGTGTTTCAACTGCCAACGCTCTTCAACTGCCAGCACATCCTCTCATTAGTGGCCCCTCACTTCCGTATCGCCAGCACATTATATCCATATTAAGTCCGTTGACAAGTTAACAACAATCAAATACATTCTGACATATAGGACCGCAGAAGCGGAGAAAAAGAAAAAGCTGGAAGCATACAACAGCATGACAACAACAAAATCTGGACCTAATGGAGAGGAAGTCACAACAACAACAACCAGCACTACCACAACACAGAAGACACCAGGTAACTGATGTGCATCTATACTGTTTGAGTCGGAAAATATGGTACAAAGGAAATGAATCAATAGTTCTTAAGTAATATTGTTCTCTGATGACTTAATTTCTGTGTCTTCTTCTTCTTCTTCTTCTTCTTCTGCTTCTTCTTCTTCTTCTTCTTCTTCTTCTTCTTCTTCTTCTTCTTCTTCTTCTTCTTCTTCCTTTTCTTTCTTCTTCTTTAGCTTTTTCTACTACTACTGCTACTACTACTACTACTACTACTACTACTACTACTACTACTACTACTACTACTACTACTACTACTACTACTATATGCTGCTGCTGCTACAACAACAACAACAACTGCTACTACTACTACTACTACTACTACTACTACTACTACTACTACTACTACTACTACTACTACTACTACTACTACTACTTATTCCTCTTCTTCTTCTTCTTCATTCATCCTCCTACTCATCATCGTCTTTCTTTCTTTCTTTCTTTCCTTCTGTCTTTCTCTTACTCAGCATCTTCCTCCTTTCTTGTTCTTCTTCCCCTTGTTCTTCTTCTTCCTCTTCTACTTATTCTTCTGCTTCTTCTTCCTTCGTCCTCAAAAGAACGCCTTTTGTTTTCTGTAAATAGATGATGATCTCAATTTTTATACCAATTTTGTTAATCGGTTCTTGGTCATAAATTGTTTCATCATGATTGTATGTTGTTGGACGTCTTTGGGCCATAAATTGTTACAACATGTTTGTATGTTGTTAATAGGTTCTTGGCCATACATTGTTGCATCGATATTGTTAATCGGTTCTTGACCATAATTTGTTACATCATGATTGTTAGAATTAAATTGTAAAAAAATACAGATTATGGTCGCCACTAAGAAGAACGAAATACTATAATGTAATATACAAGTAAATGGGAATATTCTTCAACTAAGTGAATCTGGTACAATTATCTCGGAACAGTCATAACATCTGATGGGAGATGCCTTGTAGAGATAGAACAAGAATCGCCATGGCGAAAGGTGCCTTTAGCAGGATGAAAAACGATTTAACCAATAAAAGATGTCAGTTGAAACGAGAAAAAGAGTGTTGAGGTGCTACATAGAGCCTGTTCTTTTGTATGGATGTGGAAGCTTTGACAATGATGCAGTCAAGGCTGAAAAACATCTGATGGCTGCAGAGATGTGGTTCTGAGGAAAATGCAAAGATATACCATCGACAGATAGAAAAACCAATGACCAAGTACTACAAGGAGACATAATGAAAATCGTAAATTTGATTACAGAAAATTAGACGTAGACAGTCAACATTTCTTGGACATGTTATGAGAAGAAATAGATTGGAGAACTTAGTGAACAACTGGTCAAGATCGAAGGGAACAGACCAAGGGGAAGACCGAGAAGTAAATACCTGGATGGCTTGGCCACATGGCATGGTCAAGAACAGGAACACTGAGCTGATCCACAACTCTGGTGATCGAGTGAAATGGCGAGTCATGACCGCCCACGCTTTCCGTCATACGGCACATGATTGATTGATTGATTGATTGATTGATTGATTGATTGATTGTTAATCGGCTAAAGGCCATAAATTGTTACATCATGATTGTGTGTTGTTGATCGGCTCAAGGCCATAAATTGTTACATCATGATTGTATGTTGTTGATCGGTCAAGGCCATAAATTGTTACATCATGATTGTATGTTGTTGATCGGCTCAAGGCCATAAATTGTTACATCATGGTTGTATGTTGTTGATCGGCTCCAGAATCGAAACTGTTCTATTATGGCCTGCAGGTGGTGGTACAAAAACCGTCACGAAGAAAACGACAGAGTCCACCTCATCAGGATTTGGCGGAGTGGCTTATGGCAAGCCTGCAGGTAAGCCAGTTAACTCAATTATTGAGTTCATTATCATCATCATCATCGTCGTCAACAACATTATCATCTTCATCAACATCATCATCATCGTTAACGTCATCTTCATCGCCATGAACATCACCATCATCATCTTCATCATGATCATCATCATCATCATTATCATCATCATCATCAACAGCATCAAAAACAACATAATTATCATCAACATCATCATCAACAGCATCATCAACCATATCATTATCATCAACCTCATCATCAGCAGCAGCATCAACAATAACATAATTATCATCAACATCCTCATCATCATCAACAGTATCCACAACAACATCATTATCATCAACATCATCGTCACCATCATCAACAGCATCATTACCATCAACAACAAAATCATCATCAAGAACGACATCATCAACATCATCAAAATCATCATCATCAATATCATCATCATCATCAAAATCATAATCGTCATCTAGCAGTCCCTATTCAGAACGTCGCTCTCATCTGAAATACTCTCCATCATTCGCCAGTTCCCCTATCTCGTGCACATTCATGGAACGTCGCACTCAACTCCAGCATTTTTTTGTGATGGTTGTTTATGATTTACTAGGCAATGTTTACGTTCACTAATTTGAAATAGCTGTCTGCACGACCGACACCTCATGTCATCGAAATCAATGCAAAGGGTCTGTTTTCCTATCTGTTTTTCGCTCACAGCAGATTTCGAATCCTGGACTGTGTGTCGGGGAATTGAGAGACACGTTAACCGCCCTTGTGCCGTGGCGCAGAGAGAACATCACATGCAACCAACAATACTTGGGTTGGCTGCAATGTCCTGTAAAAAACATGTAACTAATTAACGTATATGACAGGTTAAGAAAGAGGTAGACTAATGACGACGAGAAGTGTGTCACTTGACATGGGACAGACAGAATAAACTAATGAGCAAGTCCCACCAGAAACAAATGTTAGCTAGTCGCTAGTCGTGGTTCCAACTTCACGGCAGCGGGTCTCCTCCATATTGCTCCGTTCCTGTGCCAGTGAATATCACACAAAATGCTCCTCACTGCCCAATGTGAACAATGGAATAGACACGAGTATCGGCAAGCTAACAGCCCGCACAGGTACACTGTGCATAATGCCGCCGCCAGAATGCCAACACAAAAGTCCTCCATGAACAATACAGATCATCGTCGATGGAAACGGCAATCACCAGAAAGAATTCATTGACCCGGGTTTTATCTCATATGGCTCGGTCTCTTTCCGCAGGACGACCCACCGAAACAAATGAAAGCCGTAAACTGATTAGGAAAATTTAGACGTAGACAGTCAAGATTTTTTTGAGCACGTTATGAGAAGAAATAAATCGGAGAACTTGGTGACAACTGGAAAGATCGAAGGGAGGAGAACAAGGTGAAGACAGAGAAGTAAATACCTGGATGACTTGGCCATGTTGTATAGTCGAGAGAAGAATACAGCTGATCCACGACTCTGGTGATCGTGTGAGATGGCAAGCATGACCGCCCACGCTTATAAGCATGGCACATGATGATGATGATGAACACTTGAGGCAGTATTGGGTATATGGTGCTGGCCCCTATATTTGTATATCCCGTCGGCGCTCGATGTGGTCAGTATCTCGCTTGCTGCCTTTGCTTGCCATAGCATTCCCTAGCACCCATTTTAGGCTGGGTCGACCTGGGAATCTAAGTCGATGTCTGGGTCACAATAAGCCATGTTACTCTAACAGCTTAATTAGGCTTAAAATGGAGAGCCAGTTAATCAACTCTTTGGGATGCATCCATCCAGAGGGAATCAATACTGTTATGTTATAGATACCACCGTATAACACTGCTGACTATATATATATATATATATATATATATATATATATATATATATATATATATATATATATATATATATATATATATATATATTATATATATAACTGTCTGCACACCTTCGGCTTCACATTGTTTTATTTGGCACCTTTCACAGCTGAATTTCTGCTTGCCTTCCTAGAAACGGACCATGTGCAATGGCCTAACAACGTTTGATACCAATACTGTTTCTGTTTACGTTTTAGTTTTTAATTAAATTTTCTAATTTCAAGTTTTTCTCTTGACCTGTTTGTGTTATTCCCTACGAAGATCGCTAAGATTGAAACGTTGATTCATTGCGTTGTCGCGTAACATATTTTTATCTTAATTTTACGTTGTTTTTATTATCATTGTAATTTTCACTGTTATTTCCGTATGCGGAATTTGCGTTCGTTGTTTGGTACGTACACCGTGGCTGTGTTTATTATCCCTAACTTTTTTCGCAGGAAGCAAACATACCTAACTGTTTCCATTGTGTATTACAACTGCTGCTGTTACTATTACTATACGAAAAATTCATTTAATTGGCACCTTGCCTTCTTGACAGAAGTTTGTTACGTAGTACTTCAAAAAAGGATAATAACTACAGTACTTTGCGGTAGTGAATGTCACTGATCAGATCAATTCGCGGTGTATATGTTCGTCACAATGGATGCGTGTGAACACATGGTCATTTCCACCATTAGGTATCATCTTATGTCTCACACGCTCAGTGTGTGACCTATCTGCAATCATGGTCTCCTTTGCCTTTATTCTATTAATGATCTTTGCATTCCATGCAACACGTTCAGCGGCGACTTGCTCCCAATGTGCTATATCAATGTCTGTATCAGTCATGTCCCGCTTACACACATCTTTGTACCGTAGTAGAGGCCGACATCGAGATCTCTTACCCATCTGTAATAAAAAGATGTCCTTTCGTATTCCACCATCATCCATCCTCCTAACTATACGAAACACTGCTATCGAAAGGTACAGCATACCCATCTCTAAACTACACAAAGTATAGACAATTTCAGCATTAAAACTTTAAGAGTTAAAACCAATTTTCATTTTGTGCAAACATCTGAAAACAACTGCATCGGGAGAGTACAGACACGTGATGAAGGCAGACAACTACGGCCAGACTTTTTCACCAAGAAATGCCAGAGAGAACTCTTTTGGATACATGATTCATTCCGCGGTGCAATGCGATTAACTGAACATATAACTGCAACTGCTCCTTTTAGTTTGCTATTTTGGGATAGCACCCTCACTGGTTTCAACACCTGTTGGTTTTATTTTTGTGGTATTTATTTATCAGGTGATTGCACATATAGTGAAAATAATGTGTGTTTCTACATGGGCACACGCAATTTCAGGAACCTTTGTGTACGGCGCGTGGTGGCTCGTAGTACTACAACATTGCAGAAGTTGTAGTAGTCGTTATCATCATCATATTATCTAGTGCCCTGCTTTCATGACTCTCCTCAGATCTCAGTATTTGGTGTTCTGGATCAATTCTGTTGATTCCATGCCACTGTCTCAGTTCATCCTGCGTCACTTCTCTTGGTCTGCCTCTGCCTCTCTTCCACTTGATTTTTCCAGTTGTCACAATATTATCAAATGCCTCTCTTCTCATCACATGACCAATGAGAGCTGTGTGTCTCTTACTTATTGTTGTACATAATGTTCTAGTTTCATTAGTCTCTTTCAGACAATCGGACAATCGTCATTAGATACTCTGGCAGTCCTAGGAATTAGCAACATTTATCTCAGGAACCACAACCCTGTTGCTTCCTACCATTGCACAAGTAGTTGTATTAACTGATTCACTGCCAAACAAAAAAGTAGGTTTGGACACCATCAAATGAACAAGTATTATAATGTAAATTTCCATTCACTGAGAATTAAAATTGTGGAAGATACCAAGAACTAAAAATATAACACGAGGACTCTAGTATGGCGAAACATCGTCCTTTTCTCCAAATGGGGGAGGTGGGGGGGTGTAACATGGCGACATATTATCCTTCCACACAATGAATAAGTTAATAATAATAGTAGCAACTGGAGTTGTAGTAAGTGTATTATTTGTAGTTGTAGAACATAGTATATTTTTAATGACTGCAGTGTTTAAAAATATTGCCGGTCCAAGTGTTGTATTTACCTATTATGTTGTATGAACCTTACAGAGGGTAAATACAAAACTTGGAACCGCAATATTTTCAAACCTGCACGGTCATTAAAACACACCCTATAGTAATATTCTCGTCAATCAAGCCTGTGTCCTTAATATTCTTCTCTATGAGTGAGGATATGTGTCCACATGGGGGATTGGGAGGGGGGGGGGGTGGTGTAACATGGCACCCATCTCTTACAATACGAGGGAGTGTGATTGAGTGGGTGCATAACTGTCAGCGTTTATGTAAATTATGTAAGTATGTATGCGGATATGTATGTGTGTGTTATGCATGTGTGTGTGTATGTGTGTCTGGCTGCCTACCTGTCTCATATTATGGTAATATGCATTGTTTGTGTTTGCAACTTTCATTTAACAATGTTTTTCCCCTATGTGAATGGACGAAAGATGAGTGATTGGAAAGGCCGAATGTAAGACGGACCTGCGTGTCCAATTTATGACCCTTTGAAAATAAATTTCGTTCTTCGTTAGTTCGTTCGTTCTTTAAAGCAGTGAAACCTGGTCAGCTTACTGACACCAAGAGAAACGTTTCAGCAGCTTTCATGAGCGGTTTCTGAGAACAACACTTGGTATTAAGTGGCAAGATAAGATAATCAATACCCAAGTATTGGAAAGATGGGGCGGAATCGCGGTTTGTTCCATGCTCAGTCTTCGTAGACTTAGATGGATAGGACACTTTAGGAGGATGGATGATAGATTACCAAAGGACGTCATGACCATGTGTTCACATGCATTCATTGTGGACGAAAATTTACAGCGCGAATTGGTCTGATCAGTCACATTTGCTACCGCCATGGGTTGTAGTTATTATGTCTTTTTGAAGCACAATGAAACAAACTGTCGTCTGTCAAGACGGCCAGGTGCCAGTATTAGTACCTGAAAGTTATTCCAAATGGTGTAAGCATAAAGCTCAATGTTCTTTAAAATCTTGTTAGCATAATGCTATGACAAATGGCACAAACAAACGCAGCAATTAACATTCATTTAGCAAAGTTTCCATACAAATCATGTAAGCATAAAACGACACAACATCCCACCAAATAAACGTCCACTTTGCTAAGATTTCCTCCAAATCTTGTAAGCATGAAGCGATGTCACATCGAATCAAACTTTTTTTTTACTAAGCTAAGATTTCAGAACTTTAAAGTGTAAAGTGAAACCAGATCGCTCCACATAAACATTAATTTAGATAAGTTTCCTTCCAAATCTTGTAAGCATGAAGCGATGCCACATCGCACCAAACAAAAATTATTAAGCTAAGTGTTCTTTCAAAAGTGTAATGTATAAAGTGATACCAGATCGCTTACCAGTTTGCTTCCACATCTTATATTCACCAATCGTGTTTATAGAAACAATATTTGTAACAACTGGTATCCATGCACCCCAATATAAAAAAAAAAAAAAAAAAAATTAGGTGCATATCCTTCACAGGACGTCGCAGTCAAACTCAGCATTTTCCCGGGAAGGTTAACCCGGTCACAAATGTCGCAGAAGTTGGATGGTGTCGGTCTATCGGCGCAAGAACGCAGCTCTGCTGTAAACAGGCACAATGCAATCACGTCCGAAAAAAACTCTCCGGATGAACGCAGAAGAAGAAGGAGAAACTCAGCATTTTTCGGCTGTTTGTGATCTCATGACAAGCTTACTTTCAATAGTTTGCCATTGCTTTCTGAACGACCATATCATTTTATACAACAACCCAACGCAAGCGGTTTGCTGCCAAATCGTCCGCAGCTGTGACTCCAATATAAGCTCTAAATTTAAACGACAGTCATAACTCCCATTTCATTATTTATTCTGTAGCACAAAGTAATACCAAAGTGATCCAAATAAACATTTACACTGGTAAAACACCCCCCCCCCCCCCCCCCCTCTCACAAAAACTTACACGCGTGAAGCAAGATACCATAAACAGCTTTACTTTAAAAAACAAAACCAAACACAGGGGATCTCAGTGGCGAAGTGTTTACGTCGTCCGCCTAGCGAGCCAAAGGTTGAGGGTTCGATTCCTACCTACGTCGTTCTCTTCATGAGTGCAGTTTTTTTTAAGTCTTCCTGGGATCCTCGCTGGAGCTACGGAGTTCGTGCTTTGTGCGAGGCTTTCGGCGGGCCTTCCTGTGGACAGAGACCGAGCCATATGGGATAAAACACTGTGCAATGAAGTCGTGCCTCTGCCATTTAGACACTTTGTTTTAAACTGATTCAATCAGTCGTGCCCAGTAACTGAGTACGTGTCGAAGGATGATCTTCTGCTTCTTCTGCGTTCGTCCGGAATGTTGTTTTAGACGTAATTGCGTTGTGTCTGTTTACAGAAGAGCTGCGTTATTTGAACCTTTCGGCCGAGACATCCAACTTCTTCAGGCATTTGTTGGCCGGGTTACCTTCCCGGGTGTTTCGTGGGACGTTTGACTCTCAATGTTATGGTGTTATCCCTATTCAGCTGGCCCATTTAGAAGAGCTGAAGACATCCCGGTCAGCCCTCAAGGGAAGGCAGGGGGAGACCATGGGCATTCCCCGCCATCCAAGGAGGGTTCCATTATTGCAGAGCCGACACATAGCGCTCTAGTACTGGTCTTCTTCTTCTTCTGCTGTGTTCATCCGGAGTGGTTTTTTTCGGACGTGATTGCGGTGTGCCTGTTTACAGCAGAGCTGCGTTCATGCGCCGTTAGGCCGACACATCCGACTTCTGCGGGCATTTGTTGACCGGTTAACCTTCCGGGGGTACTGGTTTTATCCATGGAATCGTCACGTCCTGCACATGGCTGCTTAGGCTCACTTCCGTATATTGGTGCCGAAGGATGATATATCGCCAAATGTGACATATTTAAACGAAAGGACGATATATCACTATACTAGGGTCATCGTGTAATTTATTTTGTTCCCTGGCAATGCCCAGTGAACGGAAATGTAAATTATAAAACTTGTTTGTTTGATTGTGTACCATGCTTGGTCCAAACCTACTTTTTGTTTGGTACTGAATCAGTTAATTTACACAGCCACCAACATGTGAAACCGTTGAGAAAGAACATAAAAAGAGCTTCCATTTCTACTTCTCCAACAGCCCGACCACAAGGCGCCAAAAGTGCTATGGCTGCTTTCCAGAAAGCGGATGCTGGTAGCGGAGCCACCTTAGACGTAAAGCCCAAGTAAGCAGACAGCGCCTGTTTTCCTTATTTATGTGATATTTATTAGCGTTTCCCGGTAGTCGGGTCTACACTAGACACGTTGATGCTTTGATATCTGTGCGTGGTTTTTATCTGTTCACTACACGTTGGGTTAGGTCTTACTGACTTTAGCACTTTAACCTGCTTGTAAATACTGGCTTAACCTGCCTGTCAAAAGAGGACATAGTCAGTCTGTAATGTTAATTCTACTTACCTTCATTACTAATGCAACCTATCTGTAATGTTGACTCTACCTACCTGTATTAGTAACGAAACCTACCTGTAATGATGACTCCACTACCTTTATTACTAACTCGATGTACATGTAATGCTGACTCAGACTACCCTTATTAATAACGTACCTACCTGTAATGTTGACTCAACATACGTGTATTAATATATCAATGTAGCTGTAATGTTGACTCCACCTATCTATTACTAACGCAATGTACTTGTAATGTTGATTCAAACTACCTTTATTACATACGCAACCTACCTGTAATATTGACTCAGTCTACCCTTATTAATAACCTATCTTTAATGTTAATATCACCTACCCTTATTAATAACGACCTACCTGTAATGTTGACTCAGCCTCCCTTATTAATAGCACAACGCACCTGCAATGTTCACTCCATCTACCCTTATTAATAACGCAACCTACCTGTAATCTACATTTATGACTAAAGCTAATGTTGACGCAACCTAATTAATATGTTGACTTAGTATACTTATAACATTGACTCAAATTACTTGTAATACTGACTCAATCTGCCTGTAACGTTAACTCAACATACAGCAGGGGCCACGGAAGTGGAATCCAGCAACTAATTCAGGATAATGCTCGCCCGGGTGATGTGATTATCTACACGGATGGTTCGGTGTTGAGAGGTAGGAGAAGTGCCTGGGGATTCTTAGCAAAAGCTAATGGTCGACGTTTGGTGCAGGAGAGCCTGGTATATGATGAAACAGCATCTAGCTTAAGAATGGAGGTGGAGGCGGTCAGTGCAGCTTTCCACTGGATGGAGAATACGATACACACACACATTGTGATTGTAACTCACTCGGAAAACATGCTGAGGAGGGTGAGAACAGGCAAGCTTCGTGCAGAGTGGCTTGCTTCGCTTCGGGGGTCACGGGTAGCAAACATCACCTGGATCTTTTCTCCTGGGCATGCCGGTGTGCTGGGGAATGAACAGGCGGACAGATTGGCTGGCTTGGCAAATCTTGGTGGAGTATTGATGCAGACAAGGCAGCCGTGGTTGCGGCCTTGTGGGAGCAAGTGTACATCTCGGAGGAGCAAATGGATCACCATAGTAGGGTAAGAATGAGGCAGCGAGGTGTGACGAGGGGATCTGGCCGACGCTCGACGCTCAGAGGAAAGGCAGACGGACATATAATCAGATTGCTACTGGTAACTATTGGTGTTGGAACTCTTCGCTGGCTGCTGAGGATGGGGACGGAGCGCTTATGGGAATGCCCCGAATGCTGTGTTGTCGGTTCCTAAATTAATCAATCAATCAACCAATCAATCACATGTCATTTTGACTCATTCTAACTGTAATGTTGATTCGACCCGCATGTAACGTTGATTCACCATACCTGTAATGTTGACTCACCTTACATTTTGTGTTGACTCTACCTATCTGTAATGTTGCTGCCTGTAATACTCTGTCTACGTATATGCAGTGTTGACTCAACTTAGTCTACGTTTAGTCTACTTACTTTACGTTCGATAGTTTGCCATTGCTTTCTGAACGACAGACACGTATATCATTGTATGAAAACCAACGCAAAGCGGTCTGCTGCCAAATCGCCCGCAACTGTGTTAGAACGCGGTATGCAGGATTACGAATTGCGTCCGTAACCCCTGCACCACAGAGAAATAGAGGGGGGTATAACAATGCGTGCAGAAAGATAATTAGAGACGCAGGCCAACAAAGGTCATGCAAATAACTTGTAAATAGTCTGTGTCTTTTTTATTTTTTGTTTTGTTTTCTGCTTGCTTGTCCAAGCGTAGCTAGTACTGGGGAGTGCATTTGACTGATTTTTACATGTGGATTAGCTTTCCTTATTACCAGTGTCCCTCGCCAAGAGGCCATTCCATTGCGACTTCTGAGGTACTTGAAATGTACGTTTCCAAGTCAGGGACGAGAAGTCAACATGTTAGTCTAACTACCCTGTGTAAGGGTTGAACCCGATACCTGGCCATCGGCACACCGGAAGTGTAAGAGTGAGCCCTCTTATCCATGCAGCCATGCTGACCTACTAAATATTATCTAAATATTGTCTGAGATGCAAGACGTTAAGGATTCTCTCCGCCATCAACATTCTGGCGCCCTGCCAACCTATTAACGTTTTTTAATCAGTTGCCGGTTTCTCCCGCTCTCTCTCTCTCTCTCTCTCTCTCTCTCTCTCTCTCTCTCTCTCTCTCTCTCTCTCTCTCTCTCTCTCTCTCAGACATGGAAGATTATTTTGGCTCACAGAATTGGTTCTATTCGCAGAATGTTTGTTATCTCACCGTAAACTCCACGACACTCTCTTCAAGTCTTACATGCACAATAATTGTGCTAATAGTCTTGTTTGACATGGTAAACACGTGTTAATAGCTATCTACTGGAGATTAAATTGGAGATATTGTGGTAGCCGGCACAGTGATAAGGATTTCATCTGTATTAGGTTACGAAGCATCTGGTCCAGTGGCTCCTATTCGGGACACCCGGGTTCGAATCCTCGGTAAGACGAATTGATTTTTTTTTCTGTCGGGGGGAGGAGAGTGGAAGAAGAAAACCCTAACCTGTGCAATTCCCGGCGACTGCACTAGCCAGGCTGACTTAATTCTTCAGACTCAAGACCCCGCTGCCAACACCTTCCTTACACAGCAACTTTCTATAGGCAGTAATGACAGTTGTATTGTGTATGTTACATAGAACCAATTTTACCGTACGGCTGCGAATCATGGACAATTAGTAAACAGGCGAAAACATCCCTGGAAGTCTTGGAGATGTGGTTTTATAGAAGAATGCTGATAATTAACTTGACAGCCAAAATGAGCAATCAGGACGTTTTAATGGAAGCTAAGTCGCAAAGTTAACTTGTCACAAACATCAGAAAAACGCAGTCATCTTTTTTTTTTTTTTTTTGGGGGGGGGGGGGGGGCACGTCATGAGAATACAAAAGCTGGAACATGTGACAACTTGAAAGATTTGCGGAAAGAGAGATAGAGGAAGACAGCGTGAGAAAATTCTTGACAGTTTTGCCTTATGGTACGGAAGAGAGTCAACACACGAATTGATTCATGCCGTCCGAGATTGCAATTTGTAGAGAGGCATGATCGCCCACACCAGCCGGCAAGGCACTGGATGATGATGATGATGATGATGATGATGCTTGCTTGCTTGTGTTCATTGGCTCGAGCTCCAACGCAAAGTCCTGTATGTCGGATGAAGGCATCCTGTTGTCCAACATCAGTGTGATGTCATACAGGACCTGAGGTTTGCGTGAGTATCCGTTGTCCCATGTCTGGCTTATTGGTGTGCAGACTGGTGGTTCCTCGCCATACAGGCAGACACTCTCCGACTTCGGAGGATATCGGCGATCCTATTGACTTCAGCCAGGACCCCCGAAGGGACCTGTTGCCAGGACGCTCGGCGAGGACGCGTCAATAGGTCTTGGCCAGTATATAACCCGGCCCTGGTGCCTTGGAAACACCTCTGCGTCCCGATGATGATGATGATGATGATGATGATGATGATGATGATGATGATGATGATGATGATGATGATGATGATGATGATGATGATGGTGATGTAATCTATGGGGGATAAAAATGAAAACAAACTGGAAAGATTGATTTTAAAAAAATAAATAAATTACATTGGTAACAAATATTTGAATCTCAAAACTATAGTCTGTCCAGAAATGAATGCCGTCATTCACGATCAATTATTTTGAAAACTGTCTGTTGCATCGTTATGAAATTTTTCCTGCCGTCTAATATTTACCCCCACCCAAGGAATACGTCTTTGATATGTCCGAAAGCAACTTAAATCATGGAAAGCGGCGACATTTCTTTGATGATTTGGTGAAAAGCTAGTGATTTCTCGCTAACAAACTTGTTTTACAGTAATGAATGCCCCACCAATTCAGATGACGACACATGGCGTAACCGGATTCGTACGGGAGTTGGTGCAATGTCTACTCTGCTGAGACGGAACATGATTACCTGTTTTGCACGACGAATATAGCTGTGAATGTCTCTGTAGTGGGCTTCCTTCATAACGGTCAAGATGTTGGTCCTCTTTTCATTGAAGTTTATAGAATTATTCGTATGTTCGTGTGTTGTCCCCTCATTTGACAACGTGTTTCTTCTCACGTTTCTTGTTATGCCACAATATGTCAGTTCCCTCCACAATATTACTCTTCGGTTGGTATTCAATGCGTCTAGAGCTTTTATTTTTCAATGCCAGTTGTTTGTCACCTTTGAGGGCTTACGGAATTGAAAATTCATCACTGTGGAATACAAACTGTTGCTATTGACAAGTTGTATTGTTTGTGCCGATGCTGTCATGTTAAGGGCCTGCAATTCTTCTTCTGAATAGTTGGAGTAAAAATATCCAAGTAGGTGTGCATGTGGATTAATGTCTGCGATCTGCCCAGACCTTAATCTGTGTCGGACGATTCCAGTAGGTTGATGACTGCTCTCGGTTGCATAAAATTCAATCCATCCTTTCTCCAATAGTCATCCTCCTCTTTCAACACATGGTCCTCACATTTTTTCCACTAACTTTTATCAATATTTAATAGCGCGGACTGGGTTAGTATCTTGACGTCAGACAATTTGAATATAGTATTGTCAGCTGCCACCTGTCCTTTAATTTTAGCCCACACAAGTTCTATAGGGTTAAAATGAGAATGGTACGGCGGAAGTCTCAAGCACCCATGACGATGCTCTTCTATCAACTTGTCGATTTGATATTTCTTGCTTTTTGGCGTCTGTTTTACAAGGGACAACAATTCTAGCTAGAAATACGTTTCTGGAAATGGTATGTTTTCCATTCGGAGCCATATCTTTATTGCTCCCTTTGTGCTCGATGCTGTAGGTATTTTGTCTTCTTGGGCAACAACATTGATATCATGCATTGTCCATAATTGGACACGACGGTCTATCTAGGGATGGAAGCACTGTATTCTCGAGCCAATCTCTAAATACATTACCATTCATCTTATTATGATAATCCCTATTGTCTGTATGCTTTGATACGAACACGAGTCCAGCATTCTGTAGTAAGCCATTATGCGTATTACCAGCATGGGCCATGACCAAAAGCTGTCCTATACTACTGGGCACATATCGCTTTATCTGTCCATCCACTGATTGCCATTCCTTATCACTTGTGTGGTGCGCATTGATCCACGTTTCATCCAAATACACTATGCCATAATTTTCGTTGCGCATTTCCCTTATTTCACGTAGGTATCTGCTTCTCATGGCTCCTAAATGCGGTTGCTCGCAAAGGATATTTCTGCCTTCCTTGTACTTTCTAAAAGTGAAGCCTAATGTCCTTATAATTTTCCACAAAGTTGTTTTGGATAGCTCTATGTTATTGTTCTTTCTCAACCAAACCCTAAGTTTTCTTACAGTCACTGTTTCTTTGCATCCAGCATTTTTATAATGCTGGATAATCCTGGATATAAAATCCAAAATTTTTTATAATTTTAGGAGTCTCCGCGGCGAAGTGGTCAAGCCGTTTGACTCGGGTTCCAAAGGTTGTGGGTTCGATTCCGGGCCGCGTCCTTCGGTTCACGAGTGAAATATTTCGGAGACTTCTGTGGGTCGTCGCTAGAGCTGCGGAGTTCGTGCTTTGTGCGACGCTTTCCGCGCTGCGGAAAGAGACCGAGCCATATGGGATAGAACCCGGTGCAATGAAGTCGACCCTGTCGACTTTTAAGCGACTTTTTTAAAGCATTTTTATAATAGCTCGCCTTATGACATCCTTGTCAAAGCTGTCTACAATAACCTTTCTACCTACCGTTTGGTTATTGCGTGGTGGTTTAATTCCAGATTCTTGCACCCATCGACGAAATGGACCGTTTACTCAAACCAATGCATGCACTGTTCTTTTTTTCGGAATTTGTAATAGTATAAAACAATTTCCTGCGATCAGCTTCTTGACAAAAATATGTGTACAACTTCATAGCGATGCTTTGAAGTGTACAAAATTTCACATTCAATCTCATTGAACAATATTCACACAATTCAGATGTTAGCGATAATGTAGTAAGATTTTAAAAAAAAAAAATAATAAATCAAGTTTCATGAAAGAACCCACATTGACGACACCTCTGAACATTCCCAATTTAAACAGCGCGGGGTTCTTGCCATAAGGCCAATCCCATGAACCACGGAGAATATTCAACATTGAAAGTTGATTTTCTGGCTGACGGTGTAATTCATTTATAATTATGGACTTAATCTCTGACCCGTAAATTATATACCGCATATAAACAAACATTGAAATCTGCTGTACAATCTCCAGAACAAAAATGTTTTTGTTGGGTGGACATACTTATAAGGTTATATGCTAAATTTCATCATGTTCCCTCAGTTAGTTACTGAGATATGGATTTTTATATGGAGGCAACCAAATGTAAATGCACTCAATCATCAATCATGTGCCATGCCGGAAAGCGTGGGCGGTCATGACTCGCCATTTCACTCGATCACCAGTGTCGTGGATCATCTCAGTGTTCCTGTCTCGTCCATGCCATGTGGCCAAGCCATCCAGGTATTTTCCTCTCGGTCTGCCTCTTGGTCTGTTTCCTTCGATCTTGCCAGTTGTCACCAAGTTCCCAAATCCATTTCTTCTCATAACATGTCCAAAAAATTTTGACTGTCTACGTCTAATTTCTCTAATCAGTTTACGATGTTCATTTGTCTCCTGTAGTACTTGGTCATTGGTTTTTCTGTCTGTCCATGGTATTCTTTGCATTTTCCTCAGAAACCACATTTCTGCAGCCATCAGATGTTTTTCAGCTTGACTGCCCATTGTCCAAGTTTCACATCCATACAAAAGAACAGGCTCTATGTATCCCCTCAACACTCTTTTTCTCGTTTCAATTGACATCTTTTTATTGGTCAGAATGTTTTTCATCTTGCTAAAGGCTACTTTCGCCATGGCGATTCTTGTTCTAATCTCTTCAAGGCATCTCCCATCAGATGTTATGACTGTTCCAAGATAATTGTACCGATTCACTTGTTGAAGAATATTTCCATTTACTTGTATATTACATTGTGGCACTTCTTCCTTCCTAGTGACGACTATAACCTGAGTCTTTTTACAATTTAATTCTAACCCCAGTTGCTCACTGTGTACAACAACCGCATCTACTAATTGTTGCAGGTCCTGCGCATTGTCTGCAATTAATACTGTATATCTAATGTTATTGATGTTTCGTCCTCCAATGCTGATTCCATTTATATCCTCTACATTTCTGAAAATATTTTCACTGTATAGGGAAAAAAGATCTGGAGACATCACACATCCCTGCCTAACACCTCTTTTAATTGGCTGATACTGTCCCACTTCATTATCAATCCTTATTGCATCTTGTTGTTTCCAATATATGTTTTTTATAAGTCTAATGTCTTTTCCATCAATTTGTAGATCTGCAAGCATATCCACCATGTTGACATGTCTAACTCTATCAAAAGCCTTTGTGTAGTCAATAAAGCAAAGATGTATATCCTTGTTTACTTCTATAGCACGTTCAATAACTGTTCGCAGCATATACACAGCATTTACTGTTCCCTTTCCTTCTACAAACCCACATTGTTCTTCCCCTATTTCAGGTTGTATCTTCTTCCTCACTCTTTGCATGATAATTCTTAGCAAAATCTTTGTGATGGGACTCATTATACTAATTGTTCTATGTAAATGCACTATAGCGATGGTTTCGTGTGTCTAAATTGTCGTATCTGCGAAGCAAGCGTCGCATATCGTGGATTGAGTTACATGGGAAAGACATAACTACCAACTGGTGAAAGCCAGCGTTTGACTGTAAAACGGGCGGAGAACTTTTTATCTGCCAAGGCCCATTGGGATATTTATAGCATCGTTGGGACACTTATGGCATCATTTTGGATATTTATTGCCTCATTTGGATAATTATAGCATCATTGCTATTTTTATAGTATCATTGGGACATTTATAGCATCGTTAGGATATTTATAGCATCGTTGGGATATTTATATCATCATTTAGGATATTTATAGAATCATTTGGCTATTTATAGCAACATTGCGATATTTATAGCATCACTGAGATGTTTTTTGCATCACCGGGATATTTATAGCAACACTTTGATATTTATAGTATCATTTGACTATTTATAGAATCATTGTGATATTTATAGCATCACTGGGATATTTATAACATCACTGGGATGTTTATAGCACCACTGGGATATTTATAGTATCATTGTGGTATTTATAGCATCGTTTTGAAATGTTTAGCGTCATAGGAATAATTATAGAATCATTAGCGTATTTATAGCATCACTAGAATATTTATAGTATCATTTTGGCTATTTATAGCATCATTGTGATATTTATAGCATCATTGGCTATTTATAGCATCATTTGGTTATTTATAGCATCATTGAGGATATGTAAAGCATCATTTGCGGGCCATAGAAAATTATCAACTTAAAAATCACTTTTCTGCATTTGGTCAAACATTTAATAAACACTCTTAAAGCATCATTTGGTTATTTATAGCATGATTGAGGATATGTAAAGCATCATTTGCGGGCCATAGAAAATTATCAACTTAAAAATCACTTTTCTGCATTTGGTCAAACATTTAATAAACACTCTTAAAGTAGCGGCTGCAACTGCTTCTCTTTGGCCTGTGATGTTAGCTGGCATTGATGATGTTGTTACTAGATTCAGTCATTCATATTTCCATTCCCGCTGCCCCTTTCAACATCATAAAAGAAGTTATAATCACGGCCCACCCCAGCCATATATAGGGTGTATTTTTTATGACTGTGCAGTGTTTGAAAATATTGCCTGTCCAAGTTTTGTATTCACCCTCTGTAAAGTTCATGCAACATAATAGGTAAATACAAAACTTGGACCGGCAATATTTTCAAACACTTTTGTTTTGGTTGTATATCCTTTACAGGACGTTGCAGTCAAAACCAGCATTTTAGTACCGTTGTTGATGTCTTGGCAAGTTTTACGTTCAGTAGTTTGCTATTGCTTTCTGAACGACCGGTTCCCATACCAACACGTTAAAACTAGCGCGACACGGTCTGCAGCCAAATCGGTGACCGCTGTGTTTCGAACGCGGGTAAGCGGCATTACGAATCGTGTCCGTAACGCCATCGCCACGGAGGGAGCTTATTACACTGCACAGTCATTAAAAATACACCCTGTTTTTCTGATCCTGTAACAAAATCAGACACATTTTGGAAATTAATTTGAAAGGGATTGTTGTCTCCTGATAATGTTGATAGTTGTTACTGGATTTATTGATAATTGTTTATTTAAAAAACAAAAATATTGAATTTCGAGTCCGCCTGCGGTTGCCTTGGCAAGGCCAGATTAAATAGTTTCGCGTGCCTTATAAGGCCCGCGTGCCGGGCATTACCCGCCCCTGCTGTAAAGGTATGTATAACACCCTAATCATTTCACAATGTAGTGGTAGTATTTTCTATAGTATTACCTTTACCTCTCCCTTCCGTTTTTTCCCTCCTTTTCCCCGTGTGTTGCTCCCGCCTGCTCTACTAACAGAGGATTGACCAGGAGTCCTTCGGCAATCAAACAGATGCTGCTGGACTGGACAAAGGCGATGACCAAAGGATACCAGGTATGGCATTTACTAGGTTTTAAT
>JACEFZ010013216.1:37500-60437 GCA_014155875.1 Cepaea nemoralis
GACGATGATGATGATGATGATGATGGTTCTGGTGGTGGCGGTGATGACGTTGGCCTTGACGGCGAACGAACGAACGGACTTTATTTTCAAAGGGTAACAAATTGGGCACGCAGGCCCGTTTTACATTCGGCCCTTCCAATCATTCATCTTTCGTTCATAAATAATGCATAATACATTCATAAAAAAAAGAACATTGTCAGATGAATGTTGTAAACATAAACAATGCATATTACCATGTTATGAGACACATACCCCAACCATCCACCCATCTCTCATCCACCCACACATCCCCATCCACAAACACATATCTCCCACCCACACATACCCCCGCCACCCACACATATCCCCATCCACACACATCTTCCCACCCACACACACATCATCCACCCATACACTCATCTCCCATATATATCCACCCATTCACGTACTCATCCCTCAACCATTCACACCCACACATCCCCCACCCACCCATCACCACATACATCTCCCATCTACCCACTTACACCCACACATCCCCCACCCACCCATCACCACATACATCTCCGATCTACCCACCCACACTCACACACCCCATCCACACAGCCAAACACACATCCCCCACCCTCACATACATCATTTACCCACCCACACATTCCACACCCATTAACACCTGCCACACCTACCATACACACATCCCTCACCCACACACATCTCCCCTCCCACACAACACCCCACCCATATACACATCCCCCACCCCTCACACACACACATCCCCCATCCTCACCGATACATCCCTCGCCCACACATCCCTCACCCACACACACATCTCTCCACTCACTCCACATCCCCCACCAACAAACACACTCACATCCCACACATACATCCTCCATCCACTCACAATTACCCCACTCACACACACCCCACCCACACAAACATATCCTCCACCCATCCACCACAGCCATCACACACCCATCCACCCACACATCCCTCACGCACTCACTCACATACACATTCTCCACCCACACAACCCCCCGTCACCGACACCCCCAAACTTCCAACCATCACCCAAACATCCCTCACCCACACACACACCCCACCGACCACACATCACTTCATCCACCCATACATCACCCATCCACCCACAGACAACCCCTCCACACATACATCCCCCACACACATCCCCAGACACACACACACATACCTCATACACACCACACTCCCTCGCATAAACTGCATGCATGTACACATACACACACAAACATATATGCATACATACACGAACAGACACACATTCACAAGCACATACGCACATATACACAAGCACATCCATTAAGCACATACATATAAACACACATGTTTGTTTTATGTTTGTTTTGCATATCCTTTACAGGACATTGCTGCATCAGCACCTTTCAGTTGATTGTTTAATTCTTGGCAAGATTACGCTCAGTAGTTTGTCATTGCTTTCTGAGCGGCCGGCTCACATACCCCGTAATTTACCGACGCGATTCGAATTACTGCTGATTCTAACCGTCGTCACGTTACTTACGAGAGTATACGAGATTGCGGAGAAAAGTCGCTAACCTCTAGGCCTGGAAGCCGGCTAACCACACATGTACGCACACATAAACACACGTACATACACACACACAAGCACACACACACACATACACACATGTACACACACATATACACCCATACATACATTCAGACGATGGTAATAAAGGCACTTATCTCAGTACCTGGGCGACGGTGATGGTGATGTTGATGATGATTAGGGAGCCTCCGTGGCAAAGTAGTCAAGCCGTTTGACTCTGGCTCCGAAGGCTGTGGGTTCGATTCCGGGTCGCATCCTTCGGTTCAAGAGTGAAATTTTTCGAAGACTCTTGTGAGTTGTCGCTAGAGCTACGGAGTTCTTGCTTTGTGCGACGCTTTCCGCGTTGCGGAAAGAGACCGAGACATATGGGATAAAACCCGGTATAATGAAGTCGACCCTGTCGACTTTTAAGCGACGTTTTTTTAGTGATGATGATGCTGATGATAGTGATGATGATGAAAGTGACGATGATGGTATTGCTAATGATAGTGATATGATGTTGATGGTAATGATGATGATGGTGATGATGATGATGGTGATGTTGATGATAGCGATAATGGTGTTGATGATAGTGAGTGATTATGGTGGAGATGTTGATGATAGTGATGATGATAGTGATGTTGATGATAGTGATGATGATGAGAGTGATGATGATGATGATGATGATGATGATGATGATGATGATGATGATGATGGCGGCGGCGGCGACGGCGACGACGGCGATTTATGATGATGATGATGATGGTGGTGGTGGTGGTGGTGGTGGTGGTGGTGGTGGTGGTGGTGATGATGATGATGCTGATGATGATGGTAGTGATGATGGTGATGATGATGATGCTGATTTTGGCGGTGGTGATGATGTTGACGATGTTGACCTTGACGACGATTGTAATGAAGGCGGTGGTGGTGATAATGACGACGATGATGGTGGTGAAGATGATGAAGATGCTGCTGATAATAATGATACCAACGATGACAACGATGATACAATCCCCACTTCTATTACTATCTTATTTATTATTTAACCCAGGGTGTAGAGGTAACCAACTTCTCCACAAGCTGGAACGACGGGCTGGCCTTCTGCGCCCTGATCCATCACTTCTACCCAGATGCCTTCGACTTCTCCCAGCTGGAAGCCAAGAACAGACGATACAACTTCACACTTGCCTTTGATACAGCAGAGTATGTGTTTAATCACCCCATTGTCATATGTCATATACACTAACGTATTCATTTTGTGCATAATATTACACAGACTTCGACTTCCCGTTCACATGGCGGATGGGCTCTTGAGCTCTTGGGCGTTTTTGTATCTGGCTACGGTTTGCTTGCTCATTTTTCTCATGTTGGGCTGGTAGTACATGGTTCCGTCGCCCATGTACTGAGTTAAGTGCCTGGAGTGACACTGTAAGCTGTGGATTTCATGTGGAATCCATCTGTCCACAGTTGTTTGTATTGTAAACTTCATGTTCAGAACAATGGCGGTCGGCCAGTTGCTGAACTACTGGGTTTGCCTTATGCAGTGATATGTGTGCAACTGCTGGTTTTCTAGTGACTGCCGCATCCATCGACGATGAACTGTAATTTTAGTAACGGAATGTTGTGTTGGCATTCTAAGAGCGGCCTTATGCATGTATGTCTGTGCGTTGGTTTGTCGGGACTGATGTCTGTTCCACTTTTCACATGGGACAGCGATGAGCATTTTGTGTGATAGTCACTAGCACAGGAAAATAGCATTATAGGATGACTCTTTGCCATGAGGTTAGAACCGCGACTAACGACTAACATATACTTCGTTTTTAACATATGGTATACTACTTAGAATGTATTATAAAAAGGCCTTGTCTATCATATAGTTATGACTGTTTATGCTAAATGTCATATAGTTAAGCATTCATGTGTATATAATTTCGCGTAGACATCATTTTTCAATGTATATTATATTAATCATCATCATCATCATCATCATCATCATCATCATCATCATCATCATCATCATCTTCATCATCATCATCATAATCTTCTTCTTCTCCTTCTTCTTTTTCTTCTTCTTCTTTTTCTTCTTCTTCTTCTTCTTCTTCTTCTTCTTCTTCTTCTTCTTCTTCTTCTTCTTCTTCTTCTTCTTCTTCTTCTTCTTCTTCTGCGATCGTCCGGAATGCTGATTTAGACGTAACTGCGTTGTGCCTGTATACAGCAGAGCTGCGATATTTGCACCTTTCGGCCGACACATCCGACTTCTTCAGGCATTTATTGTCTGGGTTACATTCCCGGCTATTTCGTAAGACGTTTAACTCTCACTGTTGTGTCATTATCTCAATCCCAACTGGCACATTAGAACAGCTGAAAACATTATGTTCAGTCTTAAAGGGAAGGCAGGGGTAGACCATGGGCATTTCCCACCATCCAAGGAGGCTTATATAATTTCAGAGCCGACACATAGCGCTGTGGTACTGGGCTCACCCTAAGGAATCGTCACGTCCTGCACATGGCTGCTTAGCTTCACTTCCGTATATTGGGCTTGCCGTTCACCACAGGCTGTCCCTCCCGAAACCAGAAGAATGCAGTCTGCAGATAACATTCACACAGTGAGCTTTTGATTCGGTTATATTAATCTATAATGAAGTATCTACACCAGCTTCACTCTTATAGAAGCTAACCATTCTCTGAGCCTTGTTCTTATATAGTTCATGCCGTGTGACATGTCTGTCCACAGCCTTCTGACTCTTGTGCTTCCAATTATTTCTGATACTGACGTTTCTCCATGCCATTATTTCACACTTTCCAGCATCTTCTCTCTTGGTCTCTCCCTACCTCTCTTCCCCTCCAAACTTCCAATGAAGTGTTGTTAATAAAACAGTTGTTAGCAATGGCGGTCGGCAAGTTGCTGAACTAGCTGGTTTTGCCTTATGCAGTAATGTGTGCGCATCTGCTGGTTTTCTATTGATTGTTGCACAATCTATATGATAATACTGCTCATGCACAATTAGCCTCTACATGTGGGACAACCACAATGTGAGGATGCAAGCAATATCAGCTTCCATGATTGACACATGGTTGGTCTCAGTAACCAAAAAGTTTACGGCACAAGTTCTGTTTTTTTAGTCTTTATCAACGTGATAGTAACAACTACAGCCGAGGTGGCACCAGTCACATATTGAAATATGAGCTTCATTTTCGTGATCTTATAGCGACTAATAATTGGGTACGTTCTACAGCTGGTTTTGGCGCCTTTCCTGGCCGTTAAAATCCCAGCCAAAATGCTCATTTTTACATATATATCCCGTAGTTTTCTCTGGACCCTAACAAAAACCCAGCTCAACAAACCACTATTGGGCCTTCCACCCCTCGTGTCTTAAATACACTTGCGGTGGATTGTGGCTTATGCAACTCGCTTCTTGTAGAACAGTGGTTCTCAACCTTTCTTGGCCCATGCACCCCTTTACCATATGTACAGAATGTCATTCTCCACCTTTTCGTATTTCCTCCCTATAATCCCCCCCCCCCCCCACACACACACACACACACACACCCACCCACAGACAGAGAGTATACGTAAAAATTTAAGCTAAATTTAATAACGCATACTACAACAAAGAAAGAACACAAGAAAGGACAAAACTCAATATATACAAGATTGTTGTACCAGAATAGAGCAATATCATAAGACTGGAAGAGATTGCGAAATGTTCAAAGAAATGAAGTTATTGACAAGAAATAAAAAAGTCGCTTAAAAGTCGAGAGGGTCGACTTCATCGCACCGGGTTTTATCCCATATGGCTCGGTCTCTTTCCGCAGCGCGGAAAGCGTCGCACAAAGCACGAACTCCTTAGCTTTTGGCGACGACCCACAGGAGTCTCCGAAACATTTAACTCGTAAACCGAAGGGTGCGGCCCGGAATCGAACCCACAACCTTCGGATCACAAGTCAAACGGCTTAACCACTTCGCCACAGAGACTATGTTCAACCTCAATTGAATGTTATCTGTGACAAGATGGGAAATACCTTAACAGAATCTAGACAAATTCTAGAAAGATTGCAGGAGTACTGCAGTGGAATGTATATGAGTGACAGTGAGGTTGTGAATGAACAGAACAGAACAGAACAGACTTTATTTTCAAAGGGTAACAAATTGGGCACGCAGGCCCGTCTTACATTCGGCCCTTCCATTCACTCATCTTTCTTTCATGAACAGTGCATAGGAAAAAAACATTGTCACATGAATTTTGTAAATATAAACAATGCATATTACTATGTTATAAGACACATCCACCACCCACCCACACATCCCCCATTCACTCCAACTCCCCCACCCAACCACACACACATACAATACATTCCCCCACCCATCCACCACATCCCTACACATCTCCCCACCCACACACACCTCTCACCCACCACACATCCCATCCACCCACACCCCAAACACACATACATTCAATAACCCACACATCCCCCACCTACACACATCTCCCCACCCACTCACATATCCTTTACCCGTCCCATTTCCTACCAACAATCACTCACCCAATATCCTCCTCCACCCACACACCTCCACCCACCCAACCAAACACACATTCCTCAGCCACACACACACATCTCCCCGTCAACTCACATATTCCGCACCTACCCACACATAAATTCCGCACTCACCCACATAATCTCCCATATCCCCCAGCCCACTCACTTATCCCGAGCCCACACCTACAAACATCCCCCCACCATCTCCTAATCTGCACACACTCACCCACCCACATATCCTCTACCCACCCACCATCCTCTACCCACCCATCCCCCAACCAAACATCCCTTACCACACACCCTTACTCATATACAATCACCCACCCACACCATCCTCTACCCAACCACACATCCCTCCACCCAACCACACATCCTCCATACCACCCATTCCCCAAGCCACACATCCCTTAACCACACACCCTTACCCATATACACACACATCCCCACCCACGCACAATCTCCCCACCCATACAAACATCCCTCACACACATCCCCACCCACCAACACATTCCCCATTCACAAACAACACCTCCCATCCACGCACACACAACCCATACATTCATCCCCTCACACAATCCCTAGGACACACGTACTTATCCCTCAACCACTAACACCCACACATCCGTACCCACTCATCAACACATACATCTCCTATCTACCCACCCACACTCACACATCCCAACCACCCATCTAAGCAAACATCCCCCACCCTCACACACATCATTCACCCACCCACAAACCCAACCACACCTTCACCCACCCACACAAAACATCATTTATCCACACGCAGCTCCCCCCACACAATACCACACCCACAGACATCCCTCACCCACACACACATCTATCCACACATCTCCTACCCATCCACACATCCCCAACTACAGTCACCCTCACTACCCACACATACATCCTCCATCCAGCCACACACACCCCCACCCAGCCAGACATATCCCCACCCACACACACATCTCCAAATCCATCACCCACACTCATCACGCACCCCTCCCCCAACCCACACACATTCACCCACACATCCTCTCACCCACACACACTCCCCACCCATCCACCCAAACATCCCACACACCACATACACATCCCCAAACCCACAACCACCCCCACCTGCACACATCTCCACCCACCACATATCCCCCACACCCACATCTCCCCACCCACACATATACCCCCACCCATCCCATAACCCACCATCAATCATCCACCAACATCCTCCTCCACCCACTCACCCACAACCACCTAGACAAACACACATCCCCACTCACAAACCCAATCTCCCCATACACCCATACATCTCGCACGCACCTACACACAAATCCCCCACCCACCCACACAAACCCACCACGCCCACCCACACACATCATGAATCCACCCACACACACATCCCCCGATCCCCCAACCTACTATTATGATCAAACTCCCACACTTTACACACACATACATGATGATGCTGATGATGCTGATGATACAGTATTACTATCCACAACACAGACTGGTATAGAAAATCTAATAGCCTCAACCCAATTGAATAGTGAAAATCACAGCTTGTATCACAACATTGCAAAAACAAAGATAATGCATACATGAGCCAACGACAGCAGAGACAGAACCTGAACCCTCATTAGATGAAATTGCATGGGCAATAAAGAACCTGAAGAATGGTAAATCACCTGGATGTGATGAGATACCAGCTGAACTAATTAAAGCAGGAGGAGAAGAAAGCATACAAATTTATCACGCATTATGTAGAAAGATATGGAAATATGGTATTTGGCCAAAAGATTGGAAGAGACCTATCTTCATTCCAATACCAAAAAAGGGCAACGTGAAATTATGCACCAACAATAGAACTGTTGCCCTGATCAGTCATGCAATAAAATTCTACTAAAAATCATAATGGGAAGACTTCGTAAGAAAATGGAAGAAGAAATTAACGCAGTTCAAGCTGGATTTAGACAAGGAAGAGGAACAAGAGATCACATTCTCGATATGCGCTTAATAATAGAGAAGTGCAGAGAATTTAATGTAACCTATTTTATGTTTTGTGGATTATTCAAAGGCATTTGACTATGTACAACATCACAAACTTTGGGAAATCATGAGGAATATGGGCTTCCACCACATGTAATACACCTCATAAGAGTGCTCTATCTAGATCAACAAGCAGCGGTTAGAATAGATTGGCGAGACATCAGATTGGTTTGACATCAAGCAAGGAGTCCGTAAGGGATGTGTGCTGTCCCCCTATTTGTTTAACCTGTACGCCGAAAATATAATGAGAAATGTAAGAGATGATATAAACAGGGAGCTATATGATGCCCTAAATATTGGTGGTCATGACATACCTGATATTCGGTATGCTGATGATACAGTATTACTATCCACAACACAGACTGGTATAGAAAATCTAATAGCCTCAACCCAATTGAATAGTGAAAATCACAGCTTGTATCACAACATTGCAAAAACAAAGATAATGCATACAGATAAAACCACTATGGAGAAAGAAATATATATTAATGAGGAAAAATTGGAGGTGGTGGAAAATTGTGAATATCTTGGGTCATTGATTACCAACAACGGTGACACAATGAAAGAAATTAAACGACGACTATCAATTGCTCTTAAAGACTAAAACAATAAAAAATTGGGAAGGGGGGACAGAACACAAAATTAGATTTTTTAAGAGAGCATCTTTCCCATTGCAACATACGCCTGTGAGCCTGGACACTTAAAACAAGTGAAAACGATAAATGCCTTTGAAATTTAAAGTTATAGACGGTTTTAAGAATATCTGGGAAAGAAATAACAAAGGGATCCCTCTTAAAGAGCTGAAACTGAAGAAGGTTGGCATTAAAAACGATAAAAGAAAGAAAAATTTAAATATTTTGGTCACTTGAAACGTCAGAAAGTTTGGAGAAAATAATAATGGGGGGTAATACCGGGAAAAGAGGATGAGGAAGGCCAAAAAGAAAATGGGGCAGGATGTGGCGGGATCTCCAGATAGGTTGATCGGACGCGGGACACTTGTTATGATCGAGAGGTTTTCCGAAGGGGTTTGGGGCGAGGGTTTGCAAAAAACTGCTATGAATGAAGAATGAATCTAGAACAAGTCTAGACGTCTACTTTAAAAAGTGATTTGCGGGTCTATTTTCGTTATAAACGAATTTAGAAGGGGGAGAATACAGAACCGTCTCATCGGTTTTTTTATTAAACCCCATCTAGAAATAATCTAATTCCCCCCCCCCCCCCCGATAACCCCAAAAGCCCCCCCCGGGAAAGGGGGGGGGAATTCCCACCTTTGAGAACCATGTTGGGAAATGTTCCAGCTTTGAAATCCCTTTTGTAACCTTTCATTTTTTGTGACAAAAGGGGAAAGGAATGTTCTCGACACACGTCCCGCTGTTTTCTGACGTCAAATTTATTTATTCTAACCAAAGTATACTAATTAATTTATTTTTACCGACCAAATATATAATTTATTTTTTATACCGCCTAACGTAATAAAACTTAGTTGACCTACTGTAAAAATGGAGAAGAGGGCGTACAGATAAGAGAAATAATGCTGGGGGATTGAGACGGTTTTCATGATAATATTATCAGCAAAGTTTATCCAGAAAACCAAGACCAGATCTGTTAAAAAATGCGGGGGATTGAGACGGTTAACTGAGTAAATTATCAGCAAGTTTATCCAGAAAACCAAAGACCGAGATCTTATAAAAATGCGGTGGATTGAGCGGTTACATGAGAATTTATCAGCAAATTATCCAGAAAACCAAGACCGAGATCTGTATAAAATAAGTGGGTGGATTGAGACGGTTAAAGAGTAATATTATCAGCAAAGTTTTTTCGAAAAAAAAGACCGAACTGTATAAAAAAATGCTGGGTGGATTGAGACGGGTTTCCTGAGTAAAATTATCGCAAATTTATCCAGAAAACCCAAAGACCGAGATCTGTATAAAAAATGTGGGTGGGTTGGACGGTTACACTGAGTAATATTATCAGCAAAGTTTATCCAGAAAACCAAAGACCGAGATCTGTATAAAATAATGCTGGGTGGATTGAGACGGTTACACTGAGTAATATTATCAGCAAAGTTTATCCAGAAAACCAAAGACCGAGATCTGTATAAAATAATGCTGGGTGGATTGAGAAAAGGTTTCACTGGTAATATTATCCCAAATTATCCCGAAAACCAAGGACCGAGATCTGTATAAAAAAAAATTGGGTGGGTTGAGACGGTTCACTGAGTAATATTATCAGCAAAGTTTATCCAGAAAACCAAAGACCGAGATCTGTATAAAATAATGCTGGGTGGATTTAGACGGTTACACTGAGTAATATTATCAGCAAAGTTTATCCAGAAAACCAAAGACCGAGATCTGTATAAAAATGCTGGGTGGATTTAGCGGTTACCTGAGTAATATTATCAGCAAAGTTTACCGAAAACCAAAAACCCAGACTGTTTTAAAATACTGCTGGGTGGATTGAGACGGTTCATGAGAATATTATCAGCAAAGTTTATCCAGAAAACCAAAGACCGAGATCTGTATAAAATAATGGGGTGGATTGAGACGGTTACACTGAGTAATATTATCAGCAAAGTTTATCCAGAAAACCAAAGACCGAGATCTGTATAAAATAATGCTGGGTGGATTGAGACGGTACACAGAGTAATATTATCAGCAAAATTTTCCAGAAAAAACCCAAAACCGAGATCTGTATAAAAAAAGTGGGGGGATTGAGACGGTTACACGAGTAATATTTCAGCAAAGTTTATCCAGAAAAAAAAAAGACCGAGATTGTAAAAATAAGCTGGTGGATTGAGACGGTTACACTGAGTAAAATTTCAGCAAAATTTTATCCAAAAACCAAGACCGAGATCTGTATAAAATAATGGGGGGATTGAGACGGTTACACTGATAAATTATCAGCAAAGTTTATCCAGAAAACCAAAGACCGAGATCTGTATAAAATAATGCTGGGTGGATTGAGACGGTTACACTGAGTAATATTATCAGCAAAGTTTATCCAGAAAACCAAGACCCGGGTCTGTATAAAATAATGCTGGGTGGATTTAACGGTTACATGAGTAATCTTATCAGCAAAGTTTATCCAGAAAACCAAAGACCGAGATTGTATAAAAAATGGGGTGGATTGAGACGGGTTTCATGAGTAATATTATCAGCAAAGTTTTTCCAGAAAACCCAAAAAACCGATCGATAAAAAATCTGGGTGATGAGACGGTTTCATGATAATATTATCACAAATTTATCCAGAAAACCCAAAACCGGATCTGTATAAAATAATGCTGGGGATGGACGGTTACACTGAGTAATATTATCCAAATTTACCAGAAAACCAAAGACCGAGATCTGATAAAAAAATGCTGGGGGATTGAGCGGTTAAAGATAATATTTTTCAGCAAAGTTTATCAAGAAAACCAAAAAAACCGAGATCTGTGAAGAGTCATGATCAGTACGCCCCCTGCATGACACAGGTGTCGTGTACTCTTCCACTCTACTGCCCGTTTTTTATTTGTGATTCGACCGACCGAAATCACTGCTGGTTTGCGGGGCTAGGGCCACATGACCCAGGTAGTAAATCTTTAAACTCAGCCCCCCTCTGTTTCAGTGGGTTTCCCGGGTCGCCCTCCATGATTTGAGGGGCGTGGAGGGGAACTGTGAGCTATGAATTTCTTGTTTTTTTCCCCTTAATTTAAATCTTTTCCCCTTTTTAAAATTATAGCTTTAAACTGAATGTTACAAAAAAAACGGGGGGGACGGCTGGGGGGGGGGAACAACGGGGTTTCCTTATCCTGTAATGTTTTGGCTGGGGTTTTTCTAGTGACTGCCGTTTTTTCATCGACGAGAATTTGAAATTATTCGTGGCGGATGTTGTTTTGGCTTTGATGGAGCAGCATTATGCATAGATACCTGTACGGGCGTTGGTTTGTGGGACTCCTGTCTGTTCCATTTTTCCAGGGGCAGTGAGGAGCTTTTTTTGTGATACCCCCTTTAAAAGGTACGGACATAATGGGGCGACCCTTTCCCGTGAATTTGGGAAATGGGGCCAAAAACTAACTAACTAACGACTAACTAACAGATCAAGCTACTCTAATCTTCCGTAAAACTGTGTAAAAATCCTTTGTATTTTTCAACAGAAAGCAAGCCGACATCCCCACCTTACTGGATGTCGAAGACAGGGTAAAAAATAAAAACCCGGTTTGGAAATGTGTTTTCCCCTCCCTCCAAATTCTGTAAGACAGCTGCGAGATAAATGAAAATTTAAAAAAACCCCAACCTCGGTTGACCCAATAAACTTTGGTTACTTTTATTTTGATTTTAAACAAATATTGCAACCCGTATTGGCTTTATGTGTATGTGTTTTTTCTTGTACAGTCAAACCTGGGTTTTTCGTCGATAACCCCTCCAAACCAAATTTCGACGAAACCCGAAGCCGACGAAAACCGGGGGAAATTTAAATTTTCCATACGAATCAATGTAAATTAAATTAATTCTTTTAAAGGACACTCCAAAAAAAACATAGAAACCCAAAAAAAAAAAAAATACATTTTATAGAAAAAAATAATATTTTTTAAAACATTTTTGGGCCCGACGTGCCCGAACCCCGCACCTTTCGCCGTGCTTGGTAACACAATG
Organism: Cepaea nemoralis; assembly: GCA_014155875.1. Taxonomy (NCBI): domain Eukaryota; kingdom Metazoa; phylum Mollusca; class Gastropoda; order Stylommatophora; family Helicidae; genus Cepaea; species Cepaea nemoralis. The sequence goes on from JACEFZ010013216.1 coordinate 50,269, forward strand.
TATGCCATTTGGCGCCTCTTAAATTTTTAAAACCCATACTCGTTGGCCTTTAAATCACTAAGCACCCCAACTTCGTCCCAGTCATTTTCTTAATGAGATCGGCATACAAACAGACTGACCATTTTAAATATGATTGCCCCGAAGCAGAACCCGCCATCTAACTTTTTTTTGATTTTCCAAAGAAATAATTTTTGCAAATCTCTGTTTCGTTAAAAAATTCATGTCTTTCGCATCTTAGCCCCCTTTTTTTCCCCTTCCCTTTTTTTCGCCACAATAAAACCCTTCTAGTGAATAAAACGACTTTTTGAAACATGGGGGCCGTTTTCAGAAAATCTTAATGCCGCTCTCGTATTTATTTTTAGCAAATGATGCTCAAACAAAAACCCTACAACCCCCACAACTGAGCAAAAAAACACGGGGGTCCCTTTGTTTTCGAAAAATTAGCACGAGGTAATGTGGCACATCGATGAAATTCGGGGCCCAATCGCCGAAAACCGAGACACATTTTTCGCGAAAAAAACATAAAAACCGAAGGCAACGAAAACCGGGGTTTTTGACTAAAACCTTAACTTCGCACTTAATTGCTTGAAAATCCAAGGGCTATGTTAGAACCTGCTTCCCCTTTGCTTGTTTGGTGTTCGCTGGCTGTAAACTCCAGCGTGAAGTCCTGTATGTCGATGAAGACACCTTTTTGGCCCAAACATCATTGTGATGTCATACGGGACCTGAGGTTTGCTTGGGGAAATTCCGTTGTCCCATGTCGGTTTATTGGTTTTGAAAACTGGTGGTACCCCGCCATGCAGGCAGATACTCCCCCCGGCTTCGGGGGAAATCATCGATCTCCCGATTTAGCCGGTCCCTTTAGGGATTTTCCCCGGACAAAAACGGGGGTGGACGTCTCCGCAGGTTTTGGTCAGCAAAAGTTTCCCGGCCCGGGTTTCCCTTTGGGAAAAACCTCGCGCCCCTTTTTGAACTTCAATAGGGTTTAACATTTTTTAAAGTCCCAAACAAAATGTATTTTTGGGGTAAAACAAAAATGGATGGGGGAAAATAAAAAGTAAGGATGTTTTCATAATTAGGGTTTTTAAAAGTTTTTAAAAAGGGTAGCAGACCCCTTGTGATTATAAATCATGTAAAATTTCGGCAATACTAAACCCTTTGGCAAAAACCGGGAAATTTCCCGCTTAATCATCCCATAAAAATTAAATCATTGAATGCAGTGGATTCTGCCGTTGCAGCATGCCTGGAAAGACAGGCGGGTAGGAGTCAGCATAGCCGAATGGCCGAAAAAAGCCGAACTTTGTGGTTCTTAAACTTTCCGTTTGGTTTTCCGGGGGAAAGGGGGTTCAACCCCTACACCGGACATTTGGACTAAAATTTAAAGGGGGGACGTAAATTACAATTCCCTCTAAATTCGGATTTTGTTCACTTGATGGCGAGGGAAAACTGTTAATAGGGAAAGCTAACCCCAACACGAAAACTTCAGCCCAGCATTACTAAATATGTTTTAATGGACTCCCGCTTGGTTTCAAAGCAAAGCTGGCGAAACAAAAACCAACACAAACAAAAGAGGCAACAGATTGGAAAAGGGAAGTCTGGGTAAAGATGACATAAAAAAACCATGATTTTCCCAAGGGGGATGTTTATAAGAACATTTATAAAACCCAAACGGGGGGAAAACAGTATCCGACCACCAGAAAAGTGATGGTTTTTTTTTCAATTTCCGCCGAAGTGGACAAGTACCCCAACTTCAGACCCCACGGGAAAACAAAAGGACTGGGCATGGTGGGGAACAAACACCGATGTAAGGTTAGGGTTTTTTAGTTAGTTGCATACCCTTTACAGGAGGTCGCATTCAACCCCAGCAATTTTAACTGTGTTTTCTTTGGCAATTTAAACATTCAATATTCTGCCATTGCAGCCGGCCGGCACTCATACCTTTGTATGTAAACCAAGGCAGGGTGGTCTCCCTGCCAAATCGCCCGCAGCGGTTTTTTCGAAGCGGGGGTCAAGGATTACGAATTGCGACAGTAATCGTTTCGCCCCGAGGGGGTTTTCCCCAGTAAATCGTGAAAAAATTTAATTCAGCCCAAAACCCTAAGGGAAACTTTTACAGGTCTTCCCTCCCCCGCAAATTTTATCAGAGCCTCTGCCCCACTTTTGCTCCCAAACTCGACTCTTTGCCATTTTTCTCTTGTATTTCCCGCAAAAAAAAGGCTTAGGATGCTTTTGTTTCAGTTTGGAAAGAGGGCTCCTAAAACAGAGGGATTTAAATAAAGTATGATGAGAACGGTGAGACAAGAAGCTTGGGGGCAGGGGGTGGGCCCTTCCATTCACAATAAAACTAGAGAGCATGGGGTTGGATTTTTCCGCAATACTGTTAGTATGATGGGAAACGAGCAGGGGGGCAGTTTGGGCCCGGGGTCTGCCCCCAATTAGTGGGGTTTTTGGTGCAGGAGAATGGATATGAAATGTCCCCTTTGGAATTGTGGGTATTTTGCAGGAGAACGGGCGGGAACCATCAGGCCGGGGGAAAAATTTGGTGCGGCGAGGAGTACCAGAGGCCCTTTGCCGATATTTCCGGGACCCCGAAAAAAGGGCCAAACCCGGGACACATAAAAAACAACTGCTACTGGTACCTTTTCCCTTTTGGGGAACTCATCGCTGGCTGGGGGAAGATGAGGAGGGAAAGGCAAGTATGGGAATGATGTGGTGCTGTCTTTTTTTGGATTCAACTAAACTCAGACGGATTTCATACTGGAAAGACAAAAAAAAACCAAAAAAAAAAGGGGAGGTGAGTAAAAAATTTCGGGGACGTTTATTTAAAGCCTAAGGGAAACTACAGGGGGATGTTTCTTTTTCCCTTTCTTCTTCCATGAATTTTTGGCTAGGCTTCTTTTCCGCATTGGCCTTTTGGGAAGTTTGTTTGGGGGGTTTTTCCTATTATAAAAACCCAAAACCCCAAATAAAAACGACCCCATGTCATCCAGAGTCTTTTGCCTGGGCAGTAAATTGTAGCCCCGAGATCAGTAAAACTGCTACGGGGAAAAAAAAATGCAAAAATATTCAGCGGGTTTTTGGGATTAAAGGGTACAGATAGAGCATTGTGAGAATGTCTTATTGCATTTTGAGGGTCGTTTTTTAAATTCAGTTTTAAATTTTAAACTACCCCGCCCGGCCCGGCTTCGCCCAGTCCCTGGTGGGGAGCATCTCTTTTAAAATTCATATAAGTAGCCCTATAAGTTCTCTTTTTCCCGTTAAGACGGGCTGTCTGCTGCCCGGGTCTGTCTGCCCGGTCTGCCCTGTTCGGGTTCTGTTTTGTCTGTTTCCTTGTGTCTGTCTGCCCTTTTTGTCTATTTTATCAATCCGGTCTGCCCTGCCCTGCCCTGTCTTTTCTGTTTAATAGACCCATCCCTCGTCTCTCCCCCCGGGTCTACCCCTCCTCCCTCCCCCCCTTTGTCTGTTTGTCTATCTATCTTTTTCTTATCTTCTACGGTCTGTCGTCTTTCTGTCGGGCTGTCGCCCTGTCTGCTGTCTGTCTTCTTCTGTCTGTCTGTCTTGACCCGGGGGGGTTTTCCCCCCAGGCCCTGGGGGTGGAGCATCTCTTTTAATTCTGAGTGGTAAGAACCCTCCTCCCCTTCAAATGTTGACGTGAAGTTTTTCTTCCTGCAGCTTTCTGTTTTTGTTGATCAGTAACCCCAAATTTTTAGCCGCTTGACCACCCATCTGACTGTGTTTGAATCAGTGTTTCTGATTCTGGTGTCTTGGTCCTCCTTCCTCTCACAAGTTTTTGTGTTCGTCTGTGGGTAGTCGTCGCTCTTCTTATTGGTAGTTCATTGACTGTAGGTTCAGATACTTTATTACAGCTTGCATGCAGACTCTCCAAAGGCAGGTTCGTCTTCCTTGATAGTCTTGTCGGGTTTCTCACTATGCATCTTGGCAAGCTGCTTGTTTCTTTGAGCTATTACGAATGTGCCATTTTCCCCCCCGTGTCAGGCTGCTTGAAATGTGTAAGGCGTCTTGGCTTGATAGCTCTGAGAAGTGCTGTCAAGCGAATCGTGTCGATATGATGGAGGAAAACACTAAAGATGCGATGATATTGTTCAACATCTTTTAGATAACTTCTTAAGTATAGAAAAATGAGTTACAATGTTATGCATTATGCATTATTTTTATGTAAACTTTGAAAATGCCTTAAAGATTGTATCATTATTTATTATAACTCATATGCCGGTACATAACTATAGACAAAGAGTTTATAAATCTTTGAAAACGATACAACAATATGACTATAAGTTATACAACAATGTTATTAAAAGTTATGCCCCTTGAAATAACTTTTTCTAGAGTTAAGTCCCTTCGCTATATATAAATTTTAATGAAAATGAAAAATGAAATAATACTGAGTAAGCAGGCGATTTCACACTAAAAAAATATCACAGTTGGCAGCTCTGGAATGAAAGTAAGACGTGTAGAAAATTTCATCTCAATCGGATTGGCCGTTCGCGAACAAATAAAGGACATACATATTTACATACATACACTTTGTTTTATATATATAGATTTCAGTTCGCTATTATAATAATGTGACTTTCTCTTTGAGCTGCTGTTTCATAATATAAATCGTCAAATATATTTATATAATAGCATGCTTCTGCCGGTTAGAATTACAATTTATTTTGAATGTGGCACGTTCAATCCACATTTTGCCAGATTGCAATAAATTATTTGTGGAGATTCATCAGCAGTGTTGGAACTTATTGTTCCGAGACATTGTTTGCTTAATATTTTACTTGTTCTTTGAGACTATGCGTGACATTGTTGTGTTGTTTTTTCGCTTTTTCATCATCATAATCCATCATGTGCCATGCCGATAAGCGTGGGCGGTCATGTTTCGGCATCTCACACGATCACCAGAGTAGTGAATCAGCTCAGTGTTCTTATCTCGACCATGTGGCCAAGCCATACAGGTATTTACTTCTCTGCCTCCCCCTTGTTCTCCCCCCTCCCCAAATCTTGCTAGTTATTACCATGTTCTCCAATTTATTTCTTCTCATAATTTGTCCAAATAATTGTGTCTGTCTACGTCTAATTTTTCTAATCAGTTTACGGTTTCCATTTATTTCTTGTAGGACTTGGTCATTGGTTTTTATGTCTGTCCATGGTATTTTCTGCATTTTCCTGATTTTCGATTAAATTGCAAAACATTATTTTCTTGGCATCTGTGAAGAAGGTAGTTTGCCATTGCTTTCTTTCTTAACAGTGACCATACATTGTCTATGCCCGCCCCACCCCCTCCCCCCCCCCCCCCCCCCCCCCCCCCCCACCTCCAAAAAGAGATCATCTGCCTAGTGTCATGAAATTGGAGATAATAACCTGCAAATATCTGTCGCCTGCTTTTCATCCACAGCCATCAGATTTTTTTCCGATAAAGAACAGAATAGGACAAGCAAAAACCGCATTCTATCACATGAAGAACATTTGTCCTCAAAGGTTAGAAAAAGAGTTCTTGCATGTTACATAGAACAAGTTTTAACATATGGTATGGCTTCGAATCCTGGACAAATAGTAAACATGTGAAAAAATCCCTGGAAGTCTTGGAGATGTGGTTTTATAGAAGAATGCTGAAGCTTAATTGGTCAGTCAAAATGAGCAACCTTAAAGTTTTGAAGGAAGCTGAGTCGCAAAGACAACTTATCACAAACATCAGAAAGAGGCAGTCCTGGTTTTTTTGGTTTTTTTTTTTGCCACATTAGAAGAAGATAAAAACTTGAACAATGTTATAACAACCGGACAGATTTGCAGAAAGAGAGATAGAGGAATACAGCGTGAGAAGATTCTTGACAGTCTTCTGTCATGGCACGGAAGGGAGTCAACGCACGAATTGATCCATGCCGTCGGAGATGGTAATTTGTAGAGAGGCTTATGTGGCTTATCCATCCAGTTTGATGTCTACGTGGTAGATCATTGCTGCATGCCAGCCGGCGAGGCACTGGATGATGATTATGAAGTAAAGTACAAAGTACAGGAAATTTACGTGCCTTAAGGCCCATTAGGCATATGGTGCTGGGCGCATTTTTATGGGCCAATCGGCACTCGCTGCAGCTCTGGCTTGGGGGTACTGAATGCGTTTCATAGTTCCCCGATATACAGAGTCGACGGTTCGAAATCAGCCGCCTCGCACTGATTTCGATAGTATGAGCATCGGACGTTCAGAAAGCCATGGTAAACTACTGAACGTAAACATTGCTTAGTAAATCACAAACAGCCAAACAAAAAGCATTGCCTGGGTAGATTGCAACGTCCTGTAAAGGACAAACGATTTACTTTAGTCGACACTCGAAGAGTGATGTGCTCAGTATCACGTTGGTAGCTTTTACTTCCCAATATATTGTATGGTACCCATTTTTGTTTGCGTTTGCTCGCTTTGGACTCAAGCATAGTCCATAAACGCTACTACTAATAGCACAGAACTGAATTTTGCGTGTGGGTTAGCTTTCCCTATTACCAATGTCCCTCTCCATCAGGCTAACCAACTCCGACTTCAGAGGTTCTGGTAATTTACGATCCCAAGTCAAGGACGAGAAGTCAACAATTTACTCTAACTGTCCCGTGTATGGTTTGAACCACCTACCTCAACATCAGCGCACCGGATGTTTAAGAACGAGTGCTCTTATCCATTTGACCAGCTGACCTCCGGTCCCCATTTGACGCTGGGTTGACCTGCCAGCCCAGGTCGATTTTAACATCTCGCCCCGACGCGGATTCAAACACAGGACCTCAGCGCCGGCAGACGATAATTGCATAAGATGGCTGAAGATAAAGCTGAGGTTAAATGATTCAATGCATAACAAAAAGTAGGTCTGGACCGAAATAAAATGAACAAAAATGGAAAGCGGAAAATTGGAAGTAGAGGTGTGTCACAGTTATGACCTAAAAGTTGTTAATATCGCAGTAGACATATTGTAATATACAGGATGCATTTTTAATGACTGTACAGTGTTTGAAAATGTTGCCGGTCCAAATTTTGTATTTACCTATTACGTTGCATGAACTTCATAGAGGGTGAATATAAAACTTGGACCGGCAATATTTTCAAACACTGCGCAGTCATTATAATTTATAACCTATACATTAAACTAAAGGAAATTGTTTAGTGAAAAGTATTGTATTGATATTTTAAGTGAGACAACAAATCGCAATGACAACATTTCTTGCTAAACAAACTTAAATACCTAGTGGCAATTATAAAATCAGATGGAAGATGCAAAACAGAGATTAAAAACAGAATATGACAAGCGAAAGCTGCATTTCAGAAAATGTAAAATATATTATGCACAAAGTCACTGTCTTTGAATGTAAGATAACAATAGTAGTGACACTGTTAAACTAAGTGGGTCAATTTAAATACTTAGGGGTAATTATAACACCAGATGTAAGATGAAAAACAGAGATTAAGAACAGAATAGGTCAAGCTAAAGCTGTATTTCAGAACAAGAAAAGTATCTTATACAATAAGTCACTATCTTTGAATGTAAGAAAGAGAGTGCTGGAATGTTAAACAGAACCAGTTTTGCTGTATGGCAGTAAATCTTGGAATGTAAATGAACAAATTAGGAAGAACATGGAAGCAACAGAGATGTGGTTCCTGAGACGAATGTTGTGAATTTCTTGGACTGCTGGAGTAACTAACAACGAATGCCTGAAAGAGGCTAATGAAACTAGAACACTATATACAACAATAAGAAAGATACACCTTTCTTCGGTCATGTGATGAGACAAGTGGCATTGGAGAACATCGTGATAACTGGAAATGGGAAAAGAAACCGGGACAAACCAAGAGAAAATATCATGGATGGATTGAAACGGTGATATGGGGGAAAATTATCAACAGAGTTGATCCAGAACACCAAAGACCGAGATCTGTGAAGAAACATGAACGCCTACGCCAGCTGGCAAGGCACAAGATGATTGAACTAAAGAAATTTGTAGCAACCATCCTAATGTGAACAAGTTTATTTCTAATGTGAAAAGAACTATTCAACAAAAAATTTTTTGGTTCCCATATTCTTTACAGGACATCGCTGTCAACATCAGCATCTTTCAGCTGACTGTTGATTTCTTGGCAAGATTACGCTCAGTAGTTTGCCACTGCTTTCTGAGCGACCGGCTCAAATACCCCGTAAGTTACCGACGCGGAGAGAACCGCTACCGATTTTCGCGCACGTCACGTTACTCATTCAACAATTACGAGTGCAAAAATTCAATTAAATCGCCACCTCAGTGCATCTACCTCATGCTCTGTCCGCACACTGCAGGTATATATATATATATGCGCTCGCTCGCTTTTAACCCAAGCGTAGTCCATAGACACTATTTATAGTAGCGATTGACTGAATTTTGCGTGTGGATTAGCTTTACCTATTAATCGTGTCCCTTGCTATCAGGCGAACCCACTTCAGAGGTACTTGTAATTTACGTCCCCAAGTCAAGAACTACAGGTCAACATTTTAGTCCAGCTGTCCGGTGTACTGGTTGAACTGCGTACCTCGACATCAGCGCACCGGATGTTTAAGAAAACGCGTTCTTATCCATTCGGCCCTGCGGACCTGCACGCGCTGCAGATGAGGACGCAGCTCGTATGGGATTGTCCCTAGTGCTGTGATGTCAGTAGTTGACTCAACTCAACTTCTCAACTCAACTCACACACTTGATATCCTGCCTCCATGCAGCATTTTATTACTGCATTACCTATAGTGAAACTGTGTACAGTAGTCGAGTCGTGTTGACAAAAGATGACTGCTTCTTTCTGATGTTTGTGATTATCTTTGCGTCTTAGCTTCGCTCACAATGTCCAGATTGAATTTTTTGCTGTCCAATTAATTTTCAGCGTTCTTCTATAAAACCACAACTCCAAGAGGATATAATGTTTTAAGCTGTGTATTTAGTTTAAAAAGAGGGACCTGCTAGATTGTCCATATGTGCATATGATCTCGAATGGCAAATAATGGTGTATATAAAAAATTGCTGGGGGTTGGGGTGGAGAAGGGGAAGAGGGAATGAGACAGTTGTTTCCAGTGATGACGCAGCTTCCTGGGTGACAGTTTTAAGACCCTGTTGTAAAGGGCAATACTTTGTCTGGAAATCTCCCCAATATCATGTCCAACTTCAGCATCCTAGCCACAACAATCGCTCAACTTGAAACAACAAGTATAGAACTATGTCGTGGTCTTGAAGTTGTGAAGCATTTTGCCAGTGAGTGTAATGAAGTTGATGCATTGTAAGGTGACAGTGTGTTTGCAAATACAAAGTGAACGCCTCCTTTCTTTCTTATTCCAGAATGTCCATTTAAAAACCCCCCGGTTTATGTTTAGGATATAAAGAGCTGTAAACAAACAACTGGACAACACACAACAACAACAACTGCAGGAGATTCTCCTCCTGAAACGTCAAGCATTCTTTTCTCACATTGTCAAAGAACATTTCGAGCCATCTTAGAACTCACAGCTCTAAACTTTCAAGCCCACAGGATGAATTGCATGGTCATCATCATACTTGATGAACAAAAAACCATTTAGGATATATAGTTGGAATAAACGTTGTAGTATTGTTCAGAAGAAAGCAACGGCAAACTACTGAACTAAGACTACATAGAAATCAGTATGGGTTTTAAAGGAACCTAGCGCAGAAGACTGCAACATTTAGTACGTTACAAATATATTTATTCCTTATTACATCACTGGTTCGTCTGCACCTTTTTGTTACGTTTCTTTTAAATCGTGACATCCTTAACAACAATAGTGACAGGTTACAAGACAGTGGCTTGGTTATTGTAATTTCTATCACGCTTTTATGGTTTTTTATTTGAAGCACACACGGATATTAGTCGGGTAATAGTCAATACTTTTTGCTCAAGAATTATAGAGGAAATTTTAAAAAAAAAGCGCAACTCTGCAAGCGTTCAAAGCCGGAAACACAAACGAATAGAAAGCGACCAACAACAGTTAACTTACGAAAAAAGACAGGAGATATTCGCGACTTGGAATGTTACTGGTCTAGAAAATAAGGAACCAGCTCCCGTAGAGATTATGAAGAAAAAAAGATCAAATATTCAAATATTAGGACTCGCAAATACTAGGGAAAAGGGCAGGAAACAAACAAGGGAAACG
>JACEFZ010013217.1:0-87007 GCA_014155875.1 Cepaea nemoralis
CCAAGAAAAAGTAGGAAAACAAAAGCCACAATAGACAACATAAACATTGACAGCTGTAGAAAAGAACGCTAAACAAACTGCTACAGCATATCAATAATTCAATATCAATATTTGAATATGATTATAATGTATCCCAATTATAACCCAGAAGAGTTGAACATGCTACTGAAAAAGAAAAGTAAATATACAAACCAGAATGAGAGGAGATGGGTTCAGTTAGATAGTCTTTAGATTATCCTCACAGCATTACATCCATATGTGCTTGGATCCCTTCTTCATTATCTCCCTCAGCATGTAGCGGACAATGACAACAGTTCTGTGTTGGTTTATTATTATTCTTTAGCACCCTCTCACCTACATAGTGCTCTTGTCTAGCTTCACCCCTTTTAGAACAAATGAAAAGAAGCAGCGGCTGCAGCAGGATATAACAATATGAAATACAAACTATTAGGTATATTTAGCCCCTGCAAAAGATACTAAACACAGACACAATGTACATACCTTACAAAGGACTCCATACACAGGTGAAAACATCCACAATAAGAAACAATAAATAAATATATAATAATGGAGTAATAGAATAAAAATAATGTGATATAGAACACAAATGACTACCCGACATTTCGGTTCTAAGTACTTTTGTCAAGGACAGGACAACACAAACAGATAAACAATAAAATAAAACATGCAAAATAAAATTAACACAGCCCCTTGTTGACAGGAAGGAAACAGAAATGGTGGTTTAAACAGGTTTGTCAGTGACTTGATTAATGTCCTGAACCATTTAAATTTTTCTAACCACAATGGAGTCGACGATGTGTGGGTCGCTGCATTGAAACCAATGATGTGTTCTGTATCTTGCTTGCTGACCAATCAACCCCCAGTAGGTGATGTGTTCTGTATCTCATTGACTGACCAACCAACCCCTAATGGGTGATGTTTTCTGTATCTCATTGGCTGACCAATCAACCCCCAGTGGGTAATGTGCTCTGTATCTTATTGGCTGATAAATCAGCCCTCACTGAACGATGTGTTCTGTATCTCACTGGCTGACAAATTAGCCCCCATTAGGTTATGCATTCTGTATCTCGCATTTCCTGGTATTCATTTAAGCTTCGTGTCAATTGCAATGAGAAAAAGAGTGTTTAGGTGCTGCATAGAACCTGTACTTTTGTATGGATGTGAAATGTTGACAATGAGCAGACAAGCTGGAAAAACATCTAATGGCAGTGGAAATGTGGTTTCTGAGTAAAATGCAAAGAATACAATGAACAGACAGAAAAACCAGTGAGCAATTCCTACAAGAAACATAATAATAAACATAGCATAATCGAGATGAAAACAACAAGCTGATCCACGACTCTGATGACTGTGTGAGATGCCAAAACAAGACCGCGCACCTCCTATCAGCAAAGTGTATCACAATTATAAATATTATTATTTTGGTTTATCTTTTACAAGGGGAAGTCATTAAAGATGAGAGGATCAACTGATTTGCTCTCAGTTTTCTCCTACATGGCTCAGTCTCTTTTCATGAGCAGCCTGCCAAAAGCATTGCACATAGCACAAACTCTATAGCTCCAGCGATGACACCCAGAGCTCTTCGAGGAAATTACTCGTGAACTGAGTGATAGAGTTTTGAAAGGAACCCAGGACCTTCAGAATGTGAGGCAGGCGCCCTAACTGCTTTGCCATGGAGACAGAAGTCATTAAGTAAACATCAAGAGGATTAATTCAAACAAATGAGGTACCAGATTGTATCATCATTCTCAAGTGCTTTTCTGACTGGTATGGGCAATCATGCTTCTCCTCATCTTGCGATCTTCAACAATATGTATTTGATACATTTGATATATGTATATATCATCTCATCTCATAAAGTTTCCTCTTGTACCTTGCGGTGTCGAGATGGTGTATAAACAATGGGAGAGTACCCAATTATGGGCTTCATGAATCGATATTTCCATGGACTCTGCTATTCCCTCCATCGATTGCTTATGTGGTTGGCCTCTTCCTCTGCTTCCATCTGGTCTGTACGTCATTGCTTGTTGTGGTATGCTGTTAGTTGGTAACCTAGTTACATGGCTAAACCATTTGACTTGACTAATAAAATCTAGCGCTGCTGTAACCCCCACTTTAGTCCTGATTTCTTCATTTCTGATCATCTTGCTACATTGAGTATTCTTCTTAGGAATCTCATTTCTGTTGTTGTGATTTTTCTTTTCTCTTTTTCCCGTCATTGTCCAGGTTTGGCATTGGTAGCATAGAGTTGGTATGAAGTCAGTCCGTTTATACATTTTAGTTTCTTTACGAGCATTATTCCATTGGTGGTGTGGCTAATTTAATACCATTTATTATAGTACTTATATTTCCTTTTTATTTCTCAACATAATTGCTACAAATATTGATACAGTTATCCAATTGCTGAAGCAGTGCTTTGATACTTGCATTATAGAGTACATGCTCTGCTGCTTCAGCCACCTTCACACCTCATGTTCAGCCTCAGCATCACTTGTGGAACCTTTCCGGGAATAATTTGCCTATTGTGAACTAAACCAATCGTGATCACTAAGATCTTAGTCAGGACTGCAATGGAGATTTTGAAGAATTTTAAGAAAACTCTTGTGCTCAAAATATTCTGACAATAACATTGTTCTTCCTGTGGACACTTCATAAGCACAGCCACAATTTTTATCTGCTGTGTGCGTGTACAGAGCCTAAGTTAATCATCCAGCTGAAGAATGCTGCCATCGAATTACACCTTTAGAAACTACTACTACAGATTCCCCATATCGGTTTGTAGATTACTTTCTCTTGTATTTGACTTATTCACTATAATCTGCATACTTGATTTGATTGTACCAGTCAAACATGTGTATAAATGATTTGGATTTCTTTGACATAATTTATTTACATATTTGATTTGATTCTATTGACAGTGACCTTAGATAAAATAGATATATGCCCATCTCTCCATTGGTTGATTGCCGGTGACAATAATCTACAGGCTGATGATGGGCTAGAAAATCAGAAACATTTGTGGTACCTGGATCTTGGAAATAACCAGGTAGGATGGGGAAGTAACTCTCATTTTCTAAATAAATTCAACAGAGTGATAATTGATGGACATGAATGTATGATTTGATTTATTGTTTACTTTCTTTTCTCCATAATATATGATCAAGTTAGTGGATATTAGGTTGATAGATACTAACTTGGTATACAAGATCCTGCATTTCCATCAAGTTTATTTGATGCAAAGTTGGTATAATCATTTACTGTGGACGACATTTACAGCACGAATTGGCCTTATCAGCCACACTTGCCACCACCATGGGTTGTAGTTATTAAGCCATTTTGAAGCACAATGTACCAAACTATCGTCTGTCAAGATGGAAAGGTGCCAATGGTATAATCATTATTTAATGAACAATAAGCAGCTATCAGAGTAACTGGTGAAACATCAGACTGGCTTGAGGTGTATAGGTGAGTAGGACATTGCTGCTTTATCTCAACATGTCTGCCATACATCCATGGAGAAAATGTGATGAGAAATGTGAAGAATGATGAGACTAGAGCCATTTTTGATCCATTCATAATTAGTGAAGTGGGTGCAATGGCGGAATTGTTAGGAGATTGCATTGATGTCATGAGTGCAGTCAGGCGAAAGTATGAATGACACAGTGGTTTAGTGTACAAGAGACTACATTAATATTCAGAATATCAACTATCCATGAGACATGACTTTCACACTAAATTTCAAATCAGAATTTGTTGTACCATAGTCACAGTAATTATTTGTATACATACAGATTAGCATGCTGGGTTCCTTGTCCAGGTACCTGGCCCTTGGGACCCTGATCCTGTCAAACAACAATCTGAAGTGGGTCGATCTTGAAAAGATCAGGCATGCCCACATTATGAGCATCAGTCTCCATGGCAACCCATGTTTGGATTTAGACCCTTACTGTAAGTAACACATTATAATTATTTATTTTCACTCTTTCAGGTCCAAACAACATGTGATATGTGATTGGCTCTTCTCTGCCATCACATAATGACCTTTACAATTTTACATAGGTCAGGGCACACAGCAGAAATTTAGCTTTCCAAGTTGTCACTTCCATTGTTTATTTAGCTTTTGGAAAATAATACACTCATGTTTTTTCATTATGCTTATTCTGCCTTCTTGGGCATCTGATACTGAAAGAGTTAACGTATCATTATTATCATCATCATTAACATAATTAAATATCTTGCCAGTTGACTAAGACAATGATGCCTGTAAATGTATCTCATCATCTCATCTCATCTCATCATGTTCCTCTTGTACCTTGCGGTGTCGAGATGAAGTATAAACAGCGGGAGAGTGCCTGCTTATGGGCTTCATGTATTGATATTCCCATGGACTCTGTTATTCCCTGCGTCCATCGTTTACGTGGTCGGTGTGACAAGACCGCCGGGGCTTGGCCTGGTTTGCCACGATAGATACTATCCCCTGCCTTTGCTCCAACCACCTCAATAGCACTCTACATCTACCAGGCCCCACACAAGCCGGGACAGCTAAACCTCCCCTCCCTCACCTAGGGTTCCAAACCCAAAGGGGGCTCGGACCAGACACCAGTCATATCACTGCACAAAGTCATAGCTAAGAGAACAAAATTTTAATTCTGAACTAAGTCAACCACAACACAGAGAAGGATGGCTGAAAGCCAGACTAGAAGAACTATGTACAAGATCAGATATGCAGATGAGTATTCTTCATCATGGAGGCGGACGATAGCTCGTGCGGTTGTCCAGTCGTGGTAGCGACTCACCCAGGCTCCTCCAGTGGACTGGAACTCCAAGGTCTGCTGCCTCTCCAAAGTTCCCTCTTCACACAGAGAACCAATCACGGGCTGATCAAGCGCAGTACCACTGCCTGACTGACACTGCACCGATGAACAAGGATCCTTCCTTGCTGTCGTACTATTTCACTCGTCACACTCCTGATGAAGTCTGGGCCGACCCTAGAACATTAGCGGTCTCCCACTTGCAGAAAAAGTACATGTAGCACCGTCTCAAAATACACAAGAGCCTGGTCACTCTTCTATCTCTTAAGTGACCCACACACTGATATGTCACCTACACAATGAGCGGTTGCTCCACAGGATCACAAAATGTCACTGGCAAAGTCTATCAGGTGACTAAACACTTCACCTTATTTCCATGTCCTTGGATCAATAGATCTTCACACAGTATCATGTAACTACCCTGATCGATGGGTATAAATCACAACCTAGCATACACTGTCAACAGTTCACCACGTTGGACTGAGGTAGCTCACTACCTTAACAAACATGTCCCTCTGGTGTTCCCACCAATGATGTAATCAATGTCTTAGGTCACTGGACCACATGTTGGCTTCATAAAGGTAACCAATGTAGAAACACTATTTAAGCATCAAATTATACATGGTGTCCCATAACCCAGCCGGGCCAGAAGCATATCACACAGGCCATAATGACCGGTAACACTGATCACTCTGCTCAACTTGAAAGTTCACTGACCTTGCAATCACCAAGGTTTACACTGAGGTTGAATGTCACCAGTGCTTCACTGGCTAGAATCACCAGACGTTTCAGTGTTGGATCCTCTCAGGATCGGATGACACTCGTCGGACTCTTGACGGAGGTCCTCACCTAGACCTACCGACATATTCAGCACTCAGCTCCTTCCAACATTGATCTCGCAGAATCAGACGACCACTCTCAGTATGGCCTCAATCAACTTCTTGATAGGCACTGGAATGAGTGGGCCCATAGAGCTCATGGTGAAGCTCTTGAATCTTCTTCAGTATAGTAATAACAGATCCTGTGATTGAACAATCACAAACTTGACTGCAGATGTCCGCTCTGGCCGCGCACTATTGACATCAAAATTACAGCAGCCCTGTGGCTGTGATCTGTCTACGCTGAGGTCTGGTTGGCGACTCACTCACGACTAACTCAGTGCGCCTTCGACCTGCCTACACGGGCCGCGTGAATTCCATGATTCATGGAGAAAACCAGAGTCACGATAAGTTCTACCAACCCGTGCTGCATGAAGCACTCGTGAACCTAGAGATCTCGACCACGTACGCACTTGCGGGAACATTCTAGATTTCTCTATAAATAACTAGTAATAGCGCCGCCACGCACTACTTTTGGATGGGAAATCCCCTATTAATTGATATTAATTCAAGGGAGACCAACGCATCGCACTCCCTTCAAAGGGATATTATGCAGAGATCTGCCGATCTGTAGGCGTTTCGTCACATAGGCCCCCACTTAAGATGGTCGACCCGGTCGAACTCACTAGACAAAGATCGGTCTGAACTCTGAACCTCTACTCTATCAAGATTGGATTTCCAGGAAAGGACGTTCCATAACGTTCACTTTCCCTGGGGAGATCTACCAGAATGGTATGGATGCTGGCTCACCAACCACCGCCTCAAACATACGTTATCTCCAGCGATTAGGCCCGAAACGTAACGGCCTGGTGATTGGCTTACAGGATCTGTCCTCTACACTGGACTGTTCCGCATCCACCTGGTGTAGGCCATCGGTTACTTTACTGAAGGTTCGTTCGTCCCTTCCGACAATAGGATTCTTCCTATCCCGACTCGGCATCACCCTCGTGGACTGTTCGCGGATGTCGACCGAAATGAATGGTCGCTTACTCCAGGTTCGTCTGGAGTACCCTCGCTCCTGCCTTCTCTCCCGCGAGTAAGGACAGTGAGCCTGTCGGCGTATCGAGTCACCCGACGATCCCGTCGTGCCAGATGTGACTTCGCCTGTCCGACCTCGATTCCCAGTGTGCTTAACACCATGGGCCTCTTCCCGACGGAGCCTGTTCGCCCTATCTACGGTTGAACGCTCAGGAGACCGCAGACCCTCCCCACAGGATGTACTGCGTAGGACTGAGTCTTCCTCGCCCTCGTCTGGACCCAGAACCGAATCTAGCGCGATGGTAGTCGCACTATCTTCTGGAGAAACTACCTCGGACCTCTCCAAATTCTGAAGGAGAGTACAATGGAACTTACGCAATTCCCCGCGGACCTTCACCTCATACGTGGATCGGGACATTATCCGTTCCACAGGAAAAGGGCCCTGCCATCCGAGTTCGAATTCCGCCCCCTCGATTGGGAGAAGCGCGAGAACCCTATCTCCAATCTGCAGAGATAAACCGTTTCTGGTCCTGTGCTTTGGTGCTGCCAGACAACACGTTGGGCACGACCGGATATATCTCCGCACGTCGCCTGTCATTCCAGGCCAGTGGTAGTGGCTGGAAAGACACTGGACTGTTGTCCCCACATCCTTATGTCCGGTTAAGGATAAGGTATGCACTCTATGTATCAAGCGGGATCTGTAGTCAGTAGGGACTACCATCTGACCGTACTGGCTATCCCCTTGCCCGGCTCTACGATAAAGCAACCGGTTTTCTACATAGAACTGACCCGGAGTTGGCGGGACAGAACTTTGGGACACCTCCAGTAAGTAAGGACGCAAAGTCTGGTCCCTACTTTGAGCACTGCTCACTAACCTCGCAAGAGAATGGTCTATCAACTTACCACACTGCCTTTCTCCATCCTTAGCCCTGGCCTGCCTAGCGCTCACTAGACAATGTTCCCTGGGGTCCCCCAGGAATACATGTGGACGACCGAGGATCAAAGGGTAAATAGGATCAGGCAGCACAGCCGCCTGGATGCTACCCGTAACATACTTGCACCGAATGTCAATCCGAGCAATCGGCAAGTTCATAGCTACGGAGCTCCTCATGGCCAGCTGGAATTCTCTTGTCTCGCCGGTGAGCTGCCCTGGGCTCACAAGGTGGGATGAGATTACAGCTTCAAACTGCAATCCTGTATCGTATAGACATTCCACCTGCTTCCCATTCACCTCTATCGTTTCGACCACAGGTGATTTCTCAGACTTTGGTTTCTCCCGACCCTTAGGTGTGGTCTCGCTAGGTCTACCCCTATTAGAGGCGAGACACGCAAAGTGCAAGTCCTTTGGCTTCCTCAGACAATCTACAGTATTATGGGAAGGAGACTTACAGTACTTACACCACCTCTTACTCCACTTCCGTTTTGGGGAGGCGGGCGGGCTTTGCTTCTCGGGTTTCTTACCAGAGTCTTTTACCACAGGATCTGCTACATTGGATGATTCTTTGGGACCTTTGGTCTTGGGCTTCTGATCAAGCCCCTTCTGCCTTTTCTGTGAATCAGTCTGACTGGAATCCCCAGTCTCACCATAGACTTCCACATACCTTTCAGCTAACTTATTTACTATGTCTAGCCTTTCCGCCCCATTTTCCCCTAAGAAATTCCTTAAAGGCTTGGACATCTGCATTTTCATTTGATCCACCACCATCAACTCTCTCAGACTCTCATAATCCTCTTTGAAATTGGCCAACGCCATCCATTTCAACAGGTATGAGTTCAGCCTCACACTATAGGCCGAGAACATCTCACCTGGTTCTCTCTTGGAAGTTCTGAACCTCCGCCTGTAAGCATGGGCTGTCATTTCGAATCTTTTCAAAAGAGCCGATTTCAGGGTTGGATAATCATTTTCCATCCCTGGGGGAAGACGCGCATACACTTCGTACGCGGTGCCACGGAGTCCTTGTGAAAGCTTAAGATTCCAACGCTCAGGCTCTAAGCCCATAGCTTTACACATTGCCTCGAACTTCTCTAAGAATTGATCTATCTTCTCTTGGTCCGGTTCAAATGGTGGAAACGGCCATTTCATAGCATGGTAAGCTGGTCTGCTGGCTGCTGATGAGCTAGGTAAAGCTACTCCACCTACTGCTCCCTCAGAATCACCAACAGATTTAGCCTCTACCTCAAGTTGCTTCATACGGAACTCATGTTCCATTTCCAACTTCCTAGCTTCTAATTTCTTAGACTCTAGGTCAGCTGCAAGTTTTTGTGCCTGTTGGTCTGCCACCAACTTTTGCTCTTCAAGTGCTAACTTTCGAGCTTCAAGCTCAATTTCTGACTTTCTTCGCTCCCTCTCTTCTGCTCTGAAGTTTCTCTCTACTTCCAGTACATAGGCTTTGAACTCCTCACCTTCCAATCCCATCTCAGTTGCAGATGCCCGCACCTTAGCTAAATCTAAAGTACGAGTAGCCATGCTTAGTGTAACTTAGTATCAGTATAGATATGCAATACCCAATCACAATGCTAACTGTACTCCAACCAACACTGTAACTATGTATCTATACTAACTTAACTAAATGTCTGTCCACGTCGAAGAGAAAGGTATCAGTAGCCCTACTCGTCAAGTAGACAATAGGTATAGGACAGATGACACTATAACCTATTCCTACGAGATGTCAGAACAAAGAGAAGATCCCGGACGAGCCCCCACTCTATCTTGTGACAAGACCGCCGGGGCTTGGACTGGTTTGCCACGATAGATACTATCCCCTGCCTTTGCTCCAACCACCTCAATAGCACTCTACATCTACCAGGCCCCACACAAGCCGGGACAGCTGAACCTCCCCTCCCTCCTCTAGGGTTCCCTACCCCAAGGGGGCTCGGACCAGACACCAGTCATATCACTGCACAAAGTCATAGCTAAGAGAACAAAAATTTAATTCTGAACTAAGTCAACCACAACACAGAGAAGGATGGCTGAAAGCCAGACTAGAAGAACTATGTACAAGATCAGATATGCAGATGAGTATTCTTCATCCTGGAGGCGGACTATAGCTCGTGCGGTTGTCCAGTCGTGGTAGCGACTCACCCAGGCTCCTCCAGTGGACTGGAACTCCAAGGTCTGCTGCCTCTCCAAAGTTCCCTCTTCACACAGAGAACCAATCACGGGCTGATCAAGCGCAGTACCACTGCCTGACTGACACTGCACCGATGAACAAGGATCCTTCCTTGCTGTCGTACTATTTCACTCGTCACACTCCTGATGAAGTCTGGGCCGACCCTAGAACATTAGCGGTCTCCCACTTGCAGAAAAAGTACTTGTAGCACCGTATCAAAATACACAAGAGCCTGGTCACTCTTCTATCTCATTAAGTGACCCACACACTGATATGTCACCTACACAATGAGCGGTTGCTCCACATGAACACAAAATGTCACTGGCAAAGTCTATCAGGTGACTAAACACTTCACCTTATTTCCATGTCCTTGGACAATAGATCTTCACACAGTCTCATGTAACTACCCTGATCGATGGGTATAAATCACAACCTAGCATACACTGTCAACAGTTCACCACGTTGGACTGAGGTAGCTCACTACCTTAACAAACATGTCCCTCTGGTGTTCCCACCAATGATGTAATCAATGTCTTAGGTCACTGGACCACATGTTGGCTTCATAAAGGTAACCAATGTAGAAACACTATTTAAGCATCAAATTATACATGGTGTCCCATGACAACCCAGCCGGGCCAGAAGCATATCACACAGGCCATAGGTGACCGGTAACAATGATCACCTTGCTCAACTTGAAAGTTCACTGACCTTGCAATCACCAAGGTTTACACTGAGGTTGAATGTCACCAGTGCTTCACTGGCTAGAATCACCAGACGTTTCAGTGTTGGATCCTCTCAGGATCGGATGACACTCGTCGGACTCTTGACGGAGGTCCTCACCTAGACCTACCGACATATTCAGCACTCAGCTCCTTCCAACATTGATCTCGCAGAATCAGACGACCACTCCCAGTATGGCCTCAATCAACTTCTTGATAGGCACTGGAATGAGTGGGCCCATAGAGCTCATGGTGAAGCTCTTGAATCTTCTTCAGTATAGTAATAACAGATCCTGTGATTGAACAATCACAAACTTGACTGCAGATGTCCGCTCTGGCCGCGAATATTGACATCAAAATTACAGCAGCCCTGTGGCTGTGATCTGTCTACGCTGAGGTCTGGTTGGCGACTCATCCACGACTAACTCAGTGCGCCTTCAACTGCCTACACAGGGCCGCGTGAATTCCATGATTCATGGAGAAAACCAGAGTCACGATAAGTTCTACCAACCCGTGCTGCATGAAGCACTCGTGAACCTAGAGATCTCGACCACGTACGCACTTGAGGGAACATTCTAGATTTATCTATAAATAACTAGTATAGCGCCGCCACGCACTACTTTCTGATGGGAAATCCCCTATTACTTGACATTAAATTCAAGGGAGACCAACGCATTGCACTCCCTTCAAAGGGCTATTATGCAGAGATCTGCCGATCTGCAGGCGTTTCGTCACAGTCGGCCTCTTCCTCTGAGATAAGACTGTATGCATGTTATACTTCCTTGATTATCATTATTTTATTTTGGTTTTGGAAATACCCTGTTAGCCTAGCTCTTTATTCAATACATTTTTGGCAGTTTATTATGTAGTAACCATTACTGCTGTTATTGTACACAGTAAACAACTTGGGATAGCATTACATTGTAAGAAAACAAAAATTATTATCACCTCCAAGAAGAAAGAAATATCACAAAACAATATCCAAGTACATGCAAAAATTCTTTGAAGAATGTGAATCTGTATTTTGGAACAGTCATAACTTCTGACAGAAGATGCATTGTGGAGATTAGAATGAAAATTGCCTTGGCAAAAGTAGTCTTTTGCAAAATGGAAAACATGCTCGTCAATACAAAGCTTGTCAACTGAAGTGAGAACAAAGTTTTGTAAAGTGGTATCTAGATGAACATATACTGTTAAATGCATGTGAACCATGGAGAATAAGTAGACATGCTAAGAAAGAACTAATGCAGCAGAAGTGTGGTTTCTGAGGAGAATGCAGTGATAAAAACTCTGCCATGGAGCAAGCACAACAGGTGGCTTCTGATCTTCAGAAGAGTCCTCTTCCCTGAATATTTCGGCCCTTTTACCTTCTTGACATTCTCCGTGGGCGGGTTATAACTCCGGCGTTTTCCCCCTGCTGTGCGGGACGTTCGGTCATTTGCTTTGTCCTTGTGTTTTTCCATGTTTGTCCCATACCTGTGAACACGTCTGCTACCAAGCCTCCCCTCCCTCGAGGAGGAGCACCTTGTGCACCCGGTGCTTCATGCCCTTTTGCACCCGGTGCTTCATGCCCTTGTGCACCCGGTGCTTCATGCCCTTGTGCAACCGGAGCTTCATGCCCTTGTGCACCCGGTGCTTCATGCCCTTGTGCACCCGGTGCTTCATGCCCTTGTGCACCTGGTGCTTCATGCCCTTGTGCACCCAGTGCTTCATGTCCTTGTGCACCTGGTGCTTCATGCCCTTGTGCACCTGGTGCTTCATGCCCTTGTGCACCCGGTGCTTCATTCCCTTGTGCACCTGGTGCTTCATGTCCTTGTGCACCCGGTGCTTCATGCCCTTGTGCACCTGGTGCTTCATGCCCTTGTGCAGCCGGTGCTTCATGCCCTTGTGCACCTGGTGCTTCATGCCCTTGTGCACCTGGTGCTTCATGCCCTTGTGCACCCGGTGCTTCATGCCCTTGTGCACCCAGTGCTTCATGCCATTGTGCACCCGGTGCTTCATGCCCTTGTGCACCCAGTGCTTCATGCCCTTGTGCACCCAGTGCTTCATGCCCTTGTGCAGCCGGTGCTTCATGCCCTTGTGCACCCAGTGCTTCATGCCCTTGTGCACCCGGTGCTTCATGCCCTCACACATCCTAGCACCTGTGGTCATGGGAAGCCACTGGAAGACAGAAACACAATTGAGACAGTCCTTCAATTAACTGATGACAGCCGTAAACTGATTAGAGAAATTAGACATTGACAATCCAGATATTTTGCTATTGGGGGGAAAAACAACCTTGACAAACAGATCAGCACATGGGTGCATTAGTTGCACAGCTGTCGTGGATATTTTGGTCTCAAATTAAATTTTAAATTCCATATGAAATGTGTCGAAGGATGTGTGCACCCATCCCATGAAGCATTGCACCAACCTAAATCTAGGAACCGAGGGCAGACATATACGAGGGGCTTTAAATAAAAACCTTAAAAGTGTGATAGAAATTACAATAACCATGCTAATTGTCTTGTAACCTGTCAATATTATTGTTAAGGATGTCAAGAGAATTAAGCATGTGGCATCACATGTAGACGAACTCGGGGACGTCATAAGGACAGTATAAAAATGGCGCCCCACTTTTGACATGCACCAACGAGGAGCAGCATTCTGTTATCCATATTTTGATTAGTGAAGGGGTGAAGCCTATATAAATTCATCGGTGAATGAAGGTCCAGTATGGTGATGCATGTCTGTCAGTCCAGCAATGAGTGGAGTAGGAAGTTTCAAAACGGTGACTTCTGTGACAGACTGTTCACCACCGGGTCAGGCTCACCGAGTAGTGACCCCAGAGTCAATTTTTCTAGAGGAATCCAAACACTTTATTGGCGCTGGAGAACTTGCATTGAACACAGTGGTAGCTACATCAAAAAATGATACATTTGTTGCTTACTTTTTCAGAATATATTCACACACAAACAATTAAGGTTTTCATTTGAAGCCCCCTCATATTTATTCAGCACAAGAGTGGATATTGTCAATCTACCAACAGATAGAAGCTGCAGTAGCATAGCGGCCAGATGCTCGCCTGTCATACCCATGGTGTTGGTTTTAATCTGCATCAGGCTCACGGGTCGACCCAGCCTAAAATGAATACCAGGAAATGTCTGGGGAAGTGAAGATGGCCGGGGTGATACATCACTCAGTGACAGCCGTTTGGCCTAGAAAAATATGGGTCTAGCTTCAAATGTCCAATGCATCTTAGATGTGTATGGGGTTTACTTTTTTTTTTTTAAATGTGGGGCTAGCACAATACACTGTCATGAGACTGGGTTCTTTAGCTTTACCTTACTAAGTGAGTTGTCATAGTTAATTCATTGTCTATTAAATGTTTATTTCAGATCGGATTCATGTGGTTGATTGCCTCCCCTTGATTTGGGAATTGGATGGCCGTCTAGTCACAGGCAAAGAAAACTATATATTTCTAGTATAGGTTGAAATTATATATTTCTAGTTTAGGTTAAAATTATATATTTATAGTTTAGGTTAAAATTATATATTTATAGTTTAGGTTAAAATTTACGTGTTTGCTAAAATCAGGGGGTTAAAAGGTGATGATAATTATATACCTCTAATTTAGCTGTACAATTGATGTGTTTGAAAATAAATCAGGGGGTTGAAAGGCAAGGAGATTTTTGTCATTGCACCAGATTTTATCTGATTTTGCTAAATCTCTCTCTGCAGAATAGCTAACTGCTTGTCTAAAGTATTGCAAAGGGCATGAACTTTGGAGCTCTGATGACAACCCCCTGGAGTCTCTGACAACTGAATGACAGAGTCAGGGGGTTAAAGGGCAAGGGGTTCATCATCACTGTAGCACATCATCCATGGAGTGCTGATTTATACATAATAATATGGTCACACACACACACACACAGGAAGGGGGAGAGAGAGAGAGAGGGTGAGAGAGAGAGGTCAAGAGAGAGGGTGAGAGAGGGAAAGAGAGAAAGAGAGAAGATGAGAGAGAGAGCAAGAAGATGAGAGACAGAGGACAAGAGAGAGAGTGAGAGAGAGAGAGGGAAAGAGAGAGAGAGAAGGTGAGAGAGAGAGGACAAGAGAGAGGGTGAGAGAGAGCGAGAAGATGAGAGAGAGAGGACAAGAGAGAGGGCAAAAGAGAGAGGGTGAGAGAGTGAGAGTGAGAGGGGACAACAGAGAAAGAGGGCAAGAGAGAGAGAGAGAGCAAGAGAGAGAAGGCGGGAGAGAGAGGGAAAGACGTCCTGTAAAGGATATGCAACTAACTTTTACTATCTTCATCATTGACATAGCTTATGACCTTGCCAAGTTTAAATCTGACCTTGAACTTTTCACATGACATGTCAATCATTTCTTTGCAGTGACTGAACGTCTGCATGTCAAGCAGTTTTTTATTGACACAGAGTTGTCACAGCATCCAGTCGTAAGTAGTTATTTGCTGTCTTGTTTCTCATTAACCCATAACCTTTAACAGTAAATGAAAAGGAAAAGAAATAAACCCTGCACAAAACCATCATGTCCTTGAAGAGTTAAAGTATTCTCTTATTCTTCTTATAGTCCATGCCGTGTAGCATTGATGATCATGTCTGACCACAGCCCTCTGTCTCATGTACTGCCAATCTTCTTATAGTCCATGCCGTGTGGCATTGGTGATCATGTCTGTCCACAGCCCTCTATTTCGTGTACTGCCAATCTTTTTATAGTCCATGCCGTGTGGCCTTGGTGATCATGTCTGTCCACAGCCTTCTGTCTCATGTGTTGCTAGTCATTTCTAATACTGGTGTTGTTCCATGTCATTGTGTCAAACTGTCCAGCATCTTCTCTCTTGGTCTCCCTCTGCCTCTCTTCTCCTCCAACTCTCCCTCTCTGATGACATACTCCAGCTTTCTCCTTGTCATGACATACGCAAAGAATGTGGACCGTCTTCATCTGATACGAGTAACCAGTTTTCTTTATGAGTTAACTTCTTTCAAGATATTTTCATTGCTCTTTCTATTCATCCATAGTCAGATAAGTCTCAGGATAACTATAATTTTTCTGTTATTCTGTTATTTCTGTTTAGCCTCTTATGCTTACACCCTGTCCTGATTGTTGCTTTTAAATCTTTATTTGCAGTAAGCAAAAATATTGTCCTCTCAGATCAAGCCAATTCATACAGTTTTAACATTTCAGGTGCCAATCCTGGAGATATTTCCAGATGAAAGAAATTTAACCAGCGCTGCAGATTCCCAGTGGCTTTCTCCACATGCACAATATACTTTCTGTAAGAGTTACATTTCTCTTGATTGGCTGAGTAATTCTCTTTTCTTTATATTACTTGTTTATGATTGGTTGGATTTTATGGGTGAATGTTTCTACATGATGGGGCAGCCAACCCTAAGCACAATCCTTCCTTACCCACCTGTAGTGACATGCCTAATAGGGTGTAGTGTTGCTATTATTTGCTTCTGCTGCAGGTCCTGGCAACACACAGGTGGAATTCTCCTTAGTCACCTCTTAGGCCGTGCATTGCAGGTTGCTGTGTTACTCTTCGCTGGCTGTTGAATGAGGGAAAGGAGCACGTATGGGAATGTCCTGAGTGCAATGATGCCATTTCTTAGCTCAACTCAACTCAACTCTGCAGTGTTACTATTCTTATCTTTCGGTTACGATCCCGGTAATATACGATCCAATGAAATAGTGGGGACCTAAAAAACACTTGGATAAGAGAATTACAGACAGAGATAGATAATAATGGGAGGACATAGAGCTGTAGGAGATGGCAACAGATAGGATGGCGTGGCATGGGTTGAGTGAGGGACTACACCTCACAGGAGGATCAGGGGCAGAACAAGAAAATAAACCCAGCCGAAAGACCTCTTCAGAGAGGAAATCCTTAAAGTGTTGGCCAGACTTAACAATGCCACTTTGGCTTCAGAAGTTCAAATATTTGTTTGCCAACACCATTATCGTAACTTGGTCTAGGTTTTTTAATTTTTACTTTTCCTTACATTCTAACAGCGCCACAAAATGGGAAAATCATTTCGAACATCAGCCATAAAAAACATTGGCACAGAAGGAATTGTCAGCAAAGAGGTACGTGCAATAACTTTCATAACTACTTTCACAAATAAAATATAACAAGAAAATAATTAGAATGTCCTTTTTAGCTCATTATGTTGGAATGGCAGTTAACAAATGTTTAACTCATAGTTGCTATCACCATAATGTGCCATGTCATTAAGAATGGATGATTTTGGTTCACAATCTCACATCATCACCCATCTTGGATCAGGTTTGATCATGCTTCATCAACTCACAAAACATTTAGTGTACACACAATTAGGAAGAGCTTGTGAAACAAACATGGATGTGGTTTTTGAGACAAATATTTTGAATATCTTGGACTTCACCGGTAACTAGTAAACAATAGTGAAAGTAGACCATTTTGCTTTCTTCATTTTTTTGTCCTTCACTGCCTTTTGCTATTAGGCATTGTAGACTTGATTGATGATTGATTTCTGAACTTGGGTTTGCTTAATTGCTTGGTATGCTGAGATGATGTAGGTTTTTAGGGTATTGGGGACTCCGTCAATCCATCTTCTTAGTGGTCTTCCCCTGCCTCCTCTTGATGTTTCCGTGTTCATGTTGCATGCTCTTGCTGCTGGCGACATTGAGTTCATTCTCACCAGATGACCGAACCAGTTAAGTCTTTAACTAGTGTTGCTTCAATGGTTTTGTAGATCTCTTCGTTTATAATATGGTTAAAAAGTTAGTTGTATATCCTTTACAGGATGTCGCAGTCAACACCAGCATTTTTTGCTGTTGTGATTTTATGTTCAGTAGTTTGCCATTGCTTTCTGAACGACCAGCACCCACACCATTCCGTGAAAAACCAATGCATGGCGGTCTGCTGACAAATCGCCAGCAGCAGTATTTCGAATGCGAGTATGCGGGATTACAAACTGCGTGCTTCAAGCTGAAATATTCATTCATTCATTCAGTAGCATGTCTTTTGCAGAACCTTGCTCCCATGACAACCTTCCAGAAAACCTCTCGATCACAAGTAAGATGTCCCGCGTCCAATACACCCATCTGGAGATCATCCGCCATAACCTGCACCCATCTTCTCCTTGGCCCTCCTCTTCCTCTCCTCCCAGGCATATACCCGTCCATTATTGTTCTCTCCAAACTTTCATGACATTTCAAGTGACCAAACTATTTCAATTTTCTTTGTTTTATCGTCTTTAATAACCAACCCTCTTCAATATAGAAATATACAACACACATATTCTCATAGTATGCAGTAAAAGCAAAATATGACAGGCAAATTGTGCAATCTATCATCATTATTCAAATTCACGATGGGAAAATATTATTTTGAATTTGGTGATGTGTTTAAGGATATATTTTGAATTATTCTATTTTATTGGTGGTATGTGATTCGTACATCTGGTTACTCTTCTGTTGCACCTTTCTTAGCTGGTTGATCAGCTCTCTTGTTTCCTGACACTCTACAGAGAGATGGTATCCACTGTATGATGACTTTAAGCTAGCTGCCTAGTTCATTCATTAGTGTCCGCAGTACTGGCAGTTTTCTGGACTAGAGTGCCTGAAGTACTTACTGATTTTGCAGAACATGACTCTTGAGGACATTTTCTAAGAGTTGCAGAAATTTGTAGTGTTTCAGAATAAAATATTTCACAGTAAATATTCATTTTATGTGTAGTTTATTTGTGTTTGAATATTTTTTTTTTTTTAAATGTTGCATATCCCTAACAGGACGGTGTTGTGAACACCATTATTTTTCAGCTGCTGTTAATGTTCCAGGCAAGTTTTACGTTCAGTAGTTTGCAATTGCTTTCTGAATGCCCGGCTCGGGCACTTGATGATGATGATGGTATATATATATATTTCTGTAATTTTCTTGTATAATTCAACAATAAATATTCCTTTTATTTTTGTTTTCTCTTCAGTGTAAATACATCTATTCAAAGTTTCCAATGTCTGAAACTCACACAAAACGTAAGTCAGCTCGTCTTCTGTTAGTTTCTTGTTTACTTTCACTCTAGACGTAATCATCATTATCATGTACTCTGTCCAATATGGCAAGTTTTCTTATCTCAACCTTGGTGATCTGGGTCAACTGCTGATGATATCCCTCTATGCCACTGTCTAGAACGAACAAACAAACGTTATTTTAAAAGTGTCACAAACCGGGCACACATGCTTACATTCAGCCTTTCCAATCACTCATCTGTCACACCCCCCTTATGTGTTACAATTACATTGAAAAAATAACAGAAACAAACATTGTCTTAATCAATCCAGCATCATTTCTCTCGGTCTGATTCTTCTATCGTTGATCTTTCCAGCTGTCACTATGTTTTCTAATGCCTCTCTTCTAATTATATGACTAAAGATAACTGTTTATCTCTTTCTTGTAGAGTTATATAATGTGTCTCTTTCTTTAGTTGTACATAATAATAAGGAAAATAAAACAAGAAATAGGTGAAGAACATTGTGGTTTTGTAGACGGCAAAGGTACAACAAATGCTGGGTACGAGGGTAAGTTAATAAGTAAGTCACAAATGGCTGTAGAAAAATAACTAAATATGATAACAACTTGAAACCAGTTTATTTTTATACATACAATGACCCTTTATTTCTCAACATAATTTCCACCAACATTGATACACTTATCCCATCGTTTTATCAGTCCTCCCAAACTGGCTGCATAGAACTGCGTGCT
The DNA here is from genome assembly GCA_014155875.1 of Cepaea nemoralis. Taxonomy (NCBI): domain Eukaryota; kingdom Metazoa; phylum Mollusca; class Gastropoda; order Stylommatophora; family Helicidae; genus Cepaea; species Cepaea nemoralis. The sequence continues at coordinate 19,258 of JACEFZ010013217.1, forward strand.
TTGTTTTCATTTACCTGCCATTCCACAGAACTGTGTGACTTACTTATTGACTCTCCCTCTTAACTTTTTTTTTTTTCTTTCTACCCAGCTATGATCGCTTTAAGGGACAAACATTTGTCAGCATAAATAGGAAACCCACCTTGGTGGGAGACATTTCGCGAATGATGCTGGAGTTGAATGTGAAGTGAAAACGTGGTTTAGAAAACAGAGCACGCAGTTCTATGCAGCCGGTTTGGAGAACTGATAAAACGATGGGATAAGTTGTTGGTGGAAATTATGTTGAGAAATAAAGGGACAATGTATGTATAAAAATAAACTGGTTTCAAGTTGTTATCATCTTTAGTTATTTTTCTACAGCCATTTGTGACTTACTTATTAACTTACCCTCGTATTTGCTGAGAACAATAACTAGAGAATTCAATAGAAGTCAATAAAGACCTTCATCTTTGCCACATTGATTAGCGTGAAAACTTTCGATAAGACATACTGACATGATGGAAAATGCTGGCAGACCTCCAGTTGGATGGGAATGATCTTATAGTTACAAATAATACCTACTAGAAACGAAGCATCTGTCATAAAAATTGATAATGAGGTGGGTCAATTACAATCTATCACGAGAGGTGTGAAACAGGGATGTTTCCAGATCTGTTCTCTCTTTATAGTTAAAATATTATGAGAAATTTAGAGGACGTGAAAGGTGTTGCATTCGGAGGACAAAACATCAATGTAAGATATGCGGACAATACAATATTGATTCTGATAACGAGCAAGATCTACAAAATTTGGTGGATGTGATTATTATACACAGTGAGAAACTAGGTTTGGAATTGAATTGTAAGAAAACAGAGATCATGGTTGTCTCCAAGAAGAAAGAAATACCACATTGTAACATCCAAGTGAATGGAAATATTCTTAAACAGGTGAATCAGTATAACCATCTCGGAACAGTCATAACATCTGATGGAAGACTGCTTGAAATAGGCTAATGAAACTAGAACATTATATTCAACAATAAGAATGAGAAAAGCAGCTTTCTTTGGTCATGTGATGAGAAGAGAGGCATTGGAGAACATCGTGACAACTGGAAAGATCAAGCAGAGGCAGACCAAATGAAATGATGATGGATGGACTGAGACGGTGGCTTGGAGGAATATCATCAGCAGAGTTGATCCAGAACACAATTGATCCAGAACACCATTGATCCAGAACACCATTGATCCAGAACACCAAAAACCATAATCTGTGGAGAGACATGAATGCCTACACCAGCTGGCAAGGCACTTGATGATGATGAACCATGATATAGATTAAAATCCATGACAACAAGCTGGCAGACAAGTGTCTATCCACTATACTCTTATTATTTATTATCTGACTGACTGACTGACTGACTGACTGACTGACTGACTGACTGACTGACTGACTGACACCTGGCCGTCTCGACAGACAATTGTTTGTATACCTCGCCATAACACAAAGCCTGGGCTGAATTTAAAGACCATGTGTTGCCCATGCAGTATGATCCCTCTCTCGGCCTGTCTAGCGTACTCCAGAGGAAAGGTAACACCAACACATCTGGAACAAGGCAAGCTGCAAAAGCTGCTGGATCAGCAAAGCAATTCTCTAATTGTCCGCCTGTCGGAGCTTCCATCCTAGACCAGTTGACGACCAAGGCTTAGGGCCTGGTCTGCCCTGCCATGACATTTAGTCTTTAAGTTGAATTTCCTTGCAATAGGGTAAGGTTTGTACCAATTTCCCCCCTCCCCCCATCTCCTTCTTGTCCTCCCTCTTTTCAACCTCCTCTCTACTTTTTCCTCCAATCTCTTCCCTCTCCTCCTCCTCCTCTCCCCCTCCTCAAACCACAGTGATGTTCCGAATAACCAAAGTATTTCAGTTATCATATAATTATGTCAATGAGCCAGGTTTCTTCCATGTTCAGATCTTTTAGAATTTCAAGATCATTCTTCTTGGTTCTTGATATTCTAAGAACCTTTCTGCAACAGTTTCAGCCCAAAAGCCCTGATTTTCTCCTCTAGAGATTGCAAAGTGGTCCATGACTTATATTGCCACAGGAAAGATGCATGATCTCAAAATTGTTATTTGAACTTGTTTGCTGGTGCCAAGCCATTGGCTGTTAATACTGAGTGTGTTCACATGTATAAATATGGCTAGCCTCACTGAGTATTATCTGGCCACAGACACAGATGAGCGCAGACTGGTCTACCTGACACACATGGTTCAGGAGGACATCCTACAGTGGGCGGAACAGTTGGATAGAGGGTATGTGTATTTAGAGGGTTTGTGTAGAGATCTGAACAGATTATTTCAGTTCAAGGAATGCTCTGTGTGTACATGCTTGTGTGGGTAGAGGGTATGTGTAGATAGAGAGCATGTAGATATCTGAACTGATAGAGGGTATGTAGAGATCTGAACTTGATTATGACAGATCAATGATTGGTCTGTGTGTGTATACTTGTGTGGATAGAGGGTATGTGTAGATAAGAGGGTATGTGTCGATAGTGGGTATGTAGATACCTGAACTGATTATACCAGCTCAAGGATTTGTCTGTATGTATACGATACGTCTCGCTGATTCAGTCACTGAGAGATTTCTAGGATGGGCTTGGGGGTCATAGCTGGAGCTTCACAATCCATGCTGTGTGGGATGTTTTCACCAGGCAATTAGCTGGAGCATGAGAGTCCATGCTGTGTGCGATGTTTTAACCAGGCAATTAGCTGGAGCATGAGAGTTCATGCTGTGTGCGATGTTTTAACTTGACAATTAGCTGGAACTTGAGAGTTCATGCTGTGTGCGATGTTTTAACTTGACAATTAGCTGGAGCATGAGAGTTCATGCTGTGTGCGATGTTTTAACTTTAAAATTAGCTGGAATTTGAGAGTTTGTGCTGTGTGCGATGTTTTAACCAGGCAATTAGCTGCTGTGTTGATAGAGACTGAGTTAAGTGGGATAAAACCCGGTGCTATCAACCCGCCTTTTGTTTGTTTATAGCATGCTATTTTAGTTCTTGATTGTAACCTGATTTTGTTAGTACCATCTGTTCTGTCAGTTTAGATTGTTATTGATGACAATATGTAGTCTTTGCTTGTCTGCCAGTGTGTACACATTTATCTTTAGACTGTGAGTAGGAATGGCCAAAAATGTTTTCAACAGCATGAAATCAGCATTAACATATGTGATGTCTAATTTATCTGGCAATGTGTACATGTTTGTCTTTTTGTCTTTGTCAATAATATATGCCAGATCTCTTAGTTTGGTCTAATGAAATTTCACAGTAAAGATGCTCTTTCTTCAAATTCTTTCTGTCCTAAGCAACACACCACATGTGATTGGCTTTTCTTCATGTATACTCATCTAAATGTCACATGTGATTGAATATTGTTGATGTATGCCAATCTTTCATTGTCCTTGAAAGTAAGAAAGAGAATTCTTGCATGTTACATAGAATCAATTTTAATATACAGCTATGAATCCTGGAAATTAGTAAACAGGCGAAATAATCTCTGGAAGTCTTGGAGATGTGGTTTTATAGAAAAATGCTGACAATTAATTGGACAGCCAAAATAAGCAATCTGGACATTTTGAGGGGAGCTAAGTCACAAAGACAACTTATCTCAAACATCACAAAGAGACGGGCATCGATTTTTGGGCACATTATGAGAAGACAAAAACAAGAACATGTCATGACAACCACAAAGATTTGCAAAAAGAGAGATAGAGGAAGACAGCGGGAGAAGATTCTTGACAGTCTTGTGTCAATACATGAATTGATCCATGCCATCAGAGATCGCAATTTGTGGAGAGGCATGATTGCCCATGCCAGCTGGCAAGGCACTGGATGACGATGATGAAGCCAATCTATATGTCATGTGTGACGGGCTATTTTTGATGTGTATCAATATGCATATCATATGTGATTGTTAATGCGTACTAATATGCATGTTACTTGCGATTGACTATTCTTCGTGTGTGCCTATCTGCATATGATGTTAGATTTGCTATTATTCATGTGATAAATCAATGTATCATGTGTGATTTTACATCTTATGTTTAGTCAGAGCATACTAAAAATATCTTATATTTCTTTTGTACATAGTGTGAACATTTACCCTCCCTGGGAAAGTAATACAATTATCATTTAATTAAATCAAAACAATATACACGTATTCAGAGAAACGTTTGAACAGCTTTCATATGCAGTGTCTGCGAAGAATACTTGGTATTAAGTGGCAAGACATCATAAATACTGAAGTATTGGAAAGATCAGGTTGTGTGACGGTGTGTTCCATGCTCAGTCTTCATAGACTTAGATGGATAGGACACGTTAGGAGGATGGATGATGGTAGAATACCAAAGGACATCTTTCTTGGTGAATTACAGATGGGTAGGAGATCTCAGGGTCGGCCTCTACTACGATACAAAGATGTGTGTAAGTGGGACATGATTGATACAGGCATTGATAATGCACATTGGGAGCAAGTCGCAGCTGAACGTGTTGCATGGAGGGCAACTATCAGAAACGGAATAAAGACAAAAGAGAAAATAATTGCAGATAAAGCACACACAGAGCATGAGAGACGTAAGATGGTGCATCATGGTGGAAATGACCATGTTTTCACATGCATCCACTGTGGACGAACATTTATAGCATGAATTGGCCTTATCAGCCACAATCGCCACCACCATGGGCTGTAGTTATTAAGCCTTTTTGAAGCACAATGTACTAAACTATCGTCTGTCAAGACTGAAAGGTGCCAATGTAATGATACACATATTCACACAGTAATTTCATTTGTCTGCCACAGTAATGTTAAACTGACTATCATGTCTTTCTGTTTGGACAAAACTGGCCTATGCAGATTAATCATGATGGCTTCTGCGACCTTTAACAAGCAACTATTTCGTGAGTTAAACAACACACAGAATGCATTGTCTCTATCAATCATGTGACCGGTTTCCAAAATGTGCTGTCCAATCAATTAAAGGATTTATAAAATTACTTACTTTATATTGTGATTTCTACTGGTATGTACCTGATGAGATGCAGCCAAAAAAATTCCAGGCAATAAATCGTGCAATTCATTGTTTGTGTCTTATTATTATTTCATTGTTATAATTATTTCCCACACTGTGAAACCGCGGTGATCTTTTATAACAAAAAGATAATGTCAAGTCTTTTTTCTTGTTTGTTGTTCAAGAGACCGCAGACGTCCTGTCGTGTCAGAGAATTTCCTGGACAACTTGCTGGAACAGCGATATCATGATCCAGAAAGATGCAACATGGTGATGCTCCTATTGGTGGTATGTAACATGTTTGCTGATCATATTTATATGTCTTTTTGTAGGTGGCTTGGGTGTCTGGAAAAAACAAAGAAATTGAAAGAAGATGGAGTCTGTTGTTGGCGCCATGTCGGTCCTGGTCAGTGGATGGAGAACTGAGGTAGATGTTTTGAGGATGATCATGTGACATGGGGATGATCATGTGACCTGAAGATGGTCATGTGACCTGAAGATGTAACCTGGAGATAGCCATGTGACCTGAGAATGACCATATCATCTGGAGATAGCCATGTGACCTGAGAATGTGACCTGAAGATGGCCATATGACCTGAGAATGTGACCTGAAGATGGCCATGTGACCTGAAGATGGCCATGTGACCTGAAGATGGCCATGTGACCTGAAGATGGCCATGTGACCTGAAGATAGCCATGTGACCTGAGAATGTGACCTGAAGATGGCCATGTTACCTGAAGATGGCCATATGACCTGAGAATGTGACCTGAAGATGGCCATGTGACCTGAGGATATGACCTGAAGATGGCCATGTGACCTGAAGATGGTCATGTGACCTGGAGTTGGCCCTGTGACCTGAGTGCAATATTTTCTGTGTAATGAAGCATGGCCGTTGTGTAGATCTTACAATTACAGGTACATGGTAAGCCATAGCTGAGAGGTTACAGTGTCCGCTGCTGGCTCAGAAGGTAAGGGTTCAATCCCAGCACAGGGTTGGGAATTTTTCCAAGAACCATTGGTACTTAATGATATCACAAGCCCCCTGACCTCTTGGGTAGTGAGAACTGATACCTAGCCTAAGGTGGGAAAAATAGGAGGTCCCGAGAGCAAATTGTGCACATTAAAAATTCTACGGCAGTTGATAATTGCAAAGAGTAGGCCATAAGGCCGACTTCCCTGACAAAATTTGTAGGAAAAAAAAACATACAAGGGGTGGATAGAGCCTGTTGCCTTGGATGGAATGTGTCTAGAGGAAGCGAGCCTGACACAAATACATGCCAATGTCGGACACGCTGACTATTGAAGTGCATATGTAGATGTGATGAATTCCACTTGAAAGAAGAATGAAGAAGAAAAATTACCAGCCCACGGGAGTGGGGTAGAAACATGATCAGGCCACAGGGGCGATCATCTGAGGTATGTCAGACACAGGTACATGAGGATGTTGCTCTTGCCGTGATCAGTCAGAGGCCCACTATGCACTTGTCACAGTGAGCACTATCTGACTGAAAGGTGGCCTTGTAAGATCACTCTTGCTTGTTTTTATAGAAACATTTGCAAGATGTCTGTCATATTTCATCATGATAAATGGTACATCACGTGACCTGAACTAAACTGGTGTAGAGGTCAGAACCCTTCAGGGAGTGGAGTATGTACTGACACAATCAACCCGCTCTCATTCAAGGGTTACATGGTCACATGACTGAGGTGAACCATTGTGTCCACAATGGTTCCATTAGCCTGCTACTGAGTTGATTGTGTGGAGTGACACTGTGAGCTGTGGATTTCATGTGGCGTGTCTGTACATCATCTGCGGTTGTTTGTGTTGTGAACTGCATGTTTGGAAAAATGGCGGCCACCGGTTGCTGAACTAACTAGGTTTAGTTATGCATAAATGTGTGGATGCTGGTTTTCTAGTTTTTGCCGCTTCCATCGACGATGAACTGTATTTTTTGTGGCTGACCCTTGTGTTGGCATTCTGGCAGCGGCATTATGCATAGTATACCTTGTGAGCTGTTGGTTTGTCAAGACTCCTGTCTGTTCCACTTTTCACATGGAGCAGTCAGAAGCATTTTATGTGATATTCACTGGCACATAAATGGAGCATTATGGGGGGCAACCCTTTGCCGTGAAGTTGGAACCGCAACTAACTAACTAATTAATGTGTTCAGAGACTGAATGGCTAATGGCAAAGTAGTCATGAACACTGGGTGTCTGGTGGACGGGTGAGGTGGCACCAGACAAAATGACTCCCTTTTTCGAGTGGCTCTACCAGGTAATTCTTTGTTACCCACCATTTATTTACAATCAGTCATGAAGTGAAATACAGTTATACAGTACCAGTCACATTCTTTGTTTTCTTCAAGGACCTGGTCTGGAGCAGACATTGATAACCATCCCTCTCCAATTGTCTCTGTCATATGAATTTTAATGAAGTTAATGTTGTCTATATCATTAATTGCTTTCGTGTGACCTGTCACACTTGGCAATATCTGGCAATCCAGGTGTTTTCTTGAAACCCATTCTTAGCAATTCTCTATAATCTTTCTGAGTTGTCACAGAGTGTAACATCCTCATAATCCTGTATCAGTTTAACACCACACCTCAGATGATCTTCCCAGAGGCCCGAACATTGATGAGGTGAGGGTGATTAAGTACAACCATGGGATGCAGGGATAGTGTTAGTAAAATAAATGACTCTTTTACACAGAAGTACATGATTAGTTTACACTTACACACAGAAGGCTGATGCTGTGGATTAGGGGCAGTGAATGAAGTTTACAATTTCCTGACATGCCATGTCATGTGTTCGAAATCAGCCTCACACGATTCAGAAGCCGACTACCATGGGTTAATTTCGTTGGTATAAGCATCAGGTCACTCAGAAAGCAATGGTAAACTACTCAACATAAATCTTGCTTTGAAATCACAAAGAGCCAAACACAGTTCTGGGGTGGATTGCAATGTCCTGTAATTTCTCTCGGCAGATTTCACTAGAGTTTCAGCTGCCGACGGCCCTCATGAGGTCTGTGCTCAATGTATCTAACCTTGACACAATAGGGTAAGTTTGTGTTCATTATCTCGATTGTTGTACTGATTGAATGCTAAAACTTTCTGTAACTGTTATAAACATCATGTATGAATCGGTAGTGAGTTGAGTTGAGTTAGGTTGAGCTAAGAACCTACTTCATTGCACTCAGGACATTCCCACACATGCTCCGTCCCCTTGTTCAACAGCCAGCGAAGAGCCATGCTAATAGTTCCAACTGCCATCTGACTGAAAGTTCTCCTGGTCTTCCCTCTCAGTTTTGATATTTGTCCAGAGTCCCTGCTGATCCCCTGCCATATCGTTCTCTCCACATACGGGTTCTCAGTCTATTCCACCGCTGTCTCCACCTGGTCATTGTGTCATAGTGGAGTCATAGTGCGAGTGATGGTAGTAACACAGGCTTTCATATGGCTAGAATCACAGCATTATACCAGCAGATGGCCAGCCCATGGATCGCACCGATGTTATTAACATCCTTAAAGAGATGTTGAGAACAGAGGACTTTGACATCAGTGAATGCACATTGTTGTCCAGGATGAGAGACTTGGGAGTAAGAATTGGCACGGCCAGACACGAGAGGTACATCGGGAAGCCATCATTAGCCACCGAACACTGATGCATATGCTGGGGGGGAGGATCTGAGCACCTATGGACCTGTCCGGAATGCAATGATGATACCCCAACTGATAACTGATAACTGATTGCTAACCTGGCATTGTGTCAATGAGTGTTAACGTGGCATTGTGTCAATGAGTGTTAACCTGGCATTGTGTCAATGAGTGTTAACCTGGCATTGTGTCAATGAGTGTTAACCTGGCATTGTGTCAGTGAGTGTTAACCTGGCATTGTGTCAGTGAGTGTTAACCTGCCATTGTGTCAGTGAGTGTTAACCTGGCATTGTGTCAGTGAGTGTTAACCTGGCATTGTGTCAGTGAGTGTTAACCTGGCATTGTGTCAGTGAGTGTTAACCTGGCATTGTGTCAGTGAGTGTTAACCTGGCATTGTGTCAGTGAGTGTTAACCTGGCATTGTGTCAGTGAGTGTTAACCTGGCATTGTGTCAGTGAGTGTTAACCTGGCATTGTGTCAGTGAGTGTTAACCTGGCATTGTGTCAGTGAGTGTTAACCTGGCATTGTGTCAAGTGAGTGTTAACCTGGCATTGTGTCAATGAGTGTTAACCTGGCATTGTGTCAATGAGTGTTAACCTGGCATTGTGTCAATGAGTGTTAACCTGGCATTGTGTCAATGAGTGTTAACCTGGCATTGTGTCAGTGAGTGTTAACCTGGCATTGTGTCAGTGAGTGTTAACCTGGCATTGTGTCAATGAGTGTTAACCTGGCATTGTGTCAGTGAGTGTTAACCTGGCATTGTGTCAGTGAGTGTTAACCTGGCATTGTGTCAATGAGTGTTAACCTGGCATTGTGTCAATGAGTGTTAACCTGGCATTGTGTCAATGAGTGTTAACCTGGCATTGTGTCAATGAGTGTTAACCTGGCATTGTGTCAGTGAGTGTTAACCTGGCATTGTGTCAGTGAGTGTTAACCTAGCATTGTGTCAGCGAGTGTTAACCTGGCATTGTGTCAGCGAGTGTTAACCTGGCATTGTGTCAGCGAGTGTTAACCTGGCATTGTGTCAATGAGTGTTAACCTGGCATTGTGTCAATGAGTGTTAACCTGGCATTGTGTCAATGAGTGTTAACCTGGCATTGTGTCAATGAGTGTTAACCTGGCATTGTGTCAATGAGTGTTAACCTGGCATTGTGTCAATGAGTGTTAACCTGGCATTGTGTCAATGAGTGTTAACCTGGCATTGTGTCAATGATTGTTAACCTGGCATTGTGTCAATAAGTGCTAACCTGGCATTGTGCCAATGAGTGTTAACTTGGCATTGTGCCAATGAGTGTTAACCTGGCATTGTGCCCAGGTGAGGTGTGTATTATGGAATGAACGAAGAAAATTGAAAGTATATAGTTCATAATTATTATTCTTAATTGTTTAATACAGTTTCCAGAATAATAACATTCATCATAATCATCATTACCACTAAAAACTAAAAACCTTCATCATCACTATAAACATAATGATTTTTGTCTTCATCAACACATTCATCATCATAATTATCACAACAACCACTCTCATCATAATCAACGTCATCACCACCAACATCACCACCGCCACCATTATCATTATTATCAACATAACCACCACCGCCATCACCATCATTATTATTGTCATCATCATCATTGACATCATCATCATCATCATTGACATCATCATCATTGACATCATCATCATTGTCATCATCATCATTGTCATCATCATCATCACAACCGTAGTCATCAACCACCACCACACAACCAACATCATAATTGCCATCATATTGCCATGGCTACCTAACATTACCAGATTTCTGTAACACACAGATATGTCAGCACCATGCCCCTTTTTCTGCTTCCTGCCAAACATCGAACTCGAGTGATCTGCATTTTGTTGAATGCTGCCAAACTGCAACGAGACAACAATAAGGTATGTTCTAAGCTGTGAATATACACACAGAGGCCATATACAAAAGGTTGCAATAGATGTTGCCTGGCATAGTTCACTGCATCTCATCAAGTGCATATTGTATAGTTATAGCTACTGGCACTTGGCCATCTTGACAGATGATAGCTTGTTACATTGTGCACAAACTCTGGGCTGAATTGTAGAGAGCATGTGTTGCCCATACATCTGGAACAAGACAAGCTGCAGAAGCTGTTGGATCAGCAAAGCAGTACTTTAACTGTCCGCCTATCATAGCTTCAATCCTAAACCAGTTGCCGATCAAAGCTTAGGGCCTGATCTGCCATGCCATGACATTAAGAATTTAGGTCACATTTTCTTCCACCTGGATAAGTCTTGTAATCCCCCATCCCCAATTGGAAAGTCTGTCAACTTTTTGTCATGATTTGGGAAGTAAACTTGCTTGAAATGTAATGTGTCATGTGTTTTCTTATGTGTCAGAAGTTGTTGCAGAACACATTTCGCACTCTTGGTCTTCAATATGCTTTGATGTTAAGCTTGGTTATGAAATTTGTCATTTTATTATTTTAAGCTCTTAAAAATGAATTCAAGAAAATGCTATCTGAAACAAAGAAAAGTTCTTAGTGGTAAAATATGCAGAATCTATTGGTGATCAGGCTGCAAGCCGCCATTTTTCTGCTAACAAGTGCTACATGCAAATATGGCAGAGAAACAGCAGTGTTGTCAAGTAAGAAAAAGGTGGATTGTGGGTAACCACTAGACCTAGAAGAAACATGATTGAAGTTGGTCGTAGACAGAAGGCTATAAGTTATCTGTGTTTCATGCATTGTGGTCTGACTTAAAGCTCTGAAACTTAAAAGGTATTATGCAGGTACAACAGCATGTAAAGGTAATTCATTTGAATGGGCAGTTTGTTTTATGAAACAACAAGGTCTTTCAGTTCATCAAAGAACAGCTATCACTTAGCATCTTTCAGATAACTATGAAAAAAGGCTATTGGAGTTCTAAGACTTTGTTATCAAATTGAAAAAAAATTTACATGTATGCTGTTACACAGATTGGAAATGCAGGTAAAATGTCTTGTATGTCCCATACATGCTCTGTCCTCATCTGCAAGAGCCAGCTGCTAGTGAAGAATCTCAATACTAGTAGCAGCTCTGATTATGTGTCCGTCTGCCTTTCCTCAGAGTTTTGAGTGTTGGCCAGACCCCTGGTCACTCCCTGCAGCACGATTCTCCCCAGACCGTGATGATCTGTCTGTCCCAATACTAATGGTTACCAGTAGGAGACTGATTATATTTCCATCTAGCCTTTCCATGGTAAATAAATCTTGAAAAAGTATAGTGCCAACTATACTAAAATATCCAGTTACCAAACAATTGTGAGTTGAACCAAGCATGCATATTATATGCAAGAGTTTACATATTCATTCTCTCTTTGTGCCTCACTTTTGCTTCCTCTCATTCATTCATTCAGTAGCACGTCCTTTGCAGAACCTCGCTCCCATAACAACCTTCCAGAAAACCTCTCGATCATAAGCAAGATGTCCCGCATCTGATACACCCATCAGAAGATCAACCGCCACATCCTGCACCCATCTTCTCTTTAACCTTCCTCTTCCTCTCTTCCCAGGCATATACCCCTTTATTATTGTTCTCTCCAAACTTTCGTGACATTTCAAGTGACCAAAATATTTCAATTTATTTTTATTTTATCGTCTTTAATAGCCAACCTTCTTCAATATTTAGCTCTTGAAGTATGGATGCAGTTATTATTTTCTTTATCCAAGATATTCTTAGTACTCGTCTATAACATTTATATTCAAAGGCATTTATGCGCTGTTCTAAAATTAACAAACACAGAAGCAAGCCAGCACATGCATGCACTCACCCACTTATCCTACCCCCCCCCCCCCCCCCCCCCCCCCCCCCCAACACACACACAGCGCGCGCGCACGCACGCTTGCGCATGTGAGAGATCTGGCATATATATTTACACTTGCACTGTTATCTATTTCAGAATCAAACCGGCGGCCTCTACCCACAGCTGTTCATGTGCTTGTATTACACCGTTGCTCAGCTGACTAGAATCAGCCAGACTTCCGATGCACAAATGCACAAGATAAAACAGATTCCCTTGTAAGTTGCTAATAAGATCAAACTAGGGAATAGAATTGCACCCTATTACTGAGACATTCAATGTGATTTGTGTAATTTGCAGAAGTTATTGAACACTTTACGTATAGCTACATGACATTGTACCTAAGGGCAGAAGTCCAGGTATACAGGATTGATAATAACAGCAGCACCAAGAACAACAACAATATATCAGAGCATACTAAATAAATCTGGCAACAGTTGTTCCTTAAAAGTATGTATATTTTGCCCTTGTGAAAGTAATACAATTGTGATTTTGTTGTTATTGTTATTTCTTTTGTTTAGACACATATTTTGTCGAGGCATGCTTTTTCAATGAATCAGCGAGTTTATGTATGTTTTTATGTATGTTTATTAAGAATCGTGATGGGCTTGGTTTGAAGACAGTGGGTGGAGCCTCTGAGAAGATCAAGGCTGACAAAAATCACCTTCATTTTTTGTGTCAGGCTGTAGGAGAGTCAGTGTCCCTGGCGAAGGAGTTAAGGACGTTGTTTGTAATCCTGTTTACTCACATACGAAACACAGCTGCGTAAGATTCGGCAGTGGATCGCATCGTACTGGTTACTTACGGAGGTATGTGGGCCGGTCGTTCAGGAAGTGGGCTTGTAGGGGTGATGCCAGACAAGAACAATATGCAGGGGCCAAAGAAAAAAACTAAAACAACACAGTACTGGTGTCATCAGCCGCTACACACTCAAGGAGATACTGAGGAGGGAATGCGAGCTGATATGAACTCGGTGGATTATGCACTGAGGATAATTTGTTGGCCCCAAGTTGTTCCCATGGATCTCTTGCCACCTGTAACTGAAGGAGTTAAGATATCCATTTCTGAAATCAGGAGATGATTGGGCACAATCTAGTTGTCCTTGTTCTAACCAATTACATCTATCAAGTTTCCTGCTTTGCATTGATCCTAATGAGACTGCCAGATTGATTCTTTAATTATCCATCTTTTTTCACATTTCTGAGAAATTTTTGCTGCTACTAGAATTTGAATGGACTTGAGTGGTGACGACACAAACAGTTTTGCAGGGACCTGTAACCACAAGGTAAATCCACAGGATGATACCAAAGGACTTCTATTATAATTTATTTGTAAGGGACCATCCTGATATTGCAGTGGTGTATATTTTTAGGATAAGCTGCGTTGGCCATACTCTTCCAAGCCAAACTGCAGAGTTGTCAACTAGGTTAAATATTGGTCATCAATCTCAGTTGTCCTTGTTGCTATCCAAATACACATCACACCTGAAAGTGCCTGCTTTGCACAGATCCTAATGAGACTGCCCAAGATTGCCTCTTTAATTATCCATCTTTTTTTGACATCGGAGAAATTATTTCTGCTACTAGTCTTATAAACCGAACATTTGACGTGGAACAACACAACAGCTTATGAACACTTACCTGTATCACCACACGGCCCTGGATCAAAGGATGATACCCAAAGGATGGGTCTATTATAATTTATTTATAACACCATCCTTATATTGCAGTGGTGTATATTTTTGGTAATAAAAGCTGCAGAGTTGTCTACTCTTGGTAGCCCAAAGCTGCAGAGTTGTCCACTCTTGGTAACCCAAAGCTGCAGAGTTGTCTACTCTTAGTAACCCTAAACTGTAGAGTTGTCTACTCTTAACTCAAAACTGCAGAGTTGTCTACTCTTAGTAACCCAAAGCTTCAGAGTTGTCTGCTGTTGGGGAAGAAAAGGTGACATGGAAAAGAACTAGCTTCCCCCACCTCATTATGTCATGACCAAGAATATGTGAAGAGCTAACACTTGACAATGTTTGCCATGGAAACACCTTCAACTGTCCCTGAGTGTTGCTTGGTTTTTCCCTCCAGGAATTCTGATTACAGAGCTTTGATGGCTGGAGAGGTGGTCTCCCTGATGTTGAATGTCTCCAGATTCTACAGCTATGTAACCTCAGACAGTGGTAAGCTATATCTTCTTTGGTAGCTGCAGTAGTGTCGTGGCTAGACACTTGTAACCTCAGACTGTGGTAAACTATATCTTCTTTGGTAGCTGCACTAGTGTCGTGGCAAGATGCTCAATTGTGACGGGTTGAAATCTGCATCAGGGCTCCCATGTCGACTCAGCCTAAGATGTGTACCAGGAAATGTCGTGGGAAGAAAACGTGGACAGTTGGCCAATGAACACATCAGCCACCAAATGCTGACTGGTCTATATCTTTGTGAAGGTATTTAGTGACTAGCAGACTTGCTCACTTTCCTAGTGGTTCAGGGTCTAATTTTTCATCAAGGTGGGGATTTTGTTATGGACCATATGACTCAGGGTCGACCCAATCACATATAGATGGGTTCCAGACACATATCTGGGAAGTTAAAGGCAACCAGCAAGATAGTGACCTCATCAAGTGCTGATTGGTCTAAAAAATATTGGCCTAGCAACAGAAATACTAGTTATATCAAAGAAAAAGATCACACCAAACTGTAATATAACAATAGAACAGAAAATATTTAATAAAGTCAATATATTCAGTTCAGATGTTTGCAGACATAACATCAGATGAAAGATGAGTGAAAGAGATTAAGAGCAGAATTTAAACTTAGTTATAAAATCAAATGAAAGATGGGTGAAAGAGATTAAAAGCAGAGCTTAAAATTAACTGTATGTTCTTTATAGGATGTTTTTATACACTTGAGTTCAAAGTGAGTGGACACAAAGAAGAGGAAGAATATAAGATGAAGATCATCTTACGCAATAATCCACTTTTATTGAATGTCAGAAAGAGAATACTTAAGTGTTATATCAAACCTGTTCTGCTGTATGGCAGTGCATCTTGGAATGTGAATACAAAATTACGAAGAGCTTGTAGGCAGCAGAGATGATGTTTTCAAAACTAACATATGTACAGACTATGCTTAAGTTAAAAGCAAGTGAACAGAAAAATTAATAAAGTTGGCATTTACCTTAGTCGTTCTCCATGTTTCTGATCATACAGTAGTACTCATTTCACTTTAGAGTTAAATATTCTAAATTTGGTTTTAAGTTTAATTTCTGGTGAATTCCCCAAATGTCCCAGTGCTCTGAAAGCTCATCTTTCTTTTTGTATTCTTATTTTAATAGTTGTATATTTTCCCTCATCTTTATCTACATTTCTATCTAGACAGGTTTATGATTTTGCCTCTTGAAATGAGATTTCCCCAAGGGAGTTCAGGTTATCATTTGCTTGATTTATCCCCATGATCTTTGTCCTTCCCCTATGAATTTTAGACCTAATTGTTGAGACCTCCCATTGAGTGTGTTGAATATACCATACATTTGATTTAATGTATGGGACTGAAACGCGGTGTCATCAGCGAAACCTGGACATCAAACTGCTCTGTCAGAGTCTATTGAATTTAATTTAAAAGTAAATAGCGATAAAGATTGAAAATGATCTTCCACAGATAGATGCTTTATTTATTGTACTGTTTGATTTACCTCCAGGTGTCATCAGCTTGCTTGAGTGTGCAACAGCAAACCCAGATGTTGTTTGTAAATCCCAGGAGCTGATTTCTGAGGCTGAGGATATTTTTGTAAGTGAGACCACGACACGTAGTGTCAAGAACTATCAGTTGTGAAGCGACCTCATTTTTGCTGTCCCTATCAACTGTTACATAAAGTTACTACCAGAGACAGTTGTTACTTATACTCTCTAAACCAGCAGGTGTTACTTATACTCTCTAACCCAGGCAATTTTGCTTATTCTCTCTACCACAGGCAGCAGTTGTTGCTTAAACTCTTTTACTTCAAAAAAATTGTTGCATAAATTCTCTACCTGAGATCACACTGGTGTCTAAGAGAATGAAAAATCTGGTCCCTTGGCTGGTTCTGCAGTTACTGTAGCCATTAAATATTGCAGTCAGATTGTATATTTTATTGACATGGTTCAGACTGTATATTTTAATGACATGGTTGAGATAATAGCCATGCTCAGGATGGGAGACATTAGTGTCAATCATGGAGCCTCAAGACGTGAGGTAAGGGGCACAGGATGGCTTGTGAACCAACACTGATTTGACATGTCCAATCATCACACATTTGTATACATTCACTTGAGATCTGAGCACTAGTGAACTTGTTTGGCTTGCACTGATGAATGTTCTTTATTATATTTTGATAAATTTATGAAAAGAATTTGATCAAACCATGTTTTCATTTTATTGTGAATGAGCATGCCAGATTTCTTATGTATGCATAAATCATTCCATCCTAGCTTGTTGATATAGTTATTTTTTAAACTGTTTCTTACAAACAGTTATTACTTTAGCTTTTGCTGCTCTATACATTTATTACTTTAGCTCCCGCTGTTCTAGACAGTTATTTCTTTCTATAATCCAACCTAAAGCGCAAGTCATCCGTTCTTCATCAAAAGATGCAATGAATGAATGGTCCTCGTCATTCATGACAGACGAACATCGCTACACTAGACAGTTATTACTTTAACTCCTGCTGTTCTAGAAGTTATTACTTTAACTCCTGCTGCACTAGACAGTTATTACTTTAACTCCGGCTGTAACAGACAATTGCTATTCTAACTACATCTACTAAGAACAAACAGGATAACAAGAGTTCATGTTTGCACTTGTTTGATATTGAATAGAGCATGATGTCTGTGAGGTCGGCACATCGGAGGATGAAATCTATGGTTACAAAAGCTATTCTGGATCGGCTGAACACTATAAATGTCAGCATGTCCGACATTCCAATCGGAGACCGCTACTTATCTGTAAGCATGAGATTTGCTTTGTTTGTTTATGTGTTGTATTTCTGTGTCCATGTTTTTTACATCACAAGAGAAATGCATTGACTTGTGCTTGATATTCTGATCTGAGATTGCTGACTAGCTACCCACCCACACAATTACTCATCCAAATATCTACCTTCCTTCCTTTCTTCCTACCTACCTACCTACCTACCTACCTACCTACCTACCTACCTTCTGTCCTATCTAATTTCCAATCCACCAATCAATAATTTCACCAGTCATTAGAAAAAAGTTTTAAAAGTCAAAAGGCTCGACTTCATTGCATCCAGTTTTATCTCTTATAGTCCGGTGTCCCTGCCGAAAGCGTAGCACAAAGCACAAACACTGTAGCTCGGGCGACAACCCCCCAGGAGTCTCCAAGAAAAATACACTTGTCAACTGAAAGAAGTACCCAGGAATCAAACCCAGGACCTTCGCAATGTGAGGTGAATGGCTTCACCACTTTGCCGCAGAGACTCCCTTTTTTTTCAGTCATTCTATACATCAGTTAATGAATCCACCAATCAATCAGTCAATCCACCAATCAGTCAGTCAATTCACCAGTCAGTCAGTCAACCCACCAATCATACCACCACAAATCAATCAATCTGCCAATCAGTCAATAAATTCACCAGTCCATCAATCAATCAATCAATCAAATGTGTACTCCATAGTAAAGATTGACTGCAATAGATCTTCAACATTTGTGATTTTGTATGTTAAAAGTTAAAGGCTTCCTGCACTAGGTTTTTCCCCAACAGACTCAGTCTCTTTCTGCAGAATGGCCATCTGCCTGCCGAAAGCATCAACACAAAGCATGAATTTCATAACTCTAACGATGATCCCGGAAAACTCCGGAAAAATGTGCATTCATAGTCTGAATGACGCACTCTGAAAACAAACCCATGAATTTCAGAATGCAAGCAAGCGGTTTGACCACTTCACGACCGAGTATCTATATTAACTACATACAAAGACATTTTACAAGCCTGTATTGATGTTATCTACACACAATCATAATTTACACATTTGTTTCTATTTTAACTAAACAAATTCATGACTTAAAAGTCTGTTTCTATGTTTTCTACACACACAGTTACAACATACAAGTCTGTTTCTGTTTTCTACACACACACAATTACAACATACAAGCCTGTTTCTATGTTTTCTACACACACACAATTACAACATACAAGTCTGTTTCTATGTTTTCTACACACACACACACACACAATTACAACATACAAGTCTGTTTCTATGTTTTCTACACACACACAATTACAACATACAAGTCTGTTTCTATGTTTTCTACACACACACACACACAATTACAACATACAAGTCTGTTTCTATGTTTTCTACACACACACAATTACAACATACAAGATTGTTTCTATGTTTTCTACACACACAGTTACAACATACAAGTCTGTTTCTATGTTTTCTACACACACAATTACAACATACAAGTCTGTTTCTATGTTTTCTACACACACAATTACAACATACAAGATTGTTTCTATGTTTTCTACACACACAATTACAACATACAAGTCTGTTTCTATGTTTTCTACACACACACAATTACAACATACAAGTCTGTTTCTATGTTTTCTACACACACACAATTACAACATACAAGATTGTTTCTATGTTTTCTACACACAATTACAACATAAAAGTCTGTTTCTATGTATTCTACATACACAATTACAACACACAAGTCTGTTTCTATGTTTTCTACACACACAATTACAACATGCAAGTCTGTTTCTGTTTTCTACACACACAATTACAACATAAAAGTCTGTTTCTATGTTTTCTACACACACAATTACAACATACAAGCCTTTGTCTATGTTTTCTACACACACAATTACAACATAAAAGTCTGTTTCTATGTTTTCTACACACACACAATTACAACATACAAGCCTGTTTCTATGTTTTCTACACACAATTACAACATACAAGCCTGTTTCTATGTTTTCTACACACACACACAATTACAACATACAAGTCTGTTTCTATGTTTTCTACACACACACAATTACAACATACAAGCCTGTTTCTATGTTTTCTACACACACACAATTACAACATACAAGTCTGTTTCTATGTTTTCTACACACACACAATTACAACATACAAGATTTTTTCTATGTTTTCTACACACACAGTTACAACATACAAGTCTGTTTCTATGTTTTCTACACACACACAATTACAACATACAAGTCTGTTTCTATGTTTTCTACACACACACAATTACAACATACAAGATTATTTCTATGTTTTCTACACACACAATTACAACATACAAGATTGTTTCTATGTTTTCTACACACACACAATTACAACATACAAGCCTGTTTCTATGTTTTCTACACACACACAGTTACAACATACAAGTCTGTTTCTATGTTTTCTACACACACACAATTACAACATACAAGTCTGTTTCTATGTTTTCTACACACACACAGTTACAACATACAAGTCTGTTTCTATGTTTTCTACACACACAATTACAACATACAAGTCTGTTTCTATGTTTTCTACACACATAGTTACAACATACAAGTCTGTTTCTATGTTTTCTACACACACAATTACAACATACAAGATTGTTTCTATGTTTTCTACACACACAATTACAACATACAAGTCTGTTTCTATGTTTTCTACACACACACAATTACAACATACAAGTCTGTTTCTATGTTTTCTACACACACAGTTACAACATACAAGTCTGTTTCTATGTTTTCTACACACACACAATTACAACATACAAGTCTGTTTCTATGTTTTCTACACACACAGTTACAACATACAAGTCTGTTTCTATGATTTCTACACACACACAATTACAACATACAAGATTGTTTCTATGTTTTCTACACACACAATTACAACATACAAGATTGTTTCTATGTTTTCTACACACACAGTTACAACATACAAGTCTGTTTCTATATTTTCTACACACACACAATTACAACATACAAGTCTTTCTATGTTTTCTACACACACAGTTACAACATACAAGTCTGTTTCTATGTTTTCCACACACACACAATTACAACATACAAGATTGTTTCTATGTTTTCCCCTCTGCTGTGTGTCCACCGTGACGAGGTAGAGGGGCTTGTGCGTCCCAATGACCCCAAGAGCTATGCCGACGGTAGCACAGCTACTGGTAGGGCCACCCATGTCGGACAGGTCAAGGGAGAGGGACCAGACGAAGAGACACACAAACCTGCTGCCTTGTAGGTAGACTGGGGACAGTCAAAGGCTAGGGAAAGCACCCCAAATACATGCTTGTCGAAATCGGATGCACTGAGCCACAGGCTTGACAAAGCAGTGCAACGTGAAACCTGCTGCCTTGTAGGTAGACTGGGGACAGTCAAAGGCTAGGGAAAGCATCCCGAATAAATGCTTGTCGAAATCGGATGTACTGAGCCACAGGCTTGACAAAGCAGTGCAACGTAACTTAATTCATGATGTCACAAATCAAAATTAATCGATATGGTGCTAATCCCGTGAAGTCCCATCAGGCGGTGATAGTGCCGGGCCCCCTGCCTCGAGGGGGTCCACCCATGACTACTGGTGGTCACCTTCCCCTGTGCTGTGGAGTCAAGGCACAGAGGAGTAGGTTAAGAGCTATTGACCAAATACCCCGGACACTCAACATACTACAGTGGAATGCCGAAGGAGTTTACAAGAAGAAAGACTCCCTAACACAGCGTCTTCATAAAGATAGAATAGATGTGGCATGCATTCAAGAGACACACCTCAACGCCAATCACAAATTCTCAGTCAGAGGATATCAGGCCACACGTTTCGACCGCGAAGGACACAAAGGAGGAGTTCTAATACTTACACGAAATACAATACCTTGCAGCGAAGTATCTGTGATCTCTAACAACCAAACGGAAATTATAGGTGTTGATATAATGATAAAGGACGTGAAAATAAGAATCTACAATCTGTATAGCCCAGCAGATAAGGATCTTACACTCTCAAACATGAAAATAACTGACACAAACTGCATTATTGTCGGAGACTTTAATAGCCGTTCAGAAAGATGGGGATACCCAGATACTGACAAAAGAGGAGATGAATTGGAGGACTGGGAAATAGACTCAAATCTCCATCTACTCAACAAAGCGGATGACACACCGAGCTTCTACTCCAGAAGATGGCTTACCACTTCTACTCCAGACTTAGCTTTCTGCACAGGAGACATCCTCCACAAAATTGATCGCCATGTGCTGGACCAATTAGCAGGTAGTGACCACAGACCAATCAAGCTTGAAATGAATATGGAGTATGTTCCACAGGAGCAAAAGCCCTTGCCCCGCTGGAATTACAAACGAGCAGATTGGGACAGATTTGCCATACTAACAGACAAATATTGTGAAAACATAAATACACGATATGGCAACATAAAGCAAATGGTGGAAAGTCTAAACAGAGCAATAATACAGGCAGCCACTGAGTCCATTCCAAGAGGAGCGAGGAAAAATTACAAACCATACTGGACTGAAAGAACTACAAAGTTTGGAGGACAAAGTTGAAGATGCCAGGAAGACAGCAGAGAGAGAACAAACAATTGAAGCAAACATCTCTCTCAAAGCCATCTCAGCAAAATATAAAAGAACAGTAAATCAAACAACAAGAGATTGTTGGAGGGAAAAAACAGAAAACCTGAATTTTGACAGGGATGGAAACAAACTATGGAAACTAGTGAAAGCCATGAACAATGAAGGACCTAGAAACAAACAAATAACAATTAAACAAGGAAATGCCTTGCTTACAGGCAAAAAGGCTGCAAATGCACTAATGGAACACTATGCAAATGCAAACCACATTGATATTACAACCGAACAGAAGAAAGCAATCAAAGACAAACAGATACATCATAGAAATAAAGAGACAGCAGCAGAATATATGATGGCAAATCTAACAATGGAAGAAATGGAACAGGCAATGAATACCCTAAAAAAGAAGAAATCACCAGGAAAGGATGGAATCACAAATGAAATGCTAATAGGACTAGGCACCAAGGCAAAGAAGAAACTACTAGCAGTCCTAAATAACAGCTGGAAGAGAGGAATAGTCCCACAGGCATGGAAGGAAGCTATACTAATACCAGTCCCAAAGAAAGGAAAAGACCTGGAAGAACCAAATGGCTATCGACCTATCAGTCTACTTAGCTGTGTAGGAAAATTAATGGAACGCATTATCAATGGCAGGCTAACATGGCATCTGGAAGAAACAAACTCTTAACACCACACCAAGCAGGATTCAGAAAATACAGATCCACTGAAGATCAAATAACCTATATAGCTCAGGAAATAGAGGATGCCTTCCAAGAGAAAAAGCACACACTAGCAGTCTGGATAGATTTAGAAAAAGCATTTGATAAAGTATGGAAGGAAGGACTGAAAGTAAAACTGCAAAACATGCATGTTTGTGGAAAAATGTATAAATGGATCAGCCACTACCTTGAGAACAGAACTGCCAGGACAAAAGTACAAGGACAAACAAGCAAAATGATGCTGCTGGAGCAAGGTGTCCCCCAAGGAGGAGTTCTTTCACCAACATTATTCCTAGCATATATAAATGACATCACAGAAAATTTTCCAGCCAGAGTACACACATCCTCCTTTGCAGATGACCTAGCCATATGGACATCTGAAGAATATATTAGTACAGCTAACAGCAGAATACAGCAAGCCTTATTAGCGCTAGAGGACTGGTCAAAATCATGGCTAGTGAAGATAAGTGAGGAGAAAACAACATGCACAGTGTTCTCCCTCTCAAATAAAACTCAGCAACCTAAGCTGGTATTGAATGGAAAAATATTGCGCATGAAGAAAATCCAAATTATCTAGGAGTCACCTTTGATCGTCGCCTGACATGGAAGACACAGGTTGAGAAAAATCGAACAAGAGCAAGGCAGAGAATGGCAATCATGAAAAAGCTTGCTGGTACAACGTGGGGAGCAGATGAGAAAGTTCTCAAGAAGTTATATACTGGACGGGTGAGGCCAGTACTGGAATATGGCATTGCAGCTTGGGCAACAGCAGCTAAGTCAAACTTTAACAAAATAAGTAGAGTCCAAACCAAGGAATGCGAATCATAACTGGAAGCCTGAAGACAACGCCTATTAATGAACTAGAAAAGATCACTTGTTTACAACCAATGCAGGATAGAAGAGATAGCAGAGCCCAGCAACAAGCAGAAAAATTTAGAAGATTGACAGACCACCCTATGTACAACAGATTTAATGGTTTTGGAAAGGGAAGACTGAAGCGTAGCAACTTTGTAGAAACTGCAAAACGAAGGATTAGGGCAGATCCTATACTTAACATATCAACAGTCAAGCCCATACACAATGCACACAAGTTCCCAGCTTGGAGACAGCAGCAACTGCCTGAGATGATAGAAAACATTCCTGGTATTGAGAAAAAGAACACTCAGCATGAAACCGAAAGAAGAGAAATAACCCTAAACTACATAAAAGAACATTACCCAAGCAGGAATTGGACCCATGCATATACAGATGGATCAGCCAAAAAATTCAATAGAGAATGGAGGAGGAGGAATTCTCCTAAATTTAACAAATGGAGTGAAAAAAACACATTCAATGGCAACTGGAAAATTTTCAAGTAACTTCAAAGGCGGAGATAGAGGCTTTGAAAACTGCAGCAGAAATGCTCCTGATGGAGGAAAATAAAGAGAAGCAAATAGCTATCTTCACAGATGCAAAGTCAGCTGTCTCAATACTCAAGAGCAATAACAGCACAGAACTAACTGACCTAAGAGCAGCACTCCATGGTCTATGCCAGAAATCCAAAAAAGTTGTAATACAGTGGATCCCATCACATTGCAGTATACCTGGAAACGAAGAGGCTGACAGACTGGCAAAAGAGGGCGGACGACTACCACAGCCTGACATAGACATAACCTATAATGAGGCAAAGAGGTTGATAAAAAGCAACTTATAGAACCAAATGGGAATCTGAGCATCCAGGCCATCAGAAGGATGATGCATATTACAAACTCGACCGAAGAGAACAAGTAGCAATCTTCAGACTCCGCACAGGACATAACAGGCTGAATACCACTTGTTCAATAAACTAAAGATAGGAGATACCGATGAATGTAATTGTAGAACTGGAAAAATGACAGCAAAACATTTGCTGCAGGATTGCCCAACGTATGCAGAACAGAGAAAGATATTTTGGCCCACACCTGCTTCATTTGAGGACAAGCTCTATGGAGATATCAACAAGCTCAAGTTGACCGCAGCTTACTTTAACTACATACAGGTTGACATTTAAAGGTGCATGAAGACCCAGAGGCATGAAATGGAATATTGCTTGGATAGCAAATCCATTATGTGGAAAGTCCAAATCGAAAGCTCGCTGTGTGGGCTTCATAAAAGGTGGAAAAGTGTCCTAGTGGCACGAAATGGAATATTGCTTGGATAGCAAATCCGTTACGTGGAAAAGTCCGAATCAAAAGCCATTGTGTGGGCTTCATAAAAGGTGAAAAGTGTCCTAGTGGCATGAAATGGAATATTGCTTGGATAGCAAATCCATTACGTGGAAAGTCCGTATCTAAAGCCCACTGTGTGGACTTCATAAAAGGTGGAAAAGTGTCCTAGTGGCACGAAATGGAATATTGCTTGGATAGCAAATCCATTACATGGAAAGTCCGAATCGAAAGCTCACTGTGTGGATGTCATCTGCAGACTGCATACTTCTGGTTTCCGGAAGAACAGCCTATGGTGAACGGAAGGCCCAATATACGGAAGTGAGGCTAAGCAGCCATGTGCAGGACGTGACGATTCCTTGGGTGAGCCCAGTACCAGAGCGCTATGTATCGGCTCTGCAATTATGGAAGCCTCCTTGGATGGCGGGGAATGCCCATGGTCTGCCCCTGCCTTCCCTTGAGGGCTGACCAGGATCTTTGGCTGTTCTATATGGACCAGCTGGGATGGGGGATAACACCACAACAGTGAGAGTCAAACGTCCTAAGAAACCCCCGGGAAGGTTAACCCGGTCAACAAATGCCCGCAGAAGTCGGATGTGTCGGCCTAACGGCGCAAGAACGCAGCTCTGCTGTAAACAGGCACAACGCAATCACATCCGAAAAAAAACTCCGGATGAACGAAGAAGAAGAAGAAGTTTCTATGTTTTCTACACACAATTACAACATAAAAGTCTGTTTCTATGTATTCTACACACACAATTACAACACACAAGTCTGTTTCTATGTTTTCTACACACACAATTACAACATGCAAGTCTGTTTCTGTTTTCTACACACACAATTACAACATAAAAGTCTGTTTCTATGTTTTCTACACACACAATTACAACATACAAGCCTGTGTCTATGTTTTCTACACACACAATTACAACATAAAAGTCTGTTTCTATGTTTTCTACACACACACAATTACAACACACAAGTCTAATTCTATGTTTTATACACACACAATTACAACATACAAGTCTGTTTCTATGTTTTCTACACACACACAATTACAACACACAAGTCTGTTTCTGTGTTTTATACACACACAATTACAACACACAAGTCTGTTTCTATGTTTTCTACACACACAATTACAACATAAAAGTCTGTTTCTATGTTTTCTACACACACAATTACAACACACAAGTCTGTTTCTATGTTTTCTACACACCAATTACAACATGCAAGTCTGTTTCTGTTTTCTACACACACACAACATACAAGTCTGTTTCTGTGTTTTCCACACACAATCCCATCTTACTCATCTGTATTTATGTTTTCCACACACAATCATAACATCTGATGGGAGATGCCTTGAAGAGATTAGAACAAGAATCGCCATGTTGAAAGTAGCCTTTAGCAAGATGAAAAACATTCTGAACAATAAAAAAAATGTCAATTGAAATGAGAAAGAGCGTGTTGAGCCTGTTCTTTTGTATGGATGTGAAACTTGGACAATGCGCAGTCAAGCTGAAAAACATCTGATGGCTGCAGAAATGTGGTTTCTGAGGAAAATGCAAAGAATACCATGGACAGACAGAAAAACCAATGACCAAGTATTACAGGAGACAAATGAAAATCGTAAATTGATTAGAGAAATTAGACGTAGACAGTCAAAATTTTTTGGACATGTTATGAGAAGAAATGGATTGGAGAACTTAGTGACAACTGGCAAGATCGAAGGGAACAGACTAAGAGGAAGACAGTGAGGAAAATACCTGGATGGCTTGGCCACATGGCATGGACGAGACAGGAACACTGAGCTGATCCACGACACTGGTGAATGAGTGAAATGGCAAGTCATGACCGCCCACGCTTTCCGGCATGGCACATGATTGATTGATTGACATAATCAGAGCTTGAAAGATTGTATCTGTTATCAACCTATACTATAACCTGATGCTGAAGAACAAAACAGGTATAAAGGATAAAGAAGAAGAAGAAGAAGAAGAAGAAGAAGAAGAAGAAGAAGAAGAAGAAGAAGAAGAAGAAGAAGAAGAAGAAGAAAAAATAAGAGGAAGAAGTAGATGAAGGAGAGAAGGAAGAGGCATAAGATGTTTAAGAAGATGGTGAATAATAAGAAGACAATGGCAAAGATGAAAAGGCAGAGAAGAAAAATTAGAACAAGAAAAAGAACAAGAAAAAGAACAAATGATAGTCAAAGAGGAAGAAAAAGAGGTTGAAGAAGGAGGAGGAGCAGAATGTTACCTACTTACAAACACCATTTGTATGACAACTCATGTTTCTGTATTTATGAAGTGCATATTACATAAGAAAGTATTTGACCTTGCCTCAACCTCAACAGCTGTCGGACTCTCTTCCCATCAAACCACTGCACTCAGTGATCTGGGCTTCCGAGTTTCTCACCAATGGCTTGTGTGTCCCGAGGCTTGAACCACCTATTCTTTACCCAGATAGGGAGGCACACAAACCCAAACCCCTGCAGCCAGGTAATTTGTGTGTTTGTTCTAAGGAAATGAAATGTAAACAAAAAAAGTTAGTTGTGTATCCTTTACAAGATATCACAGTCAACCCCAGCATTTTTTGGCGGTCTGTGATTTCTTGGCAACGTTACATTCAGTAGTTTGCCATTGCTTTCTGAACAGCTGGCACTCATACCATTGTATGGAAACCAACGCAACATGGTATGCTTCAAAATTGCCTGCTGCTGTGTTTTAAACATGGTATTCATGATTACGAATTGCGTTCATATCCCCTTCGCTACAGAGCTTTTAAATGTGCTAATTTATAAGATAGGGAGCTGAAATGAGTAATCAAATAGTGAAGAAACTTGGGCATTATTCAAACCATACATATGAAAAATCAGCACCTGTGGAGAGCTGTCAATTTAACCACCCGACACTGAGTAAGAAATAAGGTTATCATTTGAGAATGTACAAGGATCAAGCACCTTGTACCTCATACATTGAGAGGCAGAGGATAAAATGGTTTGGTCATCTCATTAGAGTACAACATCATCTGTTACCTGCACAGGCACTGCACCAAAGAAGATCTGATGTGAAAGCAAGAAGGTGCCTGAAACAAAATGATTTGATAACATCAAGGATGCTGTACACTCGCATGGAATAACTTATCCAGTGCCACCTTTTGGGCCCTGGAACATCAACTATTACTCCCCGTGCCTGGTGGCAAAAGTGAAAGATGAAGATGATGATGATGAAAAAGAAAGTGGAGAAGATAAAGATGTGGTTTTTGTGGAAAATGTTGAATATTCATGAACAGTGAAGAAACCAAACAGACATGAGAGGGCTTCAAATTAAAACTTTAAAAGTGTTATATAATTTACAATAACCATGCCATTGTCTTGTAAGAGTATTAAGCATGTGGCATCACAGCGCAGATGAACATGGTGAGGTCTTAAGGACAGTTTTTCATCCGAAGTCAGAGAGTGTCTGCCTGCACGGCAACGAACCACCAGTCTGCACACCAATAAGTCAGACATGGGACAACGAATACTCACGCAAACCTCATCCGACATACAGGACTTCACGCTGGAGATCACAGCCAGCAAACACAAGCAAGCAAGCAAGCAAGCATAAGGACAGTTTAAAGATGGCCACCCACTTTTGACATGTACCAAAGAGGCGCAGCGTTCTGTTATCTGATTTTTATCAGCGAAGGGATGAAACCTATAGAGATTCAGCAAATGAAGGTCAAGTACAGTGATGTATGCCTGTCAGTCCAGCAAGTGTATGAGTGGAGTTGGAAGTTTCAAAACAGCATGACTTCTGTGAAAGACTGTTCACAGAGAATTTTGTTCTTCAGGAATCCAAGCACTTTATCGACGCTGGAGAACTTGCATTGAACACAATGGTGACTACGTTGAAAAATGATACATTTGTTCTTTACTTTTTTTCAGAATATATTCACCAAAACAAAAAACATTTAAGGTTTTTTGAAGCCCCCTCATATCAGTATATTATATTTAGTTCTAAAGGTATGCAAGATCCTCATCATAAACTACTACTAGCATCTGGCCGTCTTGACAGACGACAGTTTGTTACAATGTACTTCAATAAAAGATATAACTACAACCAATGGTGGGGACCTTTCATAGCACAAAGCCTGGACTGAACTGCAGAGACCATGAGTTGCCCATGCAGCATGATCCCTCTCTTGGCCTGCCTAATTTCCTCCAGAGGAAAGGTAACACCAGTATGTCTGGAACAAGACAAGCTGCAGAAGTTGCCGCATCAGCAAAGCAATGCTCTGTCTGCCTGTCGAGCTTTGATCCTAAATTAGTTGCCGACCAAGACTTAGGGCGTTTTCTGCCCTGTCATGAGATTTAGTCTTAGGTTAGTATTTCCTTTCACCATGGATAAGGCTTGTACCCTCCCAGTTGCACAACTCTGCTTGAAGCCTTTGGTACAATGATCATAATGAGTGTAGGAAAGAGAGGAAGATAGAGAAAGATGTGTATAGAAATCTTCAATACCTGTGCAACAGATAACAGTATTAGCAGCATCATCTTCTTCAAAACATTTGATAGCAGAGGGGATTGGAGATTCACGAGCTTCGACAGAAACATTTAATGTAACACCTTGGAAAGAAACACTTAAAGTAACATGTATAACAGAAACATTTAATGTAACAATTTGGAAAGAAATACTTAAAGAAATAACTAGGACAGAAACACTTAAAGTAATATGTATGACAGAAACATTTAATGTAACGACTTGGAAAGAAACACTTAAAGTAACAAGTGGGACAGAAACGCTTAAAGAAACAGATAGGACCCAAAAAAATATAAAGTAACTACTACTACACAGACATAATCATCATCATCATCGTCCAGTGCCTTGTCGGTTGGCATGGGTGTCATGGGACGGAAGATTTGTTCATTGATGTTCGTTCTTAGATGATGTTGTATTCTTGACTCATATAACTGGCTTGTAATTCTGAAGGTTTATCTAGGTGGATGATGATGATGATGAGAGGTACCACTTCAACAAGCCTGTTGACTCTCATGTGTACGATGTGGACATTGTCATTTTGTCTCTCTTTCTCGCTCAAAAGACCAAATAAGACCTTTGGCTGCAGTCAAGCTCAAAGATGGCTTTTATTCACAGTACTGCATACCCACATACACAACACCATATTCCAGCAGCTGGCCATATAACCTTCTAGCCTCTGTCGCACTTTGGCGCATTTGTCACCGTTTCATTGCTGGCCATACGAAAAATGAGTGGAATGTTAAACTATCTTTTCCCAAGCCGTTTCTCTTATTCCTCACTAATCGCTGCTGATTCAAGTACGGTCTGAATGGTGCGAGTACGTATTGTTTTTGGCACGTTCGCTGTCTATCGTTTCGTGTCGATGCCCCGACTTTTAGATTATAATCCTAGTGTGGATCCTAATGGTTCTTTTAAATGTCTACTGGCTTCTGTTAGTGTGCTGTTAAAAACATTGTGTATGTCTCAATGTTCCGTGCCTGAAGTGAATTGTATCCTTCGGGTTACCCTTTGACGTCTTTTCCTGACATATTTTTATTACGCAAAATTAGTGCGTGTCCTACTAATATCTTTAGGTGTACAAAGTATTATCATTTTAGAACCTAATTGTGTTTTGTGTGTGTGAAACATAACTCACTCTTTGCTATGACATGGCAGTGGGCGATCATGCCTGTTCACAAATTGCGATCTCTGATGGCATGGATCAATTCATGCGTTGTCTCCCTTCTGTGCCATGACACAAGACTGTCATGAATTTTCGCATGCTGTATTTTCCCAAGACAATCATACCTCTAAACAGAATCAATAAAGATAAAGACACAGACATATTGTCACTAAAATAGAAATATCAATATTAACAACTAGGACAGAAACTAAAGTAAGAACTAGGATAGAAACACTTCAAGTAACTATTAGGAAAGAGATATGTCATGTCAGGTTGTACAACCCAAAGACAGGTGTGTCATATCATGTCCGGTTATTCAGTCTGAAGATTGAAGATTTTTACTACATTAGGTTTACTACATCATGTTTACTACATCATGTTTTTATTCCACATTTACAACCAGCTAGTAAACTTATGCTTCCACATTTTTGTCTCATTAGGTTTATGATATTTTGTAATAACACTCTTCATGATCATAAAGGAAGTATTGTACATAATGTGTTTATGTTTCAGAAATTGGAGATAAAGTTTTGCTGGGTCCTCAGGTAAGATAACATGTGATTAAAGAAAATGTGTGTGTGACAACAAGAGTTGGACAAACAGCAGTCTATGTGTGTGTCCCCCCAGAGCAAGAGACACAAGCATTGGAGATCTACTACTGTCAGCCTCCCTTGTGTAGATGGCACCTGATTGATTGTATACTTTGTTAACTCTTTCATGCCTTGTTATGCAGTTTGACAAAACAATATTTATATACACTTCAGGTGTTTTCCCACAAGCCGATGTACCTGGAGATTCAATCAATCAATCAATCAGTAAATCAGGTGCTGTCTTACAATGAAGGTTGGCTGCAATGGATCTCCTACACTGTCTGTCTCTCACTTTGATTGTTCTTTCTGTCAGACTGCTGTTCGTCCATCACTTGATGTTTTCTTCCCACTTGTATCGGTGACTACCTTTTGCTCACTTGCCTTCAACCTTACACTGTTACAACCATATTTCTGCATCCATCTTACACATATACAACCATATTTCTGCATCCATCTTACACATATATAACTATATGTCTCCTCCCATCTTACACATATACAACCATATTTACTGCATCCATCTTACACATATACAACCATATTTCTGCATCCATCTTACACATATATAACTATATGTCTCCTCCCATCTTACACAGATACAACATATAACTCCTCCTATCTTACTCTGATACAGCCATATCCCTGCTCCCACATTACACATATACAACCATATCCCTGCTCCCATCTTACACTGATGCAACCATCTCCCTGCTCCCACCTTACACTGATGCAACCACATTTCTGTTTTATGTCTTCAGGTAGTTGGTGAAATGGCCATGATCATGGATGGAGATATAGCACTAGTAAAAATTGCCGCTGTGACTTGTAAGTGTACATTCTTCTAGCCACTAGTTGTTTGCCACTTCTCTGCTGAATATAATTTGTCACCTAATTTTAATGAAATTGTTTAATAAATTGTCATTTTCTCCACATATCATCATCAACTAGTGACTTATCCTATACAGATTTTTGTTCTCATAGCAATCTTTCAAAATGTCTCTCTTTTGTATGCCAGATGTCTAGCTTCTGTTGTTGTTTGTTTACATTTATTTATCACATCTTGAATCCATCTACACTGTGATCTTTCTCTTCTTGGCATACCTCGGTACACCTCCCTCCATTATTCTCTGTTCTAGGCATTCTTGTCTCATTACATGCCCAAAATGTTTCATTTTCCGTGTTAATTTCTCTTAATGAAGGGGCCAGGAACATGATCTGCAATTCCCTATACCTTGGTAGAAACACAGGTGCGAGCGATATGGAAGCAGAAAACCTGGCACTGGTTTTCATACAATGGTATGAGTGCCGGTCATTCAAAACTAAAAGAACTTGAAAGAAAATGAGTAAGGAAGGGAATTAGTCGCATCATCTCATAATGCTAAGACATGTGACGTGAAATTACCTTTACCATGTACATCAGCATCTGATGTATCATTCTGTTTACCATTTGAAACTGCCACTTGCCTGCCAGCCCAGAGGGCACAAGTTCAGATCCTCATTGAGGTTAATGTGTAAAAATTATCTTGCCCCCCCCCCCCCCCCCCCCCCCCCCCCCCCCCTCCCGGGTCGAACCTGCGTAAAATGGATGCCAGGAAATGTCTTGGAAAATAAAGGCAGCTGGCGTGATACTGATCACATTGTTCATTGAGTACTGATTCTTTAAAAAGATGTTGTTATCACCACTTGCCTAGAACACCTCATTCCATCCTAAAAGGGTGCTTTACTTTTTTAAAAATAAAAATTGCACAGGAAGTTTTAAAACCAAATACATTAAAGTGTTTTATCGTTGCTTTTAGTGCCCAATGGTGCTGTAGAGAGCAGACTGAAATCCATGGAGGCACACTATACTTATGTCGATCTGCAAGCTCTTTGTTTTGCCAGGGACATTGGCATGTGGAGGCCAATCAAAACTCAGGGAGACAAGTAGGGAGCATTCATTGTTTTATTTGAATTCAGTAATAATTTACAAAACAATATTTCAAGTTAGTGAATTTAAATAATGATGACACAAACAGGAGGCTGCATAATTTATTGCCTGGCACATTTCACGGTGGTAGCCATGGTAGCGTAGTGGCTAGATGCTCACCTGCCACCCCGATGGTCATGGGTTCGATCTGCACTGGGGTGGATTCCAATTTTTAAAATTGACCGGGCCTCCCAGGCCATCAAAGCTTAAAATGGGTACCAGGAAGTGTCCTGGGAAGTAGAGGCGGAATGCATGTCACTGACCACAGGACTCACGGGCGAGCTGATTGGGCTACAGAATTTGGGTTTACCATCATATTCTCAATGCGCCTTGAGGCATGTATAAGGGTACTGTTGTTTTACTTGACTTATACTTTGCATTGTCTCCTCAAGTGCATACTGCAGAAGTCACTCAACATAAAACAAAGTAAAACAATTAATCCTCCAAGCTGAAATATACAGGATGTTTGTAAAGTCTCACTACACTCTGTAGAACAAATTTAAAACATGAAGTACACGTCATCAAAAAATGTGCTAAAAATTCATTAAATTAGTTACAGTAGTTACTGCCATGGTCTAACACTGTTTTGGGGAAGCTGGAAAGTACCAATGAAGTATTCATTATAGCTTAGTCAACAAATGTCTAACCGTAATGAGATGAGGAAGTTGTTTATTGGCAAATCTTAATATAAATCTTTGAACAACCATCAGTGTGTATCGACCGCCATTTTGAAATACTTGTTCAACCAAAAAACTCTTTCTTCCATTGATAACACCATTCTGTTTGGAGTGCAAAGAATTACTCCAGCAGATGATAGCCACTCGCTTCATATTGCTCCACGATAGACTGTGGAGGACATTTTTTGATGACATCATATACTACATTTTTCAAATTGTTCTACAAAAAAAAGTGTAGTGAGACTTTACAAATACCAGTACAGCACACATTTGAACTCTGAGCCTTGTTTTACTTTGGCTTTGTTGTACTGGAAGGTAATGACAAATCAACAAACTGACCACTGAAAGGACTTTCTAGGTTTCTTCTTCTTCTGCATTCATCCGGAGTGTTTTTTCAGACATAATTGCGTTGTGCCAAGTTTATTTGCACCTTTAGGCCGACATATCCAATTTCCGCTGCTGTTTGTTGACCGGGTTAACCTTCCCGGGTCTTTCTAGGTTGAATGTTACCAGGTTGTTATCAATGTATATCCTATCCAGCACAAGTGTCTTTATCCCTTTTGTTGATTCATTGGAATCTGTCTAGTTCTCTCTCTAACCTCTACATGAGTGATTCTGACTTACCATTTTAGTCCTGTTATTCTGTGCAAGCACTAGTTAACAGATCTTTGTAGTGTATGAAACGAGTGATTTTACTATTACTGTTACCTTCAGGCATACAATTCATTCTATTGGAACAAATGAACTCCTGGCTATGACTCAGAAGAAGGTACTAACGAGCGATACCGAGACCTCTGAATCTTTGATACGCACTCCGCTGACCAAAACCTTGATGGTATACGCCCCTAATGCTACACGGGTAATTTGTATGTGTGTTGTCTGTTCTTGAGTATGGGTAATTTGTATGTGTGTTGTCTGTTCTTGAGTATGGGTAATTTGTATGTGTGTTGTCTGTTCTTGAGTATGGGTAATTTGTATGTGTGTTTTGTCTGTTCTTGAGTATGGGTAATTTGTATGTGTGTTGTCTGTTCTTGAGTATGGGTAATTTGTATGTACGAGGACTAGTCAATAAGTAAGTCACAAAGTTCTGTGCGATGGCAGGTAAATGTAGTTGGTGTTTTCTACAGGTGTAATTAGGTGACAGCAACATCAAACTTTATATTCCCATTTGTCAGGTGGCGCTAGGTGTCGCATGTGCATGCATAGTGATGCATAGTGCATAAACAAAATGGCAACTATACTTACGGAGTGTACAATCAAAGGGCAACGTGCTGTTGTGCGTTATTTTGTGGGCAAAAAGACTGCCTGCAAAAGACATTCATAAGGAATTGCTTCCTGTTTATGCTGACTACCAGCCCAAATCAAAGCGTGCTTCAATGCAATGGAAACATCCTTCTTTGCCTTGTGTCAAAAAATTCAAGGTTACGCCATCAGCAGAGAAGTTTATGCTGACGGTGTTCTGGGATTGTCTAGGAGTGCTTTTAACCAATTTCAAGAAGAAAGGTAAGAATGGGAATTCTGAAGCGTACTGTGAAGTTCTATCGATGCTTCATGATGCAATTCAAAGAAAACATCCAGGACTGCTGAGTAGAAGAGTGTTGCTTCTTCATGACAATGCCAGACCACATACGGATCGATTAACTCAGGAGAAAATTAACCAACTAAGGTGGGAAGTTCTGGAACATCCACCTTACAACTACGACTTAACCCCTGTCTGTTCTTGTGAATAGGTAATTTGTATGTGTTGTCTGTTCTCGAGTAGGGGTAATTTGTATGTGTGTTGTCTGTTCTTGAGTACGAGTAATTTTATGTGTGTTGCCTGTTCTTGAGTACAGATAATTTGTATGTATGGTGTCTGTTTTTGAGTATGGGTAATTTGTATGTATGTTGTCTGTTCTTGAGTACAGGTAATTTGTATGTGTGTTGTCTGTTTTTGAGCCTGTTTTCATTGTTTAATATGTGTAATTGTCACCATGCCCTAGGGTTTGTCAAGACATTTTCACAATCCTGACACATCAGGTTCAAGGTCACAGATGATTTGGAAGTAGATCACATTGCATTGATTTTCAAAATGGTATGAGCATTGGCCAGTCAGAAAGCCGTGATAAACTGCTGAACGTAAAATTGCCGAGAAAATCAGTAACATCCAAAATAGGCTGGGGTTGATTTCTATATCCGGTAAAAGTCATGCAACTAATTAATGTTAAAGATTATCATCTTGTGCCATGCCTAAAAGCATGAGCAGTCTGTTTCGCCATCTCACACGATCACCAGAGTCTTCGCAATCTTGCCAGTTGTCACCAAGCTCTCCAGTTTATTTTTTCTCATAATGTGCCTAAAAAATCTTGACCCTCTGCGTCTAATTTTTCTAATCAGTTTATGGTTTTCATTTGTTTCTTGTAGAGCTTGCTGATTTGTTTTTCTGTCTGTCCATGGTATTCTCTGCATTTTCCTCAGAAACCACATTTCATGTCTTTTGTTTAGTATGCGTAATAAGTATTACAAACCTGTGCCACAATACTAACGAGCTAGTCAAGTAAAGTCCTTGGGAGCATGCATCTTTCCTATAGCAACATATGAATGTAAGTCAGGGACCATCTATAAATGATTGTCTACTTACATAAGGAAATACAAATCAATAACCTGTTATACAATGACTTGTTATATAAGGAAATACAAAACAATGACTTGTTATATAAGGAAATACAAAATAGTGACCTATTATAATCAATTCAACGCAATAATGAAAAGCCTTGGTCGCCAGCTGGTCTAGGTTCGAGGTTTTTACAGGTGGACAGATAGAGCATTTGCTTTGCTGATCCGTCAGCTTCTGCAGCTTGTCTTGTTCCAGACATATTGGTGTTTCCTTTCCTCTAGAGTAAACTAGGCAGGCCTGGAGACATAGAGAGAGAGAGAGAGAGAGGGAGAGAGAGAGACAGCCAGCAAAGAGCTCCAATACTAATGGTACCAGTTGTAGTCTGATTATGCATCCATCTGACTTTTCTTTGAAGTACTGTGCGCCACCAAAAGAAGATGGCGAAACATGACCGCCCACGCTTATCGGCAAGGCACATGATGATGATGTTTAACATGTCTAGTCGGGGTCGCGCACTTGCAGGGACTGGCATTGTTAGGTTCTCGCCCCATCTCATAGTGTTCTATTTTCAGGGAGTGATTCACCTTCCGTAGTCGTTGATGGCTCCATCTAGCTCTCCCACGGCTGGCTCTGTCATTGATTCTTTGTGGTCTATTACTTCTTTCGAATCTTGTGTCTTGGACTGTCGATCTTGGTGGAGTCTAATCTCTTTTCCTGGTTGCTGTTCATTTGTGATCGCTTTCATTTTCACTTTCTGTTTCTGTCTCCTCTTCTGTTGCTTCCTCCTCTGTTGCTTCCTCTTCTGTCTCTTCCTCTTTTATTGCTTTCTCTTCCTCTTCTGTCTCTTCCTCTTGTGTTGCTTCCTCATCTGTCTCTTCCTCTTGTGTTGCTTCCTTCTCTGTTGCTTCCTCTTCTACTGCTTCCTCTTCTGCCTAGGTCTTGCTGTTGGTTTCATCTGTTTGGACTGTTTCATTCTTGGTGTTTTTCTTGAATTTTTCCATCTGTGCTCTTTCTTCTTGAATTTGTGTCTGTCTCCTCCATCTCTGCCTTGATTGGAGCCATTCGAGCCACATCCCGTTCAATATCCTGGGCATATGTTACCAAACACATATTTTATAGATCAGTTATTACTCGATTGATGATGTGCTCGCCCGCCTTTACTTTCAAAGACATTTCCTGGTACTCATCCTCAGGCTGGAGTAAGCCCGGATCAGTTTGTACAAATCTACCTTAATTGAAACTCAAACATGTGACCAGAGGAGCTCTCCTGCCCCTCTTCGAGTTCAGAAACTAGCACGTTGTGCAAACAAGACCAGCACTGGGACTTCACGTCTGCCGAGAGCCATATTAGAATGTAACCGGGTCATGATTCAGCACCACACAAACACGATGGTCCAGATTCGGCCCCGGGTGATGCTTCCTATATGGGTTTTAGGTACTTCGTTGTCAGCAGCTTCAAAACCAAGTTAAGTGCTTGGAGCAACACTGTGAGCAGTGGATTTTGTGTGGAGTGCTTTTACATCTGTCCGTGGTTGTTTGGATTGTGAACTGCATGTTCAGAACATGGTGGCGGCCGGTTGATGAAATAGCTAGTTTTGCATTATGCCATAATGTGTGTGAAGCTGATGCTTTTCTGGTGACTGCCGCTTCTATCAACAATAAACTGTAATTTTTGTGGTGGACTGTTGTGTTGGCATTCTGGCAGGGGCATTATGTATGCACTTGCCTGTGTGTGCTGTTGGTTTGTCGGTACTGCTGTTTGTTCCACTTTTCACATGAGGCAGTGAGTAGCATTTTGTGTGATATTCACTGGCACAGGAACAGAGCATTATGGGGGTCATGAAGTTGGAACCACAACTGACTAACTAACTGATTGACTGACTGACTGACTAACTAGCCTCAAAACCAAAGCCCAGAAGTAGATTACCCAGCTGCATTTTTCAAAGACTTGTTCAATTTATAAACACCAGGTCAAGGGAAGACCCCAGTCTGCAGTGAATGCTGATCAGAAAGCTCGTAAATCTGACAGGAGAACTTTATCTGCACAACCTCCAGATACAAATGTAAGTCCAAAACAGCGCATCTCCTTAGTGAATTTAAACACGGAATCCACAAACAATATGTTGCACGATTTATTGCCTGGCATATTTTGCTGCCTCTCATATGAGATACAGTGAAATATGCCAAGCAATAAATCGTGGCTTCTATGTTTGAACAAATGTAAGTTTGAGAAAAACATTGCTGTAAGTTCATAATATGAAATTAATGTTCATTTTAAAATTCTAAACATTTCACATATACAGTGGACTTGCGAGTCTTAGCGCCATTTTAAGTTAACTTTTTTTTGGTTTTTTTTCCGCTCGCTCGCTTTGAACTCAAGCGTAGTCCATACACACTATTTATTGTAGTGATGGACTGAATTTTGCATGTGGGTTAGCTTTCCCTATTAACAGTGTCCCTTGCCATCAGGCGAACCCACTCTGACTTCAGAGGTACTTGTAATTTACGTCCCCAAGTCAAGGACGACAGGTCAGCATTTTAGTCCAACGCCTGGTGTAGGGGTTGAACCGCTAACCTCAGCATCAGCACAACGGATGTTTATGAACACACATTCTTATCCATTCGGCCATGCAGACCTGCAAGTGAACTTAATGGACACTTTTAAATGCCTTAAAGTGCATTGAGCACATAGTGCTAGACACGTATTTTTACAGACCAATCAGCACACAACGATGTAGTCAGTACCATGCCAGCTGCTTTAAATTCCCAAGACATTTACTGGTAACCCATTGTATGCTCAATGCAGATTCAAACCCATACACACTCGGGAAGGATAACCGTATAAACACACACCCTAAGAAGTTAGATGTATGGGCCGCAGGTCTGAATGGCCGAATGGGTAAGAACGCTTGTTCTTAAACATCCGGTGTGCTGATGCCGAGGTAAGCGTTTCAACCCTTACACCAGACAGTTGGACTAAAATGTTGACCTGTCATCCTTGACTTGGGGATGTAAATTACACATACCTCTGAAGTTGGAGTAGGTTTGCCTGATGGCGAGTGACACTGTTAATAGGGAAAGCTAATCCACACACAAAATTCAGTCCATAACTGTGTGTATGGCCTACGATTGAGTTCAAAGCGAGCGAACGCGAAAAAAAGAAGATGTATCGGCCGAAAGACACAAATATCGCAGCTCTGCTGTAAACAGACAGCCTTTTCCTCCATTTCCAGTAGATAAACTCATGTACACTTATTACTGTATATTGTTTTGCAGACCAATTTTGCAGCCAGCCTATTTTACCATCAGAGTGACTTCCCCCTGGAGCATAACCTCAATCAGAATGTCATAAGTGAAAACGATGTCACCTCCAGAAGCAGTGTGGCACTTACATCGGAGACGGATACTAATATATTGGATCTGACCAATAAGGATAATATGGCAGGGCCCACACATGAATCGCCAGTTTCTAACATGCCAGTTAGAAAAGTGTCCCTCGAGTATGTTGCTCCCTTACCTTCAAGATCCACTTCTCCTGTGCTAGGATCTTTGGTGAGTGCCAGGTTTCTTTATGATTTATGGTAGCATTTTAAATGTAGTCTGTAGCTGGAGACACTTTGTAAATCTTTCTGACGTATGCATGTTGTTTAGGACATTATTGATAGGAAATTCAGAAGCCGGAGGGAAATCTGTGTCCATCAAATTAAATTGACTAATGAGTTAATTGTTATATGATAAAAGAAAAGAAGATGATTGTAAAAGCTGTTGATGTTAAAGTATATACTAGACAATGGGAAACAAAATATATTGGCACAAAACAGTTAATAAAAATTACAGTCATCTTTCAGAAGGAATGAAGAATTCTATGATAGTTAATTAGTTGGTCATCAGATTACCCTCACTGCACATCAAACCATTCAGTCCGTAAGTACTCAGATTCCTTCCTCAGTATCTCTCTCAGTGTATTGCATTTGAACAACACCAATTCTGTGTTGGTAGACTATTTGTCTTTAACAGGTTTAGTGCCAAACAAAATGTAGATTAGGACCTCACAAAAATGGATGGCGGAAAATGGGAAGTAGAGGTGTCTTACAGTTATAACTTAAAGTTTTTAATATGGTAGCAGACATGCTGTATTATACATCACATTACAGGCGGTTGCATAAGAAAACTACTGTAGATAAGCCCA
Organism: Cepaea nemoralis; assembly: GCA_014155875.1. Lineage (NCBI taxonomy): Eukaryota > Metazoa > Mollusca > Gastropoda > Stylommatophora > Helicidae > Cepaea > Cepaea nemoralis. The sequence continues at coordinate 59,983 of JACEFZ010013217.1, forward strand.
TGGCAGATATGGGAAGTGCTTAAGACGATTAATCATCCCATGGCACTTAATCAGTGAACTCCCTGCACAGCCTGCATCTTGCCTGGCTTCACCTCTTGTGATGTTCTTGCTGCCTGGTCAAAGTTTCTAGTTCACAGTCATCCCTTGATTCATTACACCACCCAAACTCTCTGATGGCGTTATTTGTATCAGCCATGACCATTGCTTTGCTTTCCACAGTAGCCCAGCTCGCAAGCCTATCATCTTGTTTATTTCCCTTTATTCTTTTTTTTTTCATTAGCCAGATGGCTACAAAAAGTGAACTCTCTGGCCATATTTTTCTCACACTTGAGTCTAACCACTATAAAAGAGGACAGTAGATACTATTTTTATAGCACTACATAATTGAATTATGTCGTATCCCACAGTAACAGATTCTGGTGTGAAAGCAACCTGGTTTGTGATAACGTGTTGTTAGGGTTGAGGTATCGATTATGTGGAATATTCAAACAGTTACATTATGGCAGTGGATTATTTTGAAACATAAAAAATATTGGATATGATGCTAGATCTCCATTGTTTTATTTTGACCAAACAACACTGAATGGCTGATATTATTTATCACTATCGCACTGACCGCTGTTATGGGACCCATTTTATTAGTTTCTGGATGCTTAAGCCAGTTTTCCTGTCTGATGCGTGTTCATGCTCAAGATGTCTGCCATGTCCTGTGTCCATCTCTGTGCTGACCGACCCCTGTCACTTCTTCCAGGAACCAGGCCTTCCATTGCTGTTCTTCCAGGAACCAGGCCTTCCATTGCTGTTCTTCCAGGAACCAGGCCTTCCATTTCTGTTCTTCCAGGAACTAGGCCTTCCACTGCTGTTCTTTCCAAGCCACTGTGATGTTTAATATAACCAAAATATTTCAGTCTCCGAGATGTGACACAGTTTATAAGCCAGGTTTCTTCCATATTCAGGGGTTTGTAGAATGTCAGCACTTGTTTCTTATTGGTCCATGATATTGTAAAGAAATATTTCTGTACCAGTATCTGGCATCCTTCCATCCATCATGTGCCATGCCGGTAAGCATGGGCGGTCATGTTCTGCCATCTCACTCGATCACCAGAGTCGTGGATCAGCTCCATGTTTCTGTCTCGACCATGCCACAAGGCCAGGTCATCCAGCTATTTACTTCTCGGTCTTCCCCTTGGTCTCTTCCCATCGATCTTGCCAGTTTATTGATGCTATATGATATATATATATATATATATATATATATATATATATATATATATATATATATATATATATATAGATATATATATATATATATATATATATCTAGATATCTTGATACTATACGATCTTGCCAGTCGTCACCAAGTTCTCCAATTCATTTCTTCTCATAACATGCCCAAAACATTTTGACTGTCTACGTCTAATGTCTGTAATCAGTTCACGATCTTCATTTGTTTCTTGAAGGACTTGTTCATTGGTCTTTCTGGCTGTCCATGGTATTCTTTGCATTTTCCTCAGAAACCACATTTCTACAGCCATCAGATGTTTTTCAGCTTGACTGCTGATCGTCCAAGCTTCACATCCATATAAAAGTACAGGTTCTATGTAATTAGTGTGCGGCGTTTGAAAATATTGCCGGTCCAAGTTTTGTATTTACCTATTATGTTGCATGAACTTCACAGAGGGTGAATACAAAACTTGGAATGGCAATATATTCAAACACTGCACAGTCATTAAAAATACACCATATATATAGATCAAAGCACTCGGCAGATGCTGTGGTCAGTATCACACCAGCTGCTTGTACTTGTCAAGACATTTTCTGATGACTATTGTAGGCCGGATCAACCTGGGACTCGAGGTCAATTTAAAGAAATTGGCTAAATACTCAATCGGACCCATAACCAATAGGAGAACATGTAGTCACTACACTAGCATGACTTCCAATATCATTCAGTATTGTTTTCCATATACATTTTTACAGGACATCACTGTCAACATCAGCATTTTACTGCTGTTGTTGATGTCTTGGCAAGTTTACGTTCAGTAGTTTGCCATTGCTTTCTGAACGAACGGCTACCATACCAATTAATTAAAACCCAGCGCAACGCGGTCTGCTGCCAAATCGCTTGCAGCTGTGTTTCGAATGCAGGTAAGCGGAACTACGAACCACGTTCATAAGCCTGTTGCCACAGAGATCGGCAATATTGTGCATACATAGCATAAATATCGGGGTGTATTCACATTTTTAAAGTTTAGCTGGGCTCCCTGTCTTTAACGGGTACCAGGAAATATCTTGCGAAATAAAGGTGCCCAGAGTGAAAATCTGGCCACACCACCCACAGAGAGAGCTGATTGGTCTTTACAAATATGGAGCCAGCACCATACACCCAGTATATCTAGAGGCATATACAAGGGTGCAGGATGTTATCATCAATCCCAGGTTGATTTTGTAGGCAATTGTACATCCAGTGGTTTGCCATTGCTTTCTGAACAACAAGTCAACTTTAAGCCTAACGTTAAGCCGCTATAGGGTTTGAACCGCCTACCTTGTCATCAGTGTACTGGTATTTTCAGAAGGAGTGTTGTTATCTTTTCTACCATGTCGACGTCTTTGCTTGCTTTACTTAGCATAAATAAGCACACACAATAGTGAACACTGGCGTTGTATCAGCTGCAGCAGGCTTTGCCTACAACTGTGTTTCTGCGGAGCCGTCACGCTGCATTGTTTCCATGGTCCAGGAAACACATGCTGAATAAAATATAGCAGACTTCACACATGTATCTCTGCCTTCATCTTGGCTTGTTGTTAGTTTCGTGTTCAGGAATTATGTTCTTCTTTTAGAGTTTATTGATTTGTATATTTTCTTTGTTTATTTAACGTTGTTGCAATGGTTTTGTAGTTGGAGCTTTCAAATATAAGTTTATAGTGCTGCACTAACCATTGGGGGGGGGGGGGGGGGGGGGGGGGGTTGCGGTAGTGCAGTGACCAACATGCGGGCTTGCCGGACCGTAATCATATGTTCAAATCCCCATGGAGTCGGGAATGTAAAACAAAATGGCTCCCAATTTGACTCAGCCTAAATGGATACCAGGACTTTTTCTGAGAAGTAACAAAAAATAAAAGGTTGGGGAGAGGAGGATGGGTGATATTAACCACATCATCTATCAAGTGGAGGTCAGCATGGCTGAATGGATAAGATCGCTCACTCTTAAACTTCCTGTATGCTGATGGCAAGATAATCGGTTTTCTTCTTCTTCTGCGTTCATCCGGAGTGTTTTTTCAGATGTAATTGCATTGTGCCAGGTTTATTTGTGCCCTTAGACCGACACATCCGACTTCTGCGGGTGTTTATTGACTGGGTTAACCTGCCCCGGTGTAATCGGTTCTACCTATACACCGATCAGTCGGACTGAAATGTTGACAACTTCTTTTCCTTGACTTGTTGACGTAAATTACTAGTACCCCAGAAGTCAGAGTGGGTTCGCCTGATGGCGGGGGACACTGGTAATATGGAAAGCTAATCCACACGCATAAAAATCAGCCCAGCGTGGACTACATTTGAGTTTAAAAATGAGCAGGAGAGGGAATATCAAGTGTTGATTGGTATTTATAAATAAGTTCAACAAGAATTCCTGTCTCGAAGGGAATTTGAAGACACGGCCGCCAGGCTAACAACAAGTGTACTAGCCAGGACACTGCCGCAGTTCCTAACTCAACCAGAACCTATAAAAAGTAAACTCTTGTCTGGCCCAGAAGTGAAATCCGTATGTGTTTATTTCCATATAATGCATGCAGTAGGCAGTAGTTTATAGGTTACTTAAATGGGCAAATGAAGATCTGTGCACGAAACCTTCTGAGACTAAAGGGGTTCACTTTACTCATCTTTCTTTAACTTTTTCTTCCCTTTATTACTACTTGGAAGTCGGGCCCTCGTTCAACGCAAGCCATTATTATGTGCTGTCTATGGCACCGCCTTCCATATTCTGCCCTATGTGATTCATTTCTGGCTTTAATTGGGAGTCTCCATGGCAAAGTACTTATGCCGTCTGCCTGACGCTCCGAAGGTTGTGAGTTCGATCCCAGACCACATCATTTAATCCACGAGTGCAATTTTCTCTGACACTCCAGGGGGTTGTCGCTGGAGATACGCAGTTCATGCTTTGTGTGATGCTTTCAACGGGTTGCCCTGCAGAAACAAACTGAGCCATATGGAATAAGACCCGGTGCAATGAAGCTGGTACTCTTTAATTCTGGTCTTCTTGTGCTTTAGGTCTCCCTACATTTCGCTTCCTCTGTTGGATGCAGAGACAGAACTTTCTAGCCATATTATTTAGTTATACTGTTATCAGGTGGTCTCAACGTGTGTCCTATCTGTTGGATGCAGAGACAGGACTTTCTAGCGATACCATTTAGTTATACTATTATCAGATGTTCTCAACGTGTGTCCTATCCAATGCCAGTGCCTTATCACATTGAGATCATTACCGAAGCCAGAATCAGAGTCTGGGAACCAACAAACTTTATTTTCAAAGAGTTAGAATTGGGCAAGCAAGTCTGATATTCTGCCCGTCTTATCTCTCTGCTCTCATTCAAAGTGAGTACTGTAATAACTTCATAAGACAACCCCTCCCCCACCCACACATATCATAGGAGATGATACTTTCATATAATGACACCTTGTTTTCTAATGCGCTGATCTGAGTCGTCTTGCTTGATGACGTCATCATGACCTCTACCACTGTTGGAACCGCCCATTCCTTTATGACGTCACCATGACTTCTACCACTGTTGGAACCGCCCATTCCTTGATGACGTCACCATGACCTCTACACACTGTTGGAACCCGCCCATTCCTTGGATGACGTCCACCATGACCTCTACCAACTGTTGGAACCGCCCATTCCTTGATGACGTCACCATGACTTCTACCACGGTTGGAAACCGCCCATTCCATTTAATGACGTCACCGATGACCTCTACCACTGTTGGAACCGACATTCCTTTATGACGTCACCATGACCTCTACCACTGTTGGAGACTCGCCCAATTCCTTGATGGACGTCACCATGAACTCTCTACCACTGTTGGAACCGCCCATTCCCTTGATGACGTCACCATGACCTCTACCACTGTTGGAACCGCCCATTCCTTGATGACGTCACCATGACCTCTACCACTGTTGGAAACCGCCCATTCCTTGATGACGTCACCATGACCTCTACCACTTGTTTGTAATCCGCCCATTCCTTGATGAACGTCACCATGACCTCTACCACTGTTGAACCGCCCATTCCTTGATGACGTCACCATGACCTCTACCACTGTTGGAACCGCCCATTCCTGGATGAGTCACCATGACCCTCTACCACTGTTGGAACCGCCCATTCCTTGATGACGTCACCATGAACCTCTACCACTGTTGGAACCGCCCATTCCTTGATGACGTCACCATGACCTCTACCACTGTTGAACCGCCCATTCCTTGATGACGTCACCATGACCTCTACCACTGTTGGAACCGCCCATTCCTTGATGACGTCACCATGACCTCTACCACTGTTGGAACCGCCCATTCCTTGATGACGTCACCATGACCCTCTACCACTGGTTGGAACCGCCCGCATTCCTTGATGACGTCCACCATGACCTCTACCACTGTTGGAACCGCCCATTCCTTGATGACGTCACCATGACCTCTACCACTGTTGGAACCAGGCCCATTCCTTGATGACGTCACCATGACCTCATACCACTGTTGGAAAACGCCCATTCCTTGATGACGTCACCATGAACCTCTACCACTGTTGGAACCGCCCATTCCTTGATGACGTCACCATGACCTCTACCACTGTTGGAACCGCCCATTCCTTGATGACGTCACCATGACCTCTACCACTGTTGGAACCGCCCATTCCTTGATGACGTCACCATGACCTCTACCACTGTTTGGAACCGCCCATTCCTTGATGACGGTCCCATGACCTCTACCACTGTTGGAAACCGCCCATTCCTTGATGACGTCACCATGACCTCTACCACTGTTGGAACCGGCCATTCCTTGATGACGTCACCATGACCTCTACCACTGTTGGAACCGCCATTCCTTGATGACGTCACCTATGACCTCTACCACTGTTGGAACCGCCCTTCCTTGATGACGTCACCATGACCTCTACCACTGTTGGAAACCGCCCATTCTTGATGACGTCACCATGACCTCTACCACTGTTGGAACGCCCATTCCTTGATGACGTCACCATGACCTCTGACCACTGTTGGAACCGCCCATTCTTGATGACGTCACCAGACCTCTACCACTGTTGGAACCGCCCATTCCTTGATGACGTCACCATGACCTCTACCACTGTTGGAACCGCCCATTCCTTGATGCGTCACCATGACCTCTACCACTGTTGGAAACCGCCCATTCCTGATGACGGTCACCATGACCTTCTACCACTGTTGGAACCGCCCATTCCTTGAGGACGTCACCATGACCTCTACCACTGTTGGAACCGGCCCAATTCTTGATGACGTCACCATGACCTCTACCACTGTTGGAACCGCCCATTCCTTGATAGACGTCACCATGACCTCTACCACTGTTGGAACCGCCCATTCCTTGATGACGTCACCATGACCTCTACCACTGTTGGAACCGCCCATTCCTTGATGACGTCACCATGACCTCTACCACTGTTGGAACCGCCCATTCCTTGATGACGTCACCATGACCTCTACCACTGTTGGAACCGCCCATTCCTTGATGACGTCACCAGACCTCTACCACTTTTGGGAACCGCCCATTCCTTGATGACGCACCATGACCTCTACCACTTTTGGAACCGCCCATTCCTTGATGACGTCACCATGACCTCTACCCCCTTTTGGAACCGCCCATTCCTTGATGACGTCACCATGACCTCTACCACTGTTGGAACCGCCCATTCCTTGATGACGTCACCATGACCTCTACCACTGTTGGAACCGCCCATTCCTTGATGACGTCACCATGACCTCTACCACTTTTGGGAACCGCCCATTCCTTGATGACGTCACCATGACCTCTACCACTGTTGGAACCGCCCATTCCTTGATGACGTCCCCCATGACCTCTACCACTTTTGGGAACCGCCCATTCTTGATGACGTCACCATGACCTCTACCACTTTTGGAACCGCCCATTCCTTGATGACGTCACCATGACCTCTACCACTGTTGGAACCGCCCATTCCTTGATGACGTCCCCCATGACCTCAAACACTTTTGGGAACCGCCCATTCCTTGATGACGTCACCATGACCTCTCCCAAATTTTGGGAACCGCCCTTCCTTGATGACGTCACCATGACCTCTACCACTGTTGGAACCGCCCATTCCTTGATGACGTCACCATGACCTCTACCACTGTTGGAACCGCCCATTCCTTGATGACGTCCCATGACCTCTACCACTGTTGGAACCGCCCATTCCTTGATGACGTCACCATGACCTCTACCACTGTTGGAACCGCCCATTCCTTGATGACGTCACCATGACCTCTACCCCCCGTTGGAACCGCCCATTCCTTGATGACGTCACCATGACCTCTACCACTGTTGGAACCGCCCATGTCCTTGATGACGTCACCATGACCTCTACCACTGTTGGAACCCCCCATTCCTTGATGACTCACCATGACCTCTACCACTGTTGGAACCGCCCATTCCTTGATGACGTCACCATGACCTCTACCACTGTTGGAACCGCCCATTCCTTGATGACGTCACCATGACCTCTACCACTGTGGAACCGCCCTTTCCCTTGATGACGTCACCATGACCTCTACCACGGGGGGGAAAACCGCCCATTCCTTGATGACGTCACCATGACCTCTACCACTGTTGGAACCGCCCATTCCTTGATGACGTCACCATGACCTCTACCACTGTTGGAACCGCCCATTCCTTGATGACGTCACCATGACCTCTACCACTGTTGGAACGCCCCATTCCTTGATGACGTCACCATGACCTCTCCCACTGTTGGAACCGCCCATTCCTTGATGACGTCACCATGACCTCTACCACTTTTGGGAAACCCCCCATTCCTTGATGACGTCACCATGACCTCTACCACTGTTGGAACCGCCCATTCCTTGATGACGTCACCATGACCTCTACCACTGTTGGAACCGCCCATTCCTTGATGACGTCACCATGACCTCTACCACTGTTGGAACCGCCCATTCCTTGATGACGTCCCCATGACCTCTACCACTGTTGGAACCGCCCTTTCCCTTTGATGACGTCACCATGACCTCTACCACTTTTGGGAAAACCGCCCATTCCTTGATGACGTCACCATGACCTCTACCACTGTTGGAACCGCCCATTCCTTGATGACGTCACCATGACCTCTACCACTGTTGGAACCGCCCATTCCTTGATGACGTCACCATGACCTCTCCCACTGTTGGAACCGCCCATTCCTTGATGACGTCACCATGACCTCTACCACTGTTGGAACCGCCCATTCCTTGATGACGTCACCATGACCTCTACCACTTTTGGGAAAACCGCCCATTCCTTGATGACGTCACCATGACCTCTACCACTGTTGGAACCGCCCATTCCTTGATGACGTCACCATGACCTCTACCACTGTTGGAACCGCCCATTCCTTGATGACGTCACCATGACCTCTCCCACTTTTGGGAAACCGCCCATTCCTTGATGACGTCACCATGACCTCTACCACTGTTGGAACCGCCCATTCCTTGATGACGTCACCATGACCTCTACCACTGTTGGAACCGCCCATTCCTTGATGACGTCACCATGACCTCTACCACTGTTGGAACCGCCCATTCCTTGATGACGTCACCATGACCTCTACCACTGTTGGAACCGCCCATTCCTTGATGACGTCACCATGACCTCTACCACTGTTGGAACCGCCCATTCCTTGATGACGTCACCATGACCTCTACCACTGTTGGAACCGCCCATTCCTTGATGACGTCACCATGACCTCTACCACTTTTGGAACCGCCCATTCCTTGATGACGTCACCATGACCTCTACCACTGTTGGAACCGCCCATTCCTTGATGACGTCACCATGACCTCTACCACTGTTGGAACCGCCATTCCTTGATGACTCACCATGACCTCTACCACTGTTGGAACCGCCCATTCCTTGATGACGTCACCATGACCTCTACCACTGTTGGAACCGCCCATTCCTTGATGACGTCACCATGACCTCTACCACTGTTGGAACCGCCCATTCCTTGATGACGTCACCATGACCTCTACCACTGTTGGAACCGCCCATTCCTTGATGACGTCACCATGACCTCTACCACTGTTGGAACCCCCCTTTCCTTGATGACTTTCCCATGACCTCTACCACTGTTGGAACCGCCCATTCCTTGATGACGTCACCATGACCTCTACCACTGTTGGAACCGCCCATTCCTTGATGACGTCACCTGACCTCTACCACTGTTGGAACCGCCCATTCCTTGATGACGTCACCAGACCTCTACCACTTTTGGGAAACCGCCCTTTCCCTTGATGACGTCACCATGACCTCTCCCACTGTTGGAACCGCCCATTCCTTGATGACGTCACCATGACCTCTACCACTTTTGGGAAAACCGCCCATTCCTTGATGACGTCACCATGACCTCTTACCACTGTTGGAAACCGCCCATTCCTTGATGACGTCACCATGACCTCTACCACTGTTGGAACCGCCCATTCCTTGATGACGCCCACCATGACCTCTACCACTGTTGGAACCGCCCATTCCTTGATGACGTCACCATGACCTCTACCACTGTTGGAACCGCCCATTCCTTGATGACGTCACCATGACCTCAAACCACTTTTTGGAACCCCCCAAATTCCTTGATGACGTCACCATGACCTCTACCACTGTTGGAACCGCCCATTCCTTGATGACGTCACCATGACCTCTACCACTGTTGGAACCGCCCATTCCTTGATGACGTCACCATGACCTCTACACTTTTGGGAAACCGCCCATTCCTTGATGACGTCACCATGACCTCTACCATGTTGGAACCGCCCATTCCTTGATGACGTCACCATGACCTCTACCACTGTTGGAACCGCCCATTCCTTGATGACGTCCCCATGACCTCTACCACTTTTGGAACCCCCCCCATTCCTTGATGACGTCACCATGGACCTCTACCACTGTTGGAACCGCCCTTCCTTGATGACGTCACCATAAACCTCTCCCACTGTTGGAACCGCCCATTCCTTGTGACGTCACCATGACCTCTACCACTTTTGGAACCGCCCATTCCTTGATGACGTCACCATGACCTCTACCACTGTTGGAACCGCCCATTCCTTGATGACGTCACCTGACCTCTACCACTGTTGGAACCGCCCATTCCTTGATGACGTCACCATGCCCTCTACCACTGTTGGAAAACCGCCCATTCCTTGATGACGTCACCATGACCTCTACCACTTTTGGGAAACCCCGCCCTTTCCCTTGATGACGTCACCATGCCCTCTACCACTGTTGGAACCGCCCATTCCTTGATGACGTCACCATGACCGCTACCACTGTTGGAACCGCCCATTCCTTGATGACGTCACCATGACCTCTACCACTTTTGGGAAACCCCGCCCATTCCTTGATGACGTCACCAGGGACCTCTACCACTGTTGGAACCCCCCCTTCCTTGATGACGTCACCATGACCTCTACCACTGTTGGAACCGCCCATTCCTTGATGACGTCACCATGACCTCTAACTGTTGGAACCGCCCTTTCCCTTGATGACGTCACCATGACCTCTACCACTGTTGGAACCGCCCATTCCTTGATGACGTCCCCATAAACCTCTACCACTGTTGGAACCGCCCTTTCCCTTGATGACTTTCACCTGACCTCTACCACTGTTGGAACCGCCCTTTCCCTTGATGACGTCACCATGACCTCTACCACTGTTGGAACCGCCCTTTCCTTTGATGACGTCACCATGACCTCTACCACTGTTGGACCGCCCTTTCCCTTTGATGACGTCACCATGACCTCTACCACTGTTGAACCGCCCATTCCTTGATGACGTCACCATAAATTTACCACTTTTGGGAAACCCGCCCATTCCTTGATGACGTCACCATGACCTCTACCACTGTTGGAACCGCCCATTCCTTGATGACGTCACCATGACCTCTACCACTGTTGGAACCGCCCATTCCTTGATGACGTCACCATGACCTCTACCACTGTTGGAACCGCCCTTTCCCTTATGCGTCACCATGACCTCTACCACTGTTGGAACCGCCCTTTCCTTGATGACGTCACCATGACCTCTACCACTTTTTGGAACCGCCATTCCTTGATGACGTCACCATGACCTCTACCACTGTTGGAACCGCCCATTCCTTGATGACGTCACCATGACCTCTACCACTGTTGGAACCGCCCATTCCTTGATGACGTCACCATGACCTCTACACTGTTGGAACCGCCCATTCCTTGATGACGTCACCATGACCTCTACCACTGTTGGAACCCCCCATTCCTTGATGACGTCACCATGCCCTCTACCACTTTTGGGAAAACCGCCCATTCCTTGATGACGTCACCATGACCTCTCCCACTGTTGGAACCGCCCATTCCTTGATGACGTCACCATGACCTCTACCACTGTTGGAACCGCCCATTCCTTGATGACGTCACCATGACCTCTACCACTGTTGGAACCGCCCATTCCTTGATGACGTCACCATGACCTCTACCACTGTTGGAACCGCCCTTTCCCTTGATGACGTCACCATGACCTCTACCACTGTTGGAACCGCCCATTCCTTGATGACGTCACCATAAACCTCTCCCACTGTTGGAACCGCCCATTCCTTGATGACGTCACCATGACCTCTACCACTGTTGGAACCGCCCATTCCTTGATGACGTCCCCATGACCTCTACCATGTTGGAACCGCCCATTCCTTGAGACTCACCAGGGACCTCTACCACTGTTGGAACCGCCCATTCCTTTGATGACGTCACCATGACCTCTACCACTTTTGGGAAAAACCCCGCCCTTTCCCTTGATGCGTCACCATGACCTCTCCCACTGTTGGAACCGCCCATTCCTTGATGACGTCACCATGACCTCTACCACTGTTGGAACCGCCCATTCCTTGATGACGTCACCATGACCTCTACCACTGTTGGAACCGCCCATTCCTTGATGACGTCCCCATGACCTCTACCCACTGTTGGAACCGCCCATTCCTTGATGACGTCACCATGACCTCTACCACTGTTGGAACCCCCCCCATTCCTTGATGACGTCACCATGACCTCTACCACTTTTGGGAAACCGCCCATTCCTTGATGACGTCACCATGACCTCTACCACTTTTGGGAAAACCCCCCATTTTTTTGATGACGTCACCATGACCTCTACCACTTTTGGAACCGCCCATTCCTTGATGACGTCACCATGACCTCTACCCACTGTTGGAACCCCCTTTCCTTGATGACGCCCACCATGCCCTCACCACTGTTGGAACCCCCCACCCTTTGATGACGTCACCATGACCTTACCACTTTTGGAACCGCCCATTCCTTGATGACGTCACCATGCCCCTCTACCACTTTTGGGAAACCCGCCCTTTCCCTTTGATGACGTCACCATGACCTCTACCACTGTTGGAACCGCCCCCCCCTTTGATGACGTCACCATGACCTCTACCACTGTTGGAACCGCCCATTCCTTGATGACGTCACCATGACCTCTCCCCACTGTTGGAACCGCCCATTCCTTGATGACGTCACCATGACCTCTACCACTTTTAAAAACCCGCCCATTCCTTGATGACGTCACCATGACCTCTACCACTGTTGGAACCGCCCATTCCTTGATGACGTCACCATAAACCTCTACCACTGTTGGAACCCCCCATTCCTTGATGACGTCACCATGACCTTACCACTGTTGGAACCGCCCTTTCCTTGATGACGTCACCATGACCTCTACCACTGTTGGAACCGCCCATTCCTTGATGACGTCACCATGACCTCTCCCACTGTTGGAACCGCCCATTCCTTGATGACGTCACCATGACCTCTACCACTGTTGGAACCGCCCATTCCTTGATGACGTCACCATGACCTCTACCACTGTTGGAACCGCCCATTCCTTGATGACGTCACCATGAACCTCTACCACTGTTGGAACCGCCCATTCCTTGATGACGTCACCATGACCTCTACCACTGTTGGAACCGCCCTTTTTCTTGATGACGCCCACCATGCCCTCTACCACTGTTGGAACCGCCCATTCCTTGATGACGTCACCATGACCTCTACCACTGTTGGAACCGCCCATTCCTTGATGACGTCACCATGACCTCTACCACTTTTGGGAACCGCCCATTCCTTGATGACGTCACCATGACCTCTACCACTGTTGGAACCGCCCATTCCTTGATGACGTCACCATGACCTCTACCACTTTTGGGAAAACCGCCCATTCCTTGATGACGTCACCATGACCTCTACCACTGTTGGAACCGCCCATTCCTTGATGACGTCACCATGACCTCTACCACTGTTGGAACCGCCCATTCCTTGATGACGTCACCATGACCTCTACCACTGTTGGAACCCCCCCATTCCTTGATGACGTCACCATGACCTCTACCACTTTTTGGAACCGCCCATTCCTTGATGACGTCACCATGACCTCTACCCCTTTTGGGAAACCCGCCCATTCCTTGATGACGTCACCATGACCTCTACCACTGTTGGAACCGCCCATTCCTTGATGACGTCACCATGACCTCTACCACTGTTGGAACCGCCCTTTCCCTTTGATGACGTCACCATGACCTCTACCACTGTTGGAACCGCCTTTCCCTTGATGACGTCACCATGACCTCTACCACTGTTGGAACCGCCCATTCTTGATGACGTCACCATGACCTCTACCACTGTTGGAACCGCCCTTTCCCTTTGATGACGTCACCATGACCTCTACCACTGTTGGAACCGCCCATTCCTTGATGACGTCACCATGCCCTCTACCACTGTTGGAACCGCCCATTCCTTGATGACGTCACCATGACCTCTACCACTTTTGGGAACCGCCCATTCCTTGATGACGTCACCATGACCTCTACCACTGTTGGAACCGCCCATTCCTTGATGACGTCACCATGACCTCTACCACTGTTGGAACCGCCCATTCCTTGATGACGTCACCATGACCTCTACCACTGTTGGAACCGCCCATTCCTTGATGACGTCACCATGACCTCTACCACTGTTGGAACGCCCATTCCTTGATGACGTCACCATGACCTCTACCACTTTTGGGAAACCCGCCCATTCCTTGATGACGTCACCATGACCTCTACCACTGTTGGAACCGCCCATTCCTTGAGGGACGTCACCAGACCTCTACCACTGTTGGAACCCCCCTTCCTTGATGACGTCACCATGACCTCTACCACTGTTGGAACCGCCCATTCCTTGATGACGTCACCATGACCTCTCCCACGGGTTGGAACCGCCCTTTCCTTGATGACGCCCACCATGACCTCTCCCACTGTTGGAACCGCCCTTTCCCTTGATGACGTCACCATGACCTCTACCACTTTTGGGAAAACCGCCCTTTCCTTGATGACGTCACCATGACCTCTACCACTGTTGGAACCGCCCATTCCTTTAGTTGTACTTCTGCTGGCTGTATTGTTCTTGCTCTTAAAGATTCTGGTTCGAGATTTACGACGTCTGGTGCGATGTGCTTTTGTTGTTTGATTACCAGTCTTTTCATCGTGAGAAGGGTTTTCATCGGAGTCTGATTTAGCGTCTTCTGCCGTCATCTGCTTATATTCGGACCTCATATTTGTAATGAATTCGTTAGTCAGTCTGTAAGTATGTATCCTCATTTCGTCTGCTAATATTTTGCTTTCTTTACTATCGCTTAGATTCGTTTGAGTGGTTGTGTTGTCAAAAATATGCATATCATTGTCTTCACCACTTTTGTTGTCTCTTTGTTGCAAAAGATTGCTTCTGTTGATATCCTCCTCATTTTCTGATTCAACCTCACCAGCTGTGCCCTCTTGAATTCCCTGAAGATGTGCATAATCAGGATTGCCGAAACGCGCGCCAGTGACTTTCATGTTTATCCCCGTTTCGGCTTCTAGCTTTCTGCGATCTTTACCATGAAACTTGTCAAGATAACTTTGAGCTTTTGCTTGGCTGAGATCCAGAATGTTCGGATCACACCCCGCGCTGACCAGCAGTGCGCATGTCTGTGCGTGACCTGCCATCGAGGCAAGATGCAGTGCCGTCTGCTGAAGCATGTTCGTGACGTTCACGTGTGCGCCATGCTGTATGAGGATGTTGATAATGTCGTTGTTGCCGACTTGCGCTGCCATATGTAGAGCTGTGTTGCCGTCTATGTCTTTCATGTTGGCCTTGACACCGGCGTCGAGCAGCATCTTCACGATGTTAGCCTGGCCTCTTAAAACTGCGCAGTGTAGAGGTGTCTGTTAAAGGAAACACAAACAATAGATGTTAAGGCTCGGAGCTATTGCTATATGGCATTAGATTTGTAGAAACAATAGTTCTTCCTAATTTACTACATTAGGAAGAACTTAGAAGCAACAGAGATGTAGTTCCTGAGACAAATGTTGCGAATTCCTTGAACTGCCAGAGTAACTAACGACGATTGCGTGAAAGAGGCTAACGAAACTAGAACATTATATGCAACAATAAGAATGAGACAAACAGTTTCTTTGGTCATGTGATGAGAAGAGAGGCATTGAAGAATGCCGCGACGACTGGATAGATCCTGGGGGAAGAGAGGTGGGTGCAGACCAAGAGTAGTGATGCCGATGGCATGGAGGAATGGCATCAGCAGAGTTGATCCAGAACACCAAAGACTGGGATCTGTGGAGAGACATGAACGCTTAAGCCAGCTAGTATGGCACATTATGATGAGAAACAATATTAATATGTCATGCATAATAAGTCATACTAGTAAAATCCTCTTGTGAATTTTCATGAAGAGCGTTAGAATATGAATTACAAGGAGTTAGACAGATTTAGACATAGCAGAGGAACCGGGGATAATATTACTAATATGAGAACCATCTGTGAAGAATGCAGAGAGTACAAAGTAAATCACACTTGCTTCATACGCTACAGTAAGGCCTTTGACTGTGTTCAGGGTCAGGAATCATTGAGTAGCATGGACGATATGCGGTTTTCAGCACAGTTGACCCACTTAGTGGAAACATTTCACAAACAACACACAGAATAGCTGTTGAAATATCAAAATGGTTCGATGTAAAAGAAGACTAAGACAGGGTTATATAAAAAATATAATGAGAAAACATAAAATATTAGACCTATGGTAATTTTGATCCATTCATACGTGATGGAAATTCAGCTCCAGAACTGAGATATTAAGATGATAAGTGATAAGTTCTCTTCTCAGACAGTACAAAGGGATTAGAACAAGTTTACGTTCAGCGAGACAGGGGACATGTCGTTTGGGCGCCACATGATTCTCTGAAGCTCTGCCCAGACATTGTGATGGAATATTGGCCACATTCCAACTCACATACTTTGGTCTGTCAAGACTGCAAGGTGTCTACTACGTTCAGTAGTTAGCCATTGCTTTCTGAATGACTGGCACTCGTACCATTGAAGAAAATCAACGCAAGGCGGTCTGCTTCCAAATCGCCCGCAGCTGTGTTTCGAACTTTCTAATGATCTAAAAAAAACTATTTCATGTCCTTTGTAGGACAGATTGTCTAGGCAATTTTACGTTTCAGTCCGAGTGACTAGTGTGGGGTTGATTCAACAACCTCGCCATCAACGCACCGGAAGTTTAACAGATTCAGCGCCAGACTAAAAATAGGCTTGGGCCAAACAAAAATGGATGACGGAAAATAGAAAGTAGGGATTGTGTCACAATTGTGACTTTAAAAGTTGTTAATACAGCAGCAGACACAGGAAGATGCTTAATCATCCCATGACACTTAATAATTTAAGAGATAGATCACCATACCCATTCAGCTACGACCACTCCAATCAATCTAGAATTCACCATTAGCGAAACTCAGACTATACACTGACACACACACGACAACATACTTGATTGCTGGTAGCTAGCAGATTGAGGTTGGGTGTCCTTTTCATGATCGTCCATAGAACTTTCGCTGTGCCCGAAGTTGCAGCCACGTGCAGGACAGACTTCCGGTAGTGTGTGGTCAAGGTGCTGTCTGCCCCGTAAGACAGTAGGAGTGCCACCATTTTGGGGCAGCTGGTGGAGCATGCCAGTAGAAGGGGTGTCCTTCCTAGCATCGATTCCTAGACAAGAAATCAGTCAAGTTTACTTGCAGTCTGAAAAGGGTGTTTTCTGTTTGTCTTTCTACCTGTCTTTATTTTTCCTTTCTTTCTTTTGCGTGCGTGCGTGTGTGTTTGTGTATATTTGTGTGTTCTCGAGGTATGGTGTCCGCCTCGAGTGCTGGAGGTCCCGGGTTCATGCCCCGGTGAGGACCGGGATTTATTTAAAAAATCCACCTGACTTCCAGTAATAAAATTTCCCCTGGTCTCTGGGTAGTGAGATCGGACGCCAGTGTGTATTGTTGCGCACGTAAAAAATCCCTTGGCAGTTGGAAATCGAAAAAGAGTAGCCTAACGACGCTGCCCGGGCAAAATTTCGAGTTAAAAATCTACCCAAAGTATTTTAGAATCCTCGCCGATGCAACGGAGTTCGTGCATTGAGCTGAGTTTCTCCAGACTCAGGTTTGAGTTAGGAGGAAAACGGAGCACTTATGGGTTAAACCGTGTGCCGTGATGTTGATCCAACGACTAAATTAAACTAAACTTTCTTTCTTTCTTTCTTTCTTTTTCTTTCTTTCTTTCTTTCTGTTTGTCTGTTTTTCCTTCTTTCGAGGAGAATTGGGTTTTGGTTTGGCTGTTAATGCTTGTTAGATCTTGTTTTCTTTGAGTCCGCTCACTTCTTTCGTCATAGTTTGATTAGCAGTTTAAAAAAAAAAGCTACTAAGAACTTGCTAGACAGACAAGCAAGTACAAAGACAGACAGGTAGAGAGACAGGCAGGTAGACAGACAATCAAGTAGACAGATGGACAAGCGGGTAGGCAGGCAGACAAACAGACACATGGGTAGGTAGAACGATGGAAAGGAAGATATATAGACAGGCGGATGAGTGGGTAGGTAGGCACCGGTGATCTGCCAGACCTTGCTGTTGATCAGGGTAGAGTTGAGATCAAGTATCAGCCGCACCAGCTCCAAATTGCCAGATATCACCGCTAGATGCAGTGACGTCATCCCACCTTTGTCCTTGACCGTCACGTTAACCTTGTTCTGAAATGCGACAGAAGTTGAACGAATAACAGCGTTAGATGTGTCTTCTTCCTTTGACTGCCGGGTTAACTAACAACGATTACTTGGAAGAAGTTAATGAAACTATAACATTATATGCACTAATAGAAAAGTACAAACAATTTAATTTCTTTGATCACACGACGAGAAGCGAGGCATTAGAGAACACCGGAAAGATCAATGGGTAGAGAGGCAGAGGCAGACCAAGAGAAAGATGCTGGATGGTCTGAGACGGTGGCCCTGTCACATCACACGCCGATAGTAGGGCATTTCTTCGAGACATTAAAATTTAAAAAAATAAAATAAGGATGCTGCATTAGCAATGGCTATTATTAAAGAGGCATGATGGATGAAATGACTATTATAAAAGGTGCTCGTGAATTTAAATTAATTACCTGATTTATACGGGTCGCGCAATCAACCCCAGCATTTTTGTCTGTTTGTGATTTTCTGGACAATTTTACACTCAGTAGTTTGCCATGACTTTCTGAACGATTGATGCTCATACCATTGTGAAAATCAGTGCAGGGGAGTTTGCTTCCATATCGTGGATTGAATGGTTATTATAACAGGGGGATCAAATGATTATTATAAAACAGGATCATGGATTATGTGACTATTATAAAAGGGGATTGTGGATTAAGAGAATAATATAAAAAGGGATCATGGATTAAGTGACTATTATAAAAGGGGATTATGGATTAAGTGACTATTATAAAAGGGAATCATGGATTACATGATTATTATAAAAGGGGATAATGGATTAAGTACTATTATAAAAAGGGGATCGTGGATTAAATGGCTAATATAAAAAGTGATCGTGGATTAAGTGACTTATAAAAGGGGTTTCGTGAATTAAATGACTATAATGAAAGCTGGTTGCGACTTGAAAAGGTGCGAAATGATGTGATGTATCTTAGTTTCGGTTGTTAAACAAACCAATTTTATGTATGTGTTCTTCATTCTTCAAAATAATGCATGATCATTACGGTAACTAGACAAACCTTGACTAGAGCTTTGGCTACATCCAGACTGTGATTAACAATAGCTACGTGCAGCGGCGTTTCCTTGTTGAGGTTTGCAGTATTAACATCCGCACCCATTAAAGTCAAGAATCGCGCCATTTTGAGACGATTGTGGCGGGCCGCAAAATGCAGGGGCGTGTCTCCATCCTTAGTGACAGCTGTCAGACTGGTACCCATTTCCATAAGCAGCTCCACTAGTAAGAGAGGTCGATTGTGTTCATGGTAAGTCAGTAAAGTGAAGAGAAACAAACATAAAAGAAACACAAAACAACAACAAACAGCCGTGTTAATCCAATAAGTAAAGCGTAGACATATTTTATTGCTTTTCACAGATGTCATTTCGTCCAAATTCTTCGCGTTGATCCAAAGCAGAAATCATCATCATCATCATCATCATCACCATCATCATCATCATCATCATCATCATCATCATCATCATCATCATCGTCGTCATCATCATCATCATCATCGTCATCATCATCATCATCGTCATCATCATCATCATCATCATCGTCATCGTCATCATCATCGTCATCATCATCATCATCATCATCATCATCATCATCATCGTCATCATCATCATCATCATCATCATCATCATCATCATCGTCATCAAGTGTCTTGCTAATTGGCGCAGGCGTTTATTTTTCTCAACAAATTTCGGTCTCTGGTTTTCTGGATCAACTCTGCTGATAATATTCCTCCATGGCACCGTCTCAGTCCATCCAGCATCATTTCTCGTGGTCTGCCCCTGCCTTTCTTCCCCTTGATCTTTCCAGTCGTCACGATTTTTCCAATGCCCTTCTTCTCATCATCTTACCAAAGATATCTGTTTGTCTCTTTCTTATTGTTGTATATAATGTTCTAGTTTCATTAGCCTGTTTCAGGCAGTCGTTGTTAGTAACTCTAGCAGTCCAAGGAATTCGCAACAATTGTCTCAGGAACCACATCAAAGCAGAAATAGGGAACCTTTTCGTCTTATAACATCATTCGCGGGCCATACACAATTAGCAACTGAAAAATTAGCTTGCTATGGTTGGTCAAACATTTAATTAACCCACCTCTAATTTGATGGTTATTAACTACTTCTCTTTGGTGTATCTCCACAAATCTCAGCGTCCTGTGTTATGTATCAGTTCTATTGATGACATTTCCCCTTGCCATAGCCATAGACCATCACATATAATTACTCTCTGTCTATCTCTGTCTTTTCTGTCGCGGATCTTTCCATTTGTTAGGATATTCTCAAGCGCCTTTCTTCATATGATATGACTAAAGAGTACGCTTTGAGTCTTTCTTATGTTTATTGGTTACTCTAGCCCTCCAAGATATTCGCAACATTCTTTTCAGAAATTACATTTCCACCGCACCAAAGTCTGCCTACCTGGTATATCCGGGACGAATTCAGCAGTCGGCTTTTGGATTGCTCCTCATAACAAACATTTTAGTTACGTATCCTTTACCAGGACGTCGCAGTCATTCCCAGCAATTTTTGGCTGTTTATGATTTCTTGGCAATTTTACGTTCCGTTGTTTGCTATTGCTTTCTGAACAACCGGCACTCATACCTTTGTATACAAACCAACTCAAAGCTGTATGCTTCCAAAACTCCCTCAGCTGTGTTTCGAACGCTGTACGCGGGATTACGAAGTGCATTCATAACTCCTTCGCTACAGAGCCAGCTCTGATGCGAGTAACCATCTGAAATATTAGTCCGCGTAATCGTATATTCCTGAACAACTTAACAATCAGCTTCTGGATTGTTCCACATAAATTATTCCTTTATTTGGCCCTAGTGGAAATGATATTTTATTATAACTACACGAACGAAAGCTCTCTTCGCCAGATGGAATTCTACCATATTCATCAAATTACGCGAGGCGGTCAATCCAGAGTCATCTGTGGCTGGTATTCACGCGATCAGTTACGGCGCAGTGATAATGTTGACAGATGCACCGGCTGTAATATTGGTGTCCTTGTCCTTCCTTGTCAGATGGTCTATTTTGTATTTCGCGTCACCGCTGGGTATATACTTCCCTTCCGATATTTACAATGGTCCATATTTTCAACCAAGTTTCTTTATTTCTCAATATCTAAACATGTGTACTTACCCGCCAGCGGCCGATTTGCCTTGATCATCCTGTGCAAGAGGGATTCCCGCGTCTGCCGGCACACAATTTCATTTACGTCTGCTCCAAAACTGATAAGCAGTCGGGCCGACGACAGGGAGTTGTGGCACAGGCATGCATGTAGAGGGCTGGAGGAAACATATAGATAAATACGTGTACTACTACAACTACTGCTACTACTGCTACTACTACTACTACCTTTCTACTTTAATATACTAATACTACTACTACTACTACTACTATACTACTACTACTATACTGCTATACTACTACTACTACTGCTACTACTGGACTACTACTACTACTACTACTTTTTTGCTACTACTTTCTACTACTCCTATCACTACTACTACTACTACTACTACACTACTACTACACTACTAATACTACTACTACTACTACTCTTATTACTACTGACTACTACTACTGCTACTACTACTCATACTACTACTGCTACTACTGCTAATACTGCTACTACTATACTATACTACTACTACTACTGCTACTACTGCTACTACTACCAATATACAACTATCCCACTACCCTACTACTCTACTACTACTACTACTACTACTACTACTACTACTACTATTCCCACTACTACTACTACTCTACTACCACTTTCTGCTACAAGTACTTTCTACTACTACTACTACTACTACCCACCACTACTACAACTATCCCACACCCCTACTACTAATACTACAAAATTTTACTTACTACTACTACTATACACTACTACTACTACTTTCGACTACTACCACCACTATACAACTATCCCCTACCTCTACTCTACGACTACTACTACTACTACTACTACTACTAATACTACTACTACTACTACTACTACTACTAATTACTACTACTACTTTACTACTAGACTACTACAAAGTAAATAGGGTACTCTACTAACCTACGACTACTACTACTACATAATACTACTTTCACCACTACTACAACTACCCACACCTCCCCCTACTTACTACTACTACTACTATATACTACCTCTACACTACTACTACTACTACTGCTACTTAAATACTACTATACTACTACTACTACTAACCCTTACTCCCTCCCCGATAATACAAGTCCCTACTACTACTACTTAAAAATTCTACTACTCTACTACTAACTACTACATACTACTACACACAAAACCTACACTACTAATACTACAACTACCTTTACTACTACTACTACACTCCCTAGGGCTACTACCCTACTACAACCCCCTTTCTTTTCTGCGCCCCTACAAAAAACTGTTTGAACTTTTTTCTACTCCCTTAACACTATTTACTACAACTACCTCCTACTACACTACTACTACTACTCCCTTACGACACTACACGACTACACGACTACTACTACTATCCCTACGACTACAAATAACTCCCTACACCCTACACACACTACGTACTACAAACTACACTACTAACACTAACTCTAACTACGACTATTTCCTACTACACTACGCTAAATCCCGGAAAAAACCCCACCTACAACTCCCACCCCCAACAGGGACACTACACTACCCCCACTCCCCAACTACCCACACCAAAACACGACAAAACTACTACTACGACGACTCCCTCACTACCCCACACTCCCCACTACTGACTAGAACACGACTACTACACGACAACTACTACACTACACTACTACTACACCTCTACTACGCCCCTACTACGACTACGACTACTACACACACACAACTACTACACACAAGACACGGACCCCTACGACATTTACAAGACTACCGCTACGACTACTACACTACTACACACCACGACTACAACTCCCCTCCCCTAAACACTACGGGACACACCCCCAATACTCCCCTACACTAACACACGCTCTACAATACAACGACTACTACTACACTACGACACGATCCCTCTACGATATTTACACAAAAACTACTACTCCCGCACTACGCTACTACTACTACACTACTACAACACACACACACACCCGACAAACTACTACACACTACTACTACACCCTCTACAACACAAAACACTACAACTACAAAAACTACACTACAAACTTACTCCCACACAACATTTACACTACTACACACTACACACAACACTACACTACACAACACTAGGGCCCCTTTACACAACTACGACCCCTAGACACACTACTACTACACACGACACAACACGCCCAAACTACACTACGACTACACTCCCAAAAACACGACAACACACACTTACGACGACTACAAACTAAAACGACACACTACTACCACGACAAATTAAACTACACTGACACACCCAAAACACACATAAAAACGCCCACACCCTACTACACAAACACGACACTACTACACACAACTGACACGACTACGACGAACTCCCCGCACACTCCCGCTGGGTGACACTACACTACACGAAAAACTACAAAAACTACTACGACCCCTACTACACTACACTATAGACGACACGACCTCACTACTACTACACACGACCCACAACTACGACTACGAACAACACGACACAAACACGACTACTCCCCTATACACTACGACGCCCTACACAACTACTACGACGAAAAACGAGACACTACCAACACACAACACCCACTCCCTCTACGACACGACACTACACACTAAACACAACCGACTACTACACGACACGACTAGGCACACACCACACAACAACGCCCAACAACGCCCACTACACCCCCACAAACTCACACGACACGAAAACTACACACACCCACGAACTACGACAAGAAAACCTACACTACAAACTACAAACTACCACACACGACACTACTAGGGGACTACGATAAACTACTTACTAAACAACACTACTACTCCCCACTCCCACACGACAAGACACTAAAAACACTACACGGCACAAACACACACTACTACACTACACACAACAAAACTACACCCCAACTACACAACACCCACACCACCCCTACATAAACACTACTACACTATACACACACACAAACCCCCACGCTACAACCCCCACCCCCAAAAAAACTACACACTACTACTACTCCCAAACACACCTTACTACTAACTACACACTACTACTACTACACACTTACTACTACACCCCTACACACTACCCTACACACTACACAACACCCCACAACTACATCCCACCTTCACTACACTACACACACCCCACACAAACACAAACTACATTTCACACTACACTACTACTACACACACCACCTACACTACACAAACTACACTACTACGACTACTACTACACACTACTACTACACACAACTAACTACCACACAACACACACACAAAACCCTACTACTCCCTACGACTACACACAATACACACTACTACTACTATACACAATACACACTACACACTACTACCCCCCTACACACAACTACTACGACCCCCTACTACACTACACACTACAACTACTCACTACGAGACACTACTACACACTAAACTACAAATACTACAAATACACACTACAAACTACACATTTACTACTACATACTACTATTTCCCTCTACACTACTCTACTACTAACTACTACAAACTACAACTACTACTACTACTACTAACACAAACTCCCTACTACTAAACTACTACTACTACTACTAACTACTACCTACAAACTACTATACTACTACTACTACTACTACAAACTACTACTCTACTATTTACTACTACTACTACTACTACTACTACTACTACTACTATTACCTCTACTACTACTACTACTCTACTACTACATACTACTACTACTACTATTCTACTACTACTACTACTACTACTACTACTACTACTTACTACTACTACTACTACCACTACTACAACCACCGTTTCTGTTTCTGCTACCACTACAGAGAACTGATTGATACTACCATTTCTACTACCTTCACTACCGATACTCCTACTGCTTCAGTTGCTGCCGTCATTACTAAGCCATTGTCATATTGCAGAACGTCGCTCTCGTGACGGCGCGTCGTACAGCCTCTCGATCTTCAGCCAGTTCCCCCGCCTCTTGCACCCTCATGCCCAAGGTGTCTGCAATGTCCTGTGTCGATCATCGTGTTATTGGATCCCAGCCTCTTCTGCCAGAAATCACGCCGTCTATCACTGTTCTCTTCAACCCACTGTGACCTTTAATATGGCCAGCGTATAGTGTGTATTTTTAATGACTGTGCAGTGTTTGAAAATAATGCCGGTCCAAGTCTTGTATTCACCTTCTGTAAAGTTCATGCAATATAATAGGTAAATACAAAACTTGGACCGGCAATATTTTCAAACACTGCACAGTCCTTTAAAAACAATACACTCTATATTTCAATGACTGATTTATGAGCCAGATTTCTTCGATGTTCAAATCTTATAGAATTTCAATATTGTACTTCTTATTGGTCCATGATGTATGAAGAACATTTCTACAACATTTGAGCTCAAAAGCCCAATTTTCTTCTTTAGTAATCGCGACTGACATCCACATATTGCCACAGGAAAGATGCGTGTCCTCAAACAATTTACTTTAACTTGTTTGCCGTGTTATGCCTTAGGTTCTTACTGATTCAGTGGCGAAGGATAATATATCGTCAAATGTGACCTGGCATTTGAACAGAAGGATGATATATTTCCAAAATAAGGTCATCGTGTTATTT
This sequence comes from Cepaea nemoralis, assembly GCA_014155875.1. NCBI lineage: Eukaryota > Metazoa > Mollusca > Gastropoda > Stylommatophora > Helicidae > Cepaea > Cepaea nemoralis. The sequence continues at coordinate 86,175 of JACEFZ010013217.1, forward strand.
GTTTCGTTTCGCGGTATCTTCCGCAATTTTAAAGCACAGTGAACTGAATTTATATTATACTTGTTCATTTGATGTTGCTCGGTGTTTGGTCCAAACCCACTTTTCGTTTGATACTGAATCAGTTAATACCATTACTAGGTACAGACAGACTAAACATATACTCGCTAACATCTGGCACATGTCTGATATGTCACCTGCGTTCGTGCCCATCCCGCCCGTTGACGTCTGCCTGACTCTGCAGCATGACCCTGACACCGGCTTCCCGCTGTCTCACGGCCGCTAGGTGGAGCACCGTGTCTCCTTCTTTGGTGATGTGGGTGACTGCCCAGCGGATGTTTTCGGGAGTCCAGGGCTGGAGGTAGTTCACCAGTTCTTGATCTGTTCCTTTGTTGATCAGGCTGGCGAGTTTTGAGACTTCCTGCTCTACGGTCACCCAGCGTCTGATCATTCTAAGTTCTGATGAAATATTGGGATGGAATTAGCACAATCAAGGGTGAGGAGAGGAGGAAGAAGAACAAGATGCTGAGGAGGAGGAGCAGGAGGAAGAGAAGGAGGAGGAAAAGAAACAAGTAAAAGGCGAGTAAGGAGAGAAAAGCGAGGGGCCATGGGCGGACGGAGTAGGAGACAACGAAGATGACGATTAATAGGAGAGTGAAAATATTTGGTTAACATAATACAGCCATTAAAATATCGATAACAACAGCAGTATTAATAATAATAATATAATATAATAATATATAATAATAAAAGAAACGTGACAAAAAATAATTGGGGGGGGTTGTTTATGGGTAGAAGAAGAAGGGAAAAAAAGGAAAAAGAAGAAAGGGAAAGGG
>JACEFZ010013218.1:0-15000 GCA_014155875.1 Cepaea nemoralis
CCATACCAACGCCCACATGCAACGCTCTGTAAAAACACGCACACAAATACTGAACACACAGTACGCATGTAACAACACAAACAATACAAATGCAACAACTACCCCTCCTGCATTGTAAACTAGGATACTCCTTGACAACCCTCCCCCCCCCCCTCCCCCCTTCCCCCACCACCTTTCCGATACTGTTCGTTTTGATGCTGCTGCTGCCTTCACCGGTCGGTTTTAACAAGGTTTACTGCCCTTGTCCCCATTACCAGGTAGTGATGATGGTATTGGTGGGGTTGGAGCTGACAGGTGAAAGGGTGGCAGAGGGAAAAAAAATGGTACTACCGTCTTGTTGTTGTTTGTACTCGTTTTCCGTTTACCTTTCATTTCAAATGTAAAAATGTTGAAACAAATGTTGTAAAAATTTGCGCATATGTCACCTACACTTCCACATGCAACGCTCTGTAACAACACGAACAATACAAATGCAAAGTTTTCTTTAACACTCAATAAAAGTTTTAAAAAAAATAAATTTGAAAGGCCAAATAAACTGTGGCTGTTTTATTTCTCGGCATTTTGGCTAATATCAGTGTAGTATCTGCACTTGATCTGGCCAGGGCCACATGTAGAGGCGATCATCCGAATGACACACAGGGACTTGAGGACCTGATGGTAACCATCCATCCATCATGTGCCATGCCGGTAGGCGTGGGCGGTCATGTTTGCCATCTCACTCGATCACCAAAGTCGTGGATCAGCTCCGCGTTTCTGTCTCGACCATGCCACCAGGCCAAGCCATCCAGGTATTTGCTTCTAGGTCTTCCCCTTGGTCTGTTCCCTTCGATCTTACCAAGTTCTCCAAATCATTTCTTTTCATAACATGACCTGTCTGCGTCTAATGACTCTAATCAGTTTACGATCTTCATGTGTTTCATGAAGGACTTGTTCATTGGTCATTCTGTCTGTCCATGTATTCATTGCATTTTCCTCAGAAACCACATTTCCACAATCATCAGATGTTTTTTCAGCTTGACTGCTTATTGTCCATGCTTCACATCCATACAAACGTACAGGTTCTATGTAGCACCTCAACACTTTTTCTTGTTTCAATTGACATCTTTTTATTGAAACAATGTTTTCCCGTGATGAATTTGAATAACGAAGACACAAACAATAGATTGCACGATTTATTGCCTGGCATATTTCGCTGCATCTCGTCAGGTACATACTGCAGAAATCACACAACTTACGTGAATTAATTAGATAAATCCTTCAAACTGAAATATACACATGTTCGCACAGTAATGTCGATTGTCTACCAAGGTAATTTTAAACTGACTAACATGACTTTCTGCTTACACAAGGACGGCTTACGAAGAATGATTAGTATAGCTTCAGCAAACTTTAACAATCGACTACTTTGTGTGTTGAACAACACACGGAAGGCACTGTCTCTTTCAACCACGTGACCACTCTCGAGCACATGTCTCCCGACCGATGAAGCCAGACTTTTCCGGTGTGTCGGCCTGCCTAGGCTACCATCTTCTGTGTGTAGTATCTTGTCCGACCAATTCGGAATATGTTGCGAAACCCTGCAATGTAACTGTCGCTCAGTTCTGCCTGTGTAGATGGCCTCGCATCTGCATGTAAATTGGTAAATACAATTTGATTTGGCGTACAAAGCTACAGGTTCTTTTACTGCTGGGACTGGGATCGGTGTGTTTCTGTACCTGATGACTAGAGCTGCAGCACAGAATGTTCGCTCGACTGCTGTGGTGAGCCGGTTCCGCAGACGTTGCATTACGTCATCTCCTCGGAAGGTTAGCTGGATGAATACTTTGAGTTTAGGGACTGTAGTTACTTCTGATTTCGGTTTGGGCTGTTGGCAGTGGCGCTTTATAAATCCTGTGGAGTACCCATTCAGGTTTAAGGCATATGTACGGTCTACCCAAGCTTCACAAGCCCGGCATCCCACTAAGACCGATCCTTTCCATGGTTAACTCGGCACAACACAGAATGGCGAATTGGCTAGTTGAAATTTTAAAGTCAGTACGACAGTCCTTCGATCCAAGAACACTCAGGGATACATTCGAACTGGTGGAATTATTGGATACTATGGACATAAACAACAAACACATGGCATGCATGGATATTGCCTCTTTATTCACCAACGTTCCATTAGATAAGACCGTGAATATAATAAGCGAACGCATTAGAGACAAACAACTAAAACTAGGCATACCATCAGCTATTCTAGAGAGACTATTAAAATTATGTACCGCCAACATACAATTCAACTTTCTAAACAAGTCATATCGCCAAATTGACGGAGTGGCCATGGGCAGCCCACTTGGACATATTCTAGCGGATATCTTCATGGCACACTTAGAAGAAAAGAGATCTTCAGAAATCAATAACTTGGCCTTTTACCGTCGTTACGTGGACAATATACTAATTATCACCACAGACGAGCTACAAGCAACGTCGTTCCAGGCCACAATGAACGAGACACATATAAACATGTCTTTATCCATGGAACACGAACACAACGAAGCGTTGCCGTTTCTAGATATCCTAATGAGACGTAGAGCAGATGGCACAATTCAAAGATTGGTATAACAGTGTAGATGATATGATAAGGCTGTGTGTGTGGAAGGCTCGTGTCTATATAGTGGACAAGTCTCGTCTGTTCTATAAGCATTCGTTTATTAGTTGAAATCATACATCTTCTCACTGAGGATGGTAAACACGGACATCTTTACTGTTCTCCTAGTTGAATCCCAAGTCCCCAGTGACGTGTGTGCAACCCCTGGATACGTCTATCCATTTGTGCATACACGTTCACTAACTATGATTTCCCACTAGTTAATGAATGTGCAGCATTCATTAACTCTCCACTCCTAAGCTAACTCCCTTTACTGTTATATATACTTCCCCTTCTTCAAGGAGACTTTTTCCCTGAAAAAGTCTCAATCCCAACTCTACTTTACTCTACGATTCTATACCACAGCTGCCCAACAACTCCATATATTTCCTAACTCAAATCTCACCCTCCTATTTCATCATAGCCAAATGCTAAGCAGAGACATACATACAATATCAACAATGCAAAACTCTCTACAAATCCGTTATAAAGTTCTCCACAAAAACTCTCTACAAAACTCTCTATAAGCGAACTGCTTTTAAAATGTCCATCTAAATTATGATTGACAAAAATTGAAGATATTTCCCTTATCTTTTTCTCACTTAGTCACATTCTCGCTATTCCAGGATAGACAGAAAAGTTTAGTTAAGTTGGTTAGGTGCGCACCTAAAAAATAGAAAGTAAAGAAAACGTAAGAAGTAATCACATTTCTCTTCCCATGCATTCTCAAAACTTTATAAAAATAAAGTTTCTAAAATTTATCTTCATTTCCGTCAATAATAATTGTTGTTATCAAAAAGTTGATCCAAAACTACAGCCCTTTTGTATTATTCACCCCGTCAAATTCAACCATTCCTTCAATACCTCCAAATTATTAGTATACTGTTACGTACAGTCCTCTTCTTCCAGTGTCCACTTATTTAAATGCCAAAATTCAACCTGGCATTCCCCCCCATATTCTCCCATTAAACGCTGTTCAACCCAGCTCCTATTTCAATCCACGTATTTACAATACGAACCGTCTAATGTAGTCCCTAATTCAATCCCCCATTTTAACTCTTTCTAAGCCACATGTAATTATCAATTGTTGCTGATACCCCCAGCCACTTTTAAATATACTCCTCCATTACAACATACTGAGTCACTTCGCTAATCACCACAACTTCCCCCTTAACTCAATCATGTTTCACCCTCAATTTCTATTTATAAACGTTATATACGTTAAACAACTCAACTTTAAGTCGTCTGTTTCATACTTTCTGTAAGTTCCCAAAAACAACTCTTCACTTTTCTCATAACTGAACGTCAAGCTGGAATCATTTTATACACACCCAGGATAACTCAATAAAAGCAAAGTTAAATTATCCTCACTTTTTATAAAGAACAATTGAAGTCAAACAACAGACTAAACAATATCAACCCCCTCATTCTTTGTCATCATCTTTATCCCCACACATTAATCCAATTAAACATATGTGATGAAATGAAAGACCATATATATAGATACATATTATGACTACTAATCAATTATTTTCCGTCTAAGAAAAACTCAACACTTCAACTTAAAAATCAAAATGATAATAAAGCACATATCAATAAGTCTTAACTTACTACAACATTAGTCTTACTCATCCGACAACTCTTGACTAAGTTATTTGTCAACTTCTTTCCTTAGAAATTCAGAAATACCGTGTCTAACTTCTTCTTCTATCTGCAATCTGCAGAATATTCTACCACGCTATTTATCCCTTCTCCATTTTCTTAATAGCTTCAAATTTTTTTCTATAAGTGCAATATCTACATCAATGTCGTCATCCTCCTGAGGAGAACTATCTTCTTTCATATCAGCATCTTCATCGGTTTCTGACTTTTCATCCATCTCTTGTTCCGCATCTGTATAGCGATTACTAGCAACCGCTAATCTCTTCCTTTCTAAATCCAATCAAATTTTTCTGTCTTGACGTCTTACTAAATTTTCAAACAGTGGCATATCTTCATCACTTGAAGAATTCAGTCTAAACTTCCTTTGCCTCTTAATTTCTTTTTCTTTCTGTCTATCTAACTTTCTTTTTACTGCCTGTCTTGTATTCATAAATGGAGCTTCTATTTTTTCCTTGATTGATTCTTCACTATTATAACCGTCATACGTGTTGTTTTCCTCTGTCATGACTGTTTTTGGTATTGTTTCTTCTTGTTCAGCCGTAGTAGATGCTGTTGTTACTTGTTTCCCATTCTCTATAGGTATTGAATATTCCGTTTGTCTGACAATCTGTCCATCTGACAATATTTCTTCTGAATAATAATAATTATTATTATTCTCTGCATCTTTTTCCTCATTATCCCGTCTTAAGTGCTCTACATGTGAACGTGCAACATGCTCTGTAACTTGATTCTTAATAGTATATGATACTGGACCCTTTTTTTCTAAAATATAATATCCCGGCACCCAATGAGCATCAAACTTAGAATTTTTCCTATGTTTTTTTTGTAATAAACTCTATCACCTATGTTGAACTCTTGTAAGTGTGCATTTTTATTTGTGTATTTCTTCTGTCTTTCTCAAGCCTTAATTATATTATTTCTTAAACGTATATGTGCTTTGTGCATTTCTTGCAACCTTGTTTCCTGAAAATCTTCCCCCATATATTTTCTCCTAGGCTTTAATAAATTGTCAATTGGTAATATTGGTTCTCTCCCATGTACTAGGTAAAATGGTGAGAAACCTGTTCCTTCATTTTGGTGTGTACGGATCGCCCCTAATGCTATTCCCAAATAAAGATCCCAATCCATATCGTGTTCTTCTACATTTTTCGCTAGTATGTTGTATAATGTCCTATGTTGTCGCTCATTTTTGGCATTCGAAGATGGTCTGTAATATGAAGTCTTAATGTGTTTTATATTCAAATCTTTTACCAATTTCTCAAACTTTCTATTTACAAATTCTTTCCCATTGTCTGTAAGTATTATTTGTGGACACCCAAACCTTGGTATAAATTCTTGTAACAGCATATTTATAACTGAATCAGCACTCTTGTCTGGAATTGGATAAACTTCCGGCCAAAGACTATATGAATCTACGATATGTAGTAGGTATACGTTTCCCGACAATGTTTTTGGATGAGGACCTGAAATATCCAAACTTACTTTCTGCATTGGAAATTGAGGAATATCGGTATCTTGTAAGGGACATTTAATTATTTTCATGTTTCTTAACCTACACTTTTCACATGCTTCAACATATTCATATACACTGTTAAATAAATTCGGCCAGTAATATTTACTGCTAATTGACTTAACTAACTTATCTCGTCCAAAATGACCATTATTATCATGATATGCCTTTAAAACTTCTCGTTCTAAATGTTTCGGAATATATTTTCTTAACCCCTCACCTTTTTCACTGATATAATATAATTGATTGTCTTCTTGTAGCTCTACAAATTTTCTTTTAAAACTATTTTCCCCTGTTTCTTTCAGTTTTCTTTTTATCTGTACTATTTTTGGATCTAATTCTTGTTCATCTTTCATATTAAATTGTGATAAACGTGGGTCTTCCGCTCTAGGTTCAGACTCTTGATCCGACGGTAAACTCTCAAAGTCTTCTCTATTTATTATGGCAGAATCTAATATATTTACTTGCCAGTTTCGATCGTCTATTTCTGGTTCTCCTTCATCTTCTGTGTTTCCTGATGACTGTGGATACGGGATTCTAGACAATAGATCGGCGCATGTATTATGTTTTCCTGAAACATATTCCACTTTAGCATTGTATCCCTGTAGATTCAATGCCCACGTTTGTATTTTCCTATTTTGTATTGGTGCTTCTAATATAGACTTTAATGGCATGTGATCAGTTCTAATAATGAAATTGGCGTTATGTAAGTAGTAATTTAGTTTTTGAAGAGCGTAGTGTATAGCATGAGCTTCTTTCTCAATAGTCACCCATTTCCTTTGAGACTTGCTAAGTTTATGAGACAAGAAATAGATTGGCCTTTCATTATTAACCCCTGGTATTCCAGATTCTTTTCCTTCATACGGTTGAACCAAACACGCTCCTATAGCATTATCCGAAGCATCTGTATATAATATTAACTGTTTATTCAAGTCTGGATGTGTCAATAGTGGTACCACTGTTAAGCTATTTTTTTAAAAACTCGAACGCTTTTTGACAGTCATCATCCCACTTAAATCTAGCGTATTTGCCCGTTAAATTAGTAATTGGTTTTGCAATCTTCGAAAACCCTGGGACAAACCGCCTATAATACCCATAGGTTCCTATAAACGCACGCACTTCCTTTATGTTAGTTGGAGTAGGTAATTCTTTAATAGCCTTTATCTTGTCCTGGTCTGGTTTAATTCCTTCTCTATTTATAATATACACCAAATATTTTGTTTCTGTTTTTAAAAACTGGCATTTACTAAGCTTCAACTTAACATCATGTATTCTTAATCTGTCAAATACTAATCTAATATGTTTTAAATGATCCTCCACATCTCCTCCTGTAAATATCAGAATGTCGTCTATGTATGCTAATGCAAACTTTTGCATACCCTCTAATACCTCATTTATTAAGAGCATGTAGTGAGACGGAGCAGTTCGAACCCCGAATGGCATACGTAAGAATTCGTAAGAACCCATATGAGTACAAAAAGCACTCTTCTTTTGAGCGTCTTCCGACATCGGGATACACCAAAATCCTGACCTTGCGTCTAGCGTCGTGAAGAATGTGGAGCCATTAAGCAACCCCAAAATATCATCAATCACCGGGAGTGGGTACGCTACATTCTTAGTGATTTTGTTCAACGCCCGATAGTCACAGCAGAACCTACTCGAACCATCAGGTTTGGCCACGATTACGACCGGAGATGACCATTCTGACTTTGATCTTGTTATTATCCCTGCTTTCAACATATCTTCTATTGCCTTTTCAACAACTTCGCTATTTCTTAATGGAGTTCTATATGGTTTTAAACTAATTGGTGGATGGTCTCCCGTATCTATCTCCATTGTAACTGTTTTTGTCCTACCCAATTCTAAATCACTAACTGCAAAAACGTCTTGATTTTCATTCACCAATTTTTCTAATATTTCTCTATTCTCCGGTAGAGCTTTTAATTGTGACAACAATTCTTGTTCTCTTGTCTTTTTGTCAACTGTATCTATTTGAGATGGATGTTTCTTAAATGTATGGATCAATTCATCATTTCGTCTTTTCCAGCTTCTTTTATACTTATTTCTGCCATTATTTCTAATCATGGGAGTTTCTGAATAACTATTTCCCAATATGTTTTCTTTTTCTATAGTTAACATGTTATTCTCACTATACTCTACTTAGCGATTACACAACCTCTATATAATGTAATATTTTTTCCTGTATTATTTAGGAGCATTACTGGAAAGCTGAGATGTTTATCTAGTACTATTAACCCATCGGTGACTTCTTAGCCAGGTTCCTGTACTATTTCTCTCTCTAATTCCGTTATTTTAACTGTTTGTCCAACCGAAAAGTACGGATGTTTTTTCATTTTTGCCTGTATTAAATTAACCGTTTGTGGTTTCAAATTCATGGTCGTTTTGACTCTAACTAGTGTCGACACATGCATATCCTCTTCTAAATCTACGTAAACACCTTGGAATTTTAATTTATGCAAATCAAAAAAAAGTCTCACCCCATTTTTTCAATAAAAAATATCTACCCAATATCATATTTCTATTTAAATCCTTGACCACATGGAAGATATGCCTAACATTTATCCCTCCTAATTAAAAATTTATCATCGTTTGTCCAAGCACTTCTAATTTGTGTCCAGTTTACCGAATGAAGATTCTCCTGAATTCTAAATAGTTTACAATTTTTTAACATTCGATATAAAAATGTTTCTTTAATCACGCTAACTTGCGCTCCGAGTCAACTAATGTTCTAACTTTATATTTCCCTATTTCTATTATACATGAGCTAGGATCAACCATATGTAGTGACAACTGTTTTATCTCAACTTGGGGAGATAACTTCTTATGTTTTTTATTTCTAAATGTCCTATTATACTCATCATTTGGGTTTTTAATACATTGATTCATCTTCTGGATCTTACTATCTTCCCCCCTACTGCCGATCCTGTTCAGTAAGCGGGATGCCCATTTCCCTGATTTCCTGACCTTCTAAATTTTCTCTGCACTTCTCCATAATTCCCATTTGCTGATCTACTATTTGTAGTTCTATTCTGTATAGTATTCTGAGCACCTCTATTATTTTGTGTATTCGATGGGACACGTCTGTTACCACAGAAGCGAAAAATGTGCCCACGTTGGTGGCATCCCCAACAAACCACATTTGTGTTATTTGTGTTACCCACCATGTTTCTTACAGTATTTCTCACTTGTCCTTCTCTACCTTGATTATATACGTTACTGTTTCCTTGTACCATCTGTATTTCTCCTCGTCTTCCTCTCCATCCATGTCTATACTGTCCTATTTCCATAGGTTCTTCAATTCTATCTTCTGAACTACTACCTAACTCTCGTCCTACCCTCAATCTAAACCGTCTCCTCAAGCTTCTTCTTGCTATAGCGATATCTACCGCTTGTGACAACCTTGCAGGATTCTCCTCTCAATAATTTAAATTTCAGTCCATCTGACCTAATCCATCAACAAAAATCCCCACCAACATCCGTTCCACTTCTTCAGCTCGTACATTCTGTCCCAAAAATGACCTCTTCAGCTAAATTGATTAATCTATCACTGTATAGCTGTACACGTTCCGTAGTACTTTGTCTCGTTTGTCGCAACACTGAGAATGCGTGTTGTGGATCAGTAATTTTCTGCGTATTTATGTGCCAGGTCGTTTTTGAATGTTCTCAGGTTTCATCTCCTCCAGCTTCTAGTTTTCTTCTTATATGGTCAGAAACGGACTTGTACTAGTTCTATATGCTAAATTATTTTTATCCTCATCCGTAGCGTTCACTAGATAAGCATGTTTCTCAATAGAAATTACCCATTTCTTAAACTGGTTCGCCTGCCCATTAAATCTCTCGACATCACGATTACACTTTGCTGTCTCAATACTGCGTCCAACTTTGATATTGCTCCACAACTCCACTCAGTACTTGAGAAAAATCCTGGGGCTCCATCCTAAAAAATCTATAATGGAAATTACCAAGCAATATAATATACAATTATTGTCAGACACTATTATTTTAAAGTAAGTTGCAAGAAATATTCTGTTCAATTTAGTATGTTCTTAATTAATCTAAAATTAATCATTACCCAAACTTGATGAAAAAGGTTCCAATCGAGATTCTTGCTGAAAGTGACCTCCAATCGACAATCCTGATGAAAAAAAATTCCAATCGATGATCTTGATGAAAGAGGACTCTAATCGACAATCTTGATGAAAAAAATTCCAATCGAGGATCTTGATGAAAGAGGACTCTAATCGACCAACTTGAAAGGAACAGCAAAAGAAGAGCCTCTGGACTTCTCACTTCAATCGAAATCGGTTCCTTCTAGTCGTTTCATGCCGCTGATTGTGCTCGTCTGGACTTGAAATTACAACGATCGAGACAATACTGACTGATTGATTGCTTGATTGATTGATTGATTGATTGACTGACTGATTGATTGATCGATTGATTTTAAGCGTTGGCTAAAAACTCTGGACTTTACCTTCAGACAAGTAAGGTCACCTTCACTATAGTTCAAACGATAACGGTTAACAGTTCCAGCAAAACCAGATTTCACGGCAGCATATCTGGAACATCCATACGTTTCAAAAAAACGAGCAGGTCAACAATGGATTGATTCAAGCCTGACGATGGCCACTCTGTTTCATCACTCGGAACATTACGTGTTATGTGGCGTTCCAACAACGGTCAGTTCAAATCAACTGAAACAAATTTTGACTTGAGACAAGTTAAACAGATTTAATGTCTTCACTCAGCTGAAGTGACTGTTGACGACCTTGATTCGAGAATTTCAGAAAGTAAAAATCGACCTTGATTTAACCTCTAACAGTCCAGTGAGCTGAGATCATGCTCATAAATTTTATCATTCTCGAGATTTCTCTGTTCCAATTGGAGCTGATCATTCGGGTGTATACATAATTTATTTCCCGAGGTACAAGGTTACTTTATAAGTTGTAAGATGTATCTAGCGGTGGCGACATCATTACATCATTTACAAATTTCAATGTAAAATAGCAATTCTTGACTTCTACAAAAGAAACAGCGTATATCAGCGATCAAGGCCCTGTATATTGGTGAGTCAGGTATATCAAAATGATCAGTCTCTATAAAACAAGATTAGCAAACCTTCTGACCTTGCCTGAGATTCCCTTAACAACCACTGAGAAATCACAACAACTACCCCTGGGCGGGCTTTCAGTTGTTGCGTCTCTTATAATTTACTTGAGAACTTCCATAACATCCGTCTCCAGACGCAGACAAAACAAATCTTCGCTTTAGTCAACAATCTCCGCGACGTCCCATGTTTGAGATCTTGAGGTCGACGGCACCAAAACAGCCTGTATAACAGTGTAGATGATATGATACGGCTGTGTGTGTGGAAGGCTCGTGTCTATATAGTGGACAAGTCTCGTCTGTTCTATAAACATTCGTTTATTAGTTGAAATCATACATCTTCTCACTGAGGATGGTAAACACGGACATCTTTACTATTCTCCTAGTTGAATCCCAAGTCCCCAGTGACGTGTGTGCAACCCCTGGATACGTCTATCCATTCGTGCATACACGTTCACTAACTATGATTTCCCACTAGTTAATGAATGCGCAGCATTCATTAACTCTCCACTCCTAAGCTAACTCCCTTTACTGTTTATATTGGTGTACCGCAAAGAAACATGGACTGGCCAATACTTAAGTTTTCAGAGCTTCGCACCTGTCCAGTACAAACGGGGCTTAGTACGGACCCTGTTTTACCGTGCTAGGAAGATATGCACCCAGGACACACTGACAGAGGAATTTACAACTCTGAAGAATGCCTTAAACCTGAATGGGTACTCCACAGGATTTATAAAGCGCCACTGCCAACAGCCCAAACCGAAATCAGAAGTAACTACAGTCCCTAAACTCAAAGTATTCATCCAGCTAACCTTCCGAGGAGATGACGTAATGCAACGTCTGCGGGACCGGCTCACCACAGCATTCGAGGGAACATTTTGTGCTGCAGCTCTAGTCATCAGGTACAGAAACACACCGATCCCAGTCCCAGCAGTAAAAGAACCTGTAGCTTTGTACGCCAAATCAAATTGTATTTACCAGATGCGAGGCCATCTACATAGGCAGAACTGAGCGACAGTTACATTGCAGCGTTTCGCAACATATTCCGAATTGGTTGGACAAGATACTACACACAGAAGATGGTAGCCTAGGCAGGCCGACACACCGGAAAAGTCTGGCTTCATCGGTCGGGAGACATGTGCTCGAGAGTGGTCACGTGGTTGAAAGAGACAGTGCCTTCCGTGTGTTGTTCAACACACAAAGTAGTCGATTGTTAAAGTTTGCTGAAGCTATACTAATCAACCTTCGTAAGCCGTCCTTGTGTAAGCAGAAAGACATGTTAGTCAGTTTAAAATTACCGTGGTAGACAATCGACGTTACTGTGCGAACATGTGTATATTTCAGTTTGAAGGATTTATCTAATTAATTCACTTAAGTTGTGTGATTTCTGCAGTATGTACCTGACGAGATGCAGCGAAATATGCCAGGCAATAAATCGTGCAATCTATTGTTTGTGTCTTCGTTATTCAAAATCTTTTTATTGGTCAGTATTGATCAGTTTTTCATCTTGCTAAAGGCTACTTTTGCCATGGCGATTCGTGTTCTAATCTCTTCAAGGCATCTCCCATCAGATGTTATTACTGTTCCGAGATAATTGTACCTATTCACTTGTTGAAGAATATTACCATTTACTTGTATATTACATTGTGGTATTTCGTTCTTCCTAGTGACGATCATAATGTGTGTCTTTTTACAATTTAATTCTTACCCTCGTTGTTCACTGTGTGTAACAACGGCATCTACTAAATGTTGCAGGTCCTGTTCATTGTCTACAATCAAGACTGTATCATCTGCATATCTAATGTTATTGATGCATCGTACCCCAATGTTGATTCCTTCCATATCTTCAAAATTCCTGAAAATACCTTCACTGTACAGGGAAAACAGATCTGGAGACATTACACATCCCTGTCTCACACCTCTCTTAATAGGATTATATTGTCCTACTTCATTATCACCTCTTATGGCAGCTTGTTGTTTCCAATATATGTTTTTTACAAGTCTAAGGTCTTTTCCATCAATTTGTAGATCTTCAAGCATCCTTATCATGTCGACATGTCTCACTTTATCGAAAGCCTTTGTGTAGTGTTATGTCAAGTGTTATGTTTACTATATATTATGGTTGGACATCCGATTCAATACCCCAAAGTCTGGCGAAGGTCATCATGTCTGTGCGCAGCCTTGTGTCTCGTGCGCTGCACTCCTTTCTGATGTTGATATTCCTCCATGCCATGATGCCAAACCGCGCACTATCGTCTCTATTTAGACGGCCCTAAGTGCCCAATTCTTAACCCTTTGAAAATAAAGTTAGTTCATTCGTCTCCCCCTGCCTCTCCTCTGCTCCAGCTCTACCGTAGTGACGACATACAACAGTGTTCCCTTTCTCATGACACTTCCACAAACTTATTGTGGGATAGCCACCATCAGCGATTAAAGCATGTTAAGTTAAAAAATGGTAGTTGCATATCCTTTACAGGATGTTGAAGTCAACACCAGCATTGTTTTGCTGTTGTGATATCTTGGCAAGTTTACGTTCAGTAGCTCGCCATTGCTTTTTAAATGACAGGCACCCATACCATTCCTTACAATGCTAACGCAACGTGTTCTGCTGCCAAATCGCGCGCAGTTGTGTTTCGGAAGTGGAATGCTGGGTCACGAACCGCTTCCGTAAAACCGTTGCCACGGAGCGGTCTGATTAAGGCGATGTGCGGTAGTAAAATCATCGATGTTTGGTCAATTTTCCTATTTTTGGAATAGTTCATTTTTACACACCTTATCATGTCTTCTATCAGATTCGGTACTTGTTTTTTTTTTTTTTAAACTGTTATTTTAATGCAATATTCATATTTTACTGAACCCATCCTAGGTGTCAAATTGTCTACTTATTGAAAATTGTTGCGAAATTGACGGTTTTCAAACCCAAGCAACGATATATCGGGAACACACTACACGCACGTGTCGGGTATCACTGAAAAGGTCGTGATCTTCCGTAACTGTTCGTGAAACTCCGAGTTCGTCTAATCGGAAACTTTTCTGTGTACATCGGGTTTATTCGTATCTATCATCTTCCGGAAACTTCCATATATGGAACACCGTAAACAATCCGCATTCGCCGATGGCTGAAATTGATCATGTGGGTTTCCAACATGGCGGCTTTGTGTTGTTTACACCTCGCGACGTGCTGAACGTTCATTTTTGACGACAGACTGACACGCATTGAAATATGCCTCGTTCTAAGAAATTTAACATCCAGCCATCTACTCAACGTAAGAAATCTCTCAGACTACCCTAGCAAATGCTCGTAAGCAGCGAAAAGCCTATCAGAACTCTGTAAACGATACAGACAATTCTGAAAATACTGAAAGCGACCCAGCTAAAGTGCACATGCCCCTTCTTCCAAATCCAAGTGTTTTGACAGTGAATCTGAATGAATCAGTGCTATCGTGTTCTTCTCAATGTTGTTGAAGTGATTCTTTTATTACCCGAAGCCAATTTAAAAGAGATACGTATAAATACAAGATATCCACTAGCAGCAAGTATGCTTCTGGTGACTACAATGAATATAAAAAACGGGAACAAAGAGCAACAGTTGATTGTTCAGAAATTTAGGCAATAATCAAAATGTTATGTTGTCCAGTTTGTAAAAATGCTAGTCTTATTTTGAAAACTGACAGCAAGAAAGCCAAGGGTTTAGCTGTGTATGCAGAGGTTTACTGCTCTTGTTGTGAAGAAGTAGTGTGTGGAAGATACCTATCTGCAAGAAGTAATGATGGGGATAGATCTTTTGCTGTCAGTCAGTATATTCAGCATTACTTTGTGGGATGGGTGCAACAACATTCAATAATTTTTGTGAAAAAATGAACCTGCAAGGTCTTCATCAGAAAACATTTCACAGCAAAGCGAATACATTGTATTCAAAAATAGTATGGAAGGACGCCTTTTTCGGAAAGTTCAAGGTCATCGGATACGCGGACGGTTTCCTGTGGCTCGTGAGTGCAGTATACGAAAATAACCCTGTCGTGTTTCCTATTGGATAAATGCGAAACTATTTTTATGAAAATCGCGAATGACAACT